>CM047870.1:22245218-22804525 GCA_026212405.1 Petrea volubilis
TGCTCCTGTTTATAGAGTTCAGCCATTTTGTCCAAGGAACAAGTCTTAGAGAATGCGATGAAATGAGCACTTTTTGTGAGTCTATCAACTACTACCCAAATCGCATCATTGCCTTTTGATGTTCGAGGTAGTCCCATGACGAAATCCATAGTGATGTGCTCCCACTTCCGACTCGGGGTATAGGTAAGGGCTGTAATACTCCAAAAGGTTTCTGATGAATAGCCCTTCACTTGCTGACAAGTTAAGCATTTGCTACAAACTCCGCTATTTCCCTTTTCATATTATTCCACCAATATTGCTTTTTCACATCCTGATACATCTTAGTTATCCCGGGTGGATTGTATATCTGGATTTGTGGTTTTCTTCTAATATTTCTCTCTTCAACTCGTCATCATCGGGAACACATATTCTGTCTTGAAATCTTACTATCCCATCGGATGACAAAGTGAATTCTGTCCTTTGCCCACTGCTGATTTCACCCTTTATTCTTTGCAATCCATCATCCTCTGCTTGCTTCTCTCTAATCTTTTGTATTAGAGCAGGTTGGGCTTGTAAGTGGGAGAGGAACATTCCGGACTTCTTTTCTCTCGGATTCCATTTGGAAATTTCTTCTAACAAATGCCATTCATGCATCATCAGACATGCGAGTTTAGGTTTTCTACTCAACGCATCGGCTACCACATTGGCCTTCCCTGGATGGTATTGGATGTTACAATTAAAATCCATGATCATCTCGATCCATCGTCTTTGCCTCATGTTCAATTCCTTTTGTGAGAACAAGTACTTTAAGCTCTTGTGATCCGTGAAAACTTCAAAAGAGGTTCCATATAAATAATGTCGCCATTTCTTTAAGGAAAACACTACGGCAGCAAGTTCTAGATCATGAGTCGGGTAATTCTCCTCGTAAGGTTTGAGTTTTCGGGAGGCATAGGCGATGACTTTTCCGTTTTGCATCAGCACACAACCAAGTCCTTCTTTAGACGCATCCGTATAGATTACAAACCCATCACTTCCATTTGGTAGAGTTAATATGGGGGCCGTAACTAGTCGGTTCTTTAATTCTTGGAGACTGGCTTCACACTGTTGGTCCCATTCAAACTTTACCTTCAGTTGGAGTAACCTTGTCAAAGGACGAGCAATCTTGGAAAAGTTTTCAATGAACCGTCGATAGTAGCCGGCCAGCCCTAGAAAGCTTCGTACTTCTGTTACATTAGAGGGTTGTTTCCATTCTGTAATTGCCTTTATTTTATCGGGGTCCACCGAAATTCCCTCTTGTGAGATAATATGCCCGAGGAAAGTTACTTGTCTTAACCAAAAATCGCACTTACTAAATTTCGCATAAAGCTTTCTTTCCCTCAAGGTCTGCAATACTATCCTCAAGTGCCCCTCATGCTCTTCTTCAGACTTTGAGTACACCAAAATGTCATCGATAAAAATCACGACAAACCGATCTAAATAGGGTTGGAATACCCGATTCATTAAGTCCATAAATGTAGCAGGTGCGTTGGTTAATCCGAAGGGCATGACTACAAATTCATAGTGCCCATAGCGACTGTTGAGGGCTGTTTTAGCTATGTCTTCTTCTCGAATTCTAACTTGATAATACCCAGATTTCAAGTCCAACTTGGAGTATACGGACGCTCCCTGCAGTTGCTCGAACAACTCATCAATATTGGGTAACGGGTATTTATTCTTGATAGTAACTTGGTTAAGGGATCGATAATCAATACATAGCCGCAAGGTTCCATCCTTCTTTTTGACAAACAAAACCGGGGCTCCCCAAGGTGAAAAACTTGGCCGGATGAATCCTTTATCAAGCAATTCTTCTAATTGGGTTTTAAGCTCTTTCAACTCGGCAGGAGCCATTTTGTAAGGAGTTTTGGAAATAGGCGCTGTTCCGGGTAGCAATTCAATGACGAAATCAATTTCCCTATGCGGTGGTAAACCTGGTAGATCATCAGGGAAAACATCTACGAACTCCTTTACAACTGAAACATCTTCTAGTTTCTTTTTCTCCCCCTGTTTATTAAATACGTAAGCTAAAAATGCCTCATTCCCTTTTCTGAGCAATCGACGGGCTTTTATGGCCGAGATGATTGGTATTGATGGGGAAACTTTATTTCCTCTTATCTCGACTACGGGACAGCCAGGTATACATAGCCGCACTACTTTCTTATGGCAGTCTATTTGAGCATAATGTGCGGCTAACCAATCCATGCCCAATATAACGTCAAAAGCATTTATAGGCAACAAAACCAGATCGGCATTCATTGTTCTCCCACCTACTACCACTTCACAATTCTCATAAATCCGATCCGTCTTCCAGGAAGTTCCCATCGGAGTACTTACTTCTAACTCATAAGGTAAAACTTTGGGTTGCAACATTAAACTCGAAAAGAAATCAAACGATATATAGGAATGCGTGGATCCAGGATCAATTAATACTTTAGCTAAATGTCGGCAAACCGGAAGCGTACCTTCCACCACCGTAGGTTCAGAAAATTTCTCTTGGTTTATTGCGAACACTTTGCCTTGGACCCGAGGCTTGCTCATGCGATTCCCGCCTTCCTTACCGGTCTTTTCTTGAGATGAAACCGGTGGTGTTCCCAATTGCGGACAATTTCTGATGAAATGCTCGGCACTTCCACATCGGGTGCATTTCTTTGCTTTACGCCAGCATTGGCTTTCAGTGTGGTTAGGCTTTCCACAATAAGTACATGTGATGTTTTTCTGTGCTGGGAAATTAGTAGGATTCGTCCGGGGACCGGATAAACTAGTCTTGGCAATTTTATTGCTCATTCCAAAATTCCTTCCTCCTTGACCTCCCGAAGGCGAAGGCCTTACAAACTGTCCACGCTTAACTTTTAGCTGTTCCATCGTGCTTTCGACTTTCAGGGCAGTTTCCACTGCCACCACATACGTAGGCATCTGTACCGCGGCCAACTTATCTTGGATTTCCATCCTTAGACCGCCAATAAATTTCCAAACTTTCCTTTCTTCACTTTCGATGAAATAGGGAGCAAACCTAGCTAATCGAGTAAACATCGCCTCATATCGGGCCACACTTAACTCTCGTTGTTCTAGATTTAAAAACTCTCTTTCTCTTTTCTCTTGTACGACCCGAGGGACGTATTGCTTGTTGAATTCTTGGACAAAGTTCGCCCACGTACGTGGAACCCTCGTTTCTTCCCACTTCTGACTAACATGTTTCCACCAGTGTCTCGCATCCTCTTCCAGCCTAAAAGTGGCTAAGATAATTTTTTTCTCCTCTCCACACGACACGACTTCAAAAACCTTTTCTATGGCCTCCAACCAATTGGTGGCCTTAACATCGTCCGGTTTCTCCCTTAAAACTTGGAGGTCCCAACTTAAGGAAATTGGCAATGGCATCATTGTTGGTCTCCACATGATTATGATTATGATTATTCTGATTTTCAAGTAGGGTGGTGATTCGTTCGATAATAGCCGTTAGTTGTCCATCCGAATTTCCGTTGTTGCTACGTGTTCGCCTATTTGACATCTACATTAAACAAAATCAATTTAGTAACATAAAACAAAGCCCGTTTATTTCATATATATATAGGAGTGACATAACTTATATATACATAAAGGTTACACATTCAGCAAACGCAAAAACATCCATGGCAAACGCAAAATACAAGCACCGACTATACAATCTACTAGCCAAAATACTACGGTGCTTTCTAAGCCTTCCAAAGGCTAAACCATCTTCCAAAAGTTAACCATCTATCCTAGTCGAGATCATACGGAGCAAGTCTACTACCATCCCCGGAGTTTATGTTTACTACGTCCGGGTTTGGGTTCGGCAACAAATTCTCCTCAATAATCCCTAGGAGATCCCTAACCATGATGTACACAAACCCAAGAGTGCTTTGGTAGTGTTGATGGATCTGGTATATATGGTTCTGCGCGCCTTCTAGACTAAGGCGCGTGTGATACAACTCCTCTTGCAACTTCTCATGCTTCTCTTCAAGTAACCTTAGCTCTACCAACAGCTCATCCACTTGGGATGGGTGAAAACGGACTGAGGAAATTCGAGAAGCTCCACACGGGTACCTTGACCTACGAGTAGACGATTCTCCCGAATAGGCCATTCCTACACACAAGTTCAAAAGTTAAACAATTCATAATTCAAAAATTTGTACATCCCAAAACCTATTGCTCTGATACCACCTGTGACGCCCCGAAACCTCTAATTAATTATGCAACATCTCTCATAGAACCATTTCTCCAAAACATGCTAGCACAAACACAATGAAACCCAAGCATACATACTTATATTCCAAAAGAGAGGTTTACATAATTCATTTATTACATGCACACACTCTTAACTTTCAAGTTTCTAACTTAATACATATACATAACTAACTAAACGCCTCGAAGCGACCTCCTACCTCCTCCTCGTTCCTATCTTCTGGTGTCTCAAATCCAGCTAAAAACATGATGAAAGCAACAATGTCAACATATACACATGTTGAGTAGAAATTCGCATAGACATAAGGTGTTCGTGTGAAATTGCATATTGTCATACGAGCACATAAACCACACATAAAACCATAGAAATTTCAGTTTTCATGATCAAATCATATAAATTTCCAGATCTGATAGAGCATCACAATTCAACACGTTGTTACCATTTTCCACCTCGGAGGGTGGCTACCTTATCTCGCCGGGCCGTAAACCAAATTCCAACCGAAACTCCCACCCAACCTATACACACCGGTGGTCATATCTCGAGTATATGCCAAAAACCTACGACCCACAACCAATACATGGAACTCTCCGTCCATGCAAGATGGGAATAGGACATGGATGGCGAGAACTGGTTTAAGACCGGCAAGCCCATTGCCGCCCGGCCGAACTCTAGCCCCATCCACACCGAACACATATAGGGCCCTTACACACATAATTCCAACACATTTGAATCACAATTTTAGCATAACACAAACTGTTTCAGTGACCAGTGCACAAATTTCAGCATGGAGTAACAAAATTTCCGATTTTTGCGAAACTGACATTAGCTCATGTAAACAGAAATTTCAAGCCTCCAAACTTCCTGAAACTCTTCATATATATGTATAAGGTTGTAAAATAGACATTTATTTGGAAAAATACCGAGATTTCAGCTTACGAGAGCTAGAATTTGCAGACTGCGACGCAAAACACTTTTAGCGCGCAACCGCTGAAATTTCCAGTTCTCGTAACCCAAACCTCCAGCTTTTCAAAACCTGTTTCTACAGCTTATTCTACACTGAATTTAAAGTATATAAACCAGGTTTTTGGTTGGAAATTTTCGGATTTTCCAGCCGTGCAAAAATCGAACTTTTCAGCTTCGAAAACCAAAGTTTCTGTATGAACAGTGATTTCAGCATGTGTACACCTCAAAATTTCCAGCTTTGAACCCTTAATATTTTAACTACTAGCACATAAATAAGACTATAAGAAGGCATAAAACATGATAACATAGAACTCAAGCATCACTTAAGCATAGGTTCAATAAATTTCAGCATGTGTACTCAAAGATTGTAACCTACCATGCATCATAAACACATACATAATTAACACATATTGTATCCCCTTGGACCCAAGATGGAAACCAACTTGTGGTCACCTCCTAGGCCTAATTGGGAAGATAAAATACTAAGAGTTTGATAAGTTCTAACCCTAACTCATGCCCTAGGCCAATTTCTACCTTGATATGTCTTCTTCTTCTCCTTGTAGGGTTTGAAGTAGGGTGAGTGTTTGAAGGGGTGAGAGGGTTTCAAGACTTGAAGGATATTAGAAAAATGGAATGAAAACAAGAGGAATGAAGTGTGTGTGTGTGTGTGTGGCCGGATTTTAGGGTGTGTGTGTGGTGGTTTTGGTATTTTTCCAAGTAATATTACATATATACTAATAACAAGACATAGCAATAAAATAGCATTAAGTCCTTGTCTAATTATTACCCTAATTGGCCAAGTATTTGGGTCTAAGTAGCTTAAGTGTTGCTCTACTTTAACCATGGCCAACCAAGTAGTTATACCTCTAGAAGGTGTATGCCAAGTGTATTTATACATTGTATTTGGCAATCTTGGAGGATAAGATTCAAACAAGCCTAGTATTTAATATCTTCTATTTTCTCTCCCAAAACCCCTTCAAAAATTCGTCCCCCTCCCTTAAAATATCTGAAAACATAATATATTTCTTGTATATTATATAAATTTATTCATATTAGGGAAGAAAATAATATCTAGGGGTAGAAAATACAATTTACCTATACTTTAGGGGCTTTTTTGCAAAAGTTAGAAAAGTTACAAGAAATCTACTAAGACTAAGTATATATACATATATAAACCATGTATATATATATATATTTATCTATGTATCCCTATATTTCTTGAATTTTATAGTTGTATGGCGATTAACTAAAACGAGAATGAATCCTACACGTGTACATGTTGCACTCAAAACGAACATGTACCAAAAAGTATGAAAATAATGAACACTCATACATAGAAACATGTAAATTGTTCACATTTAGGTATATAGGTATATCTATATATATATATATATATATAATCGAAAGGAAAATTCGGGTCCTTACAATCCTTCTTTTTAACAAACAGCACTGGCGCTCCCCATGGTGATGTACTTGGCCGAATATATCCGCTTTCTATTAATTCTTCAAGTTGCTTCTTCAACTCCTTCAATTCAGCTGGGGTCATTCGGTATGGTGTTTTTGAATAAGGTTCAGCTGCTGGTATGGTGTCGATCACAAATTCTATTTCTCTCTGAGGGGGTAATGAATTCAATTTTTCTGGAAACACATCTTGGAATTCATTTACAACGGGAACTTCCTCTATCTTTATTTGGTCCTTCGGTTTGTTGAGCAAATAGGCAATGAATCCTAATGCTCCCTCCTTGATACACTCCTTTGCTTCAACGAAGGAGATAAGAGAAATGGTTTTGGATGAACTAAGGGGGATTATTGGCCCAGGTGAGTTATCCTTTCCTAAAATAATCCTCTTAGCAAAACAATCTAGTTGGGCCTGATGTTGATACAACCAATCCATCCCAAGGATTATATCGTAGTTGTGAATAGGAAGCTCTATTAAGTCAGCGGGATATGTTTTTCCTTCAATTCTTATTGGACATCCTTTCAGAACCCGATCAGTAAGATAACTAGATCCTAAGGGGGTGCTGACTTCAAAGTTATAAGATAAAGATTCTAGCAATAACCCCAATCGATTCACAGATTCCACAGATATGAAAGAATGAGTAGCTCCAGGATCATATAGTATTTTCATAGAAGTGTTTAAAATTTGAGTTGTACCTTCCACTACTGCAGTTGGATCGGGTCCTTCATCCGCCTCTAGAGCGTAAGCTCTAGCTTTTACTTTTGGCCTTCCGACAGGTAGAACTTGGGTCCTTCCTTCTTGAGTTGGGCCAAGGATATTAGGGTTTCGGGCTTTCGGGCACTCTTTAATTATGTGTTGATCACTACCGCATGCTACACATTTTCCATTCTTTTTCCAACAGTTTGCCTCTACGTGGCTAGGATGTCCACAGTAGTTGCATCCAATTCTTTCCCTGCCTCCAAGTTGGTTAACATTTTGATTTCCTTCAATGCGAGGGCGCTTATTGTTCCTTGTATTGGTTTGTCTGAGTTGTCCTCCACCCTCTGGACTAGATACCTTATTCTTGCTCACTTTGTTAGTTATTTGTTTGATTTCCCGAATTTCTGCCTCAACAACCATGGACTTACTGACAGCCTGTGTATATTCCTCAATGTCGGTCGCCATTAACGCCCATCGGACTTCAGGCCGCAAACCTTGGATGAATCGTTTGGTTTTTCTCCTTTCATCATTCATTATATGTGGCGCATACTGTACCAAACGAGCGAATTTGGCCTCATATTCTGCAACAGTAAGGATCCCTTGAATCAAATCCATAAATTCCTTTTCTCTTGCATCCCGAACTACTTGGGGTATAAATTTATCAGAAAACTCCTTTAGAAAATTTTCCCAAGTTACAGGTGTTTGATTGGCATTCCATCTTTGTTCCACGAGCTTCCACCAGTTGTGGGCTGCTCCTTCCATCAAGAATACGGTGAACTCCACTTGTTCCTTTTCATTACAGCGCAAAACTTTAAAGATCTTGGTGATTGCCGCTACCCAGGTTTCAGCCTTTTGATCGTTAGGCTCCCCATAGAATTTTGGTGGGTTGAAGCGCAGGAAGCGATCTAGCATCCTATCATCCGACTGGTGATTTTGATTTTGTTGGCTAATTTCTCTCCAAACGCCAACCATTTGGCTCAGAATATCATTATTATTTTCTTGGTTTGGAACATGATTTTCTTCTGGGTCCAACCTCGTCGTGGGTCCTTGATGACGGTTTCCTTGGGGTTGTGTTACAGTAGGGTGAGTTGGTTCTGGGGTCGATTGGGAGTGTAAGCGCGTACGTGTAGCTCCTTTTCGTGGCGCCATCAAAATTCTAAGTGTTACGGATTCAAATCTAGGGAATAATTATCAAAACATGATTATCACATAAAGTAATGCAGAAGACTTCACGACATCATGTATATAATATGGGATAGCATATTCGATAATCACAAACAGAGCACATATACACATAGTGATTTGGTCAAAACAAAGACTATATGTATGCATGCTTACCTATATATAACACATGGTTATAACCTAAACCTAGGCTCTGATACCACCGCTGTGGCACCCCTCCCGCTAGGATCTTCCTATACGGTTGGAGACCACCGACGATCGCATTGAGCACAAATTTTGGAATTCATACCCAATACGAACGCCTAACTTAACAATACGCAGTGGAGGTAGAGTAAAATATGCAACATGGATAATATATATAACTATGTTTAGTACAACCAAGTAGCGCAACCGAGTACAACATCAAAATAGCCAACTAGTGGCATCAAGTAGCAAATTACAGATTATAAAGCAAGACAAAGCAAAATGAAGTTTTAATATACAACTGGAGGAGCGGCTACCATCCTATGTACTCCCATTATTCTGATTCTGAGGCAATGAACAGAAAGAAACGAGGGGTTAAGTCCAAATGACTTAGTGAGGCCACATATAGATAGATATATAATTAACTGAAAATGAGACTCAAAACAGTTAAATCATAATAAAGTGCACGTAGTGTGAAATGTCACTTGATAATAATAACTGAACTGAGTAATACGGACAGTGAGCCCAAGACGGAGTCTCCAACCTTATGACTACCCAAAACAGATAAATCATAATAGAAACCCTTATGCCTCCCTTGTCGAGAAGCCACCTCGACATTAAACGAGACGGAGATGTATCACGCGTCCGTGCAATACATCGCTCCAATCCCTACTACAGTCATCCTCCGGCTGTACGTAGAAATTGGTTTCACGGAATGGTATCATATAAAAGGTTCCATCGACGGTCCGTTCCGCCCGATAAAATTCCTCTTATAAGTACCTGGGCCCAAACTTCCCAAGGGCGTCCCCAAGGGTAAACGGAAATATAACGGAACAGATATGGCTCACAACTTGTCAACAAAGCAATAACTTATTTTTTTCACCCGGGATACATAGAAATATAATTAAAATATGATATCCCAAAGGTGTCAAAAATCATTTCGGGACAGATACAACTGGCAATATCAGAGAATGCAATATTCTCGAAATTAACTTGTCTTATATGTATGAAAAACATTTTTCGAAAGATTTGATGGCATAAATTTAATACGGTAGGCTATACGAATGATATTTATATCATATAGTTCAAAACCCCAGAAAGGAATTGACAAAGCACTCACCTTAGGAGTTTATCAAGTTTATAGATTTGTTTCGGCTAGATCAACTTGACTTCCTCCTTCAAGAGTATGTGAGGGAAATAAGGGAGTATATGGAAGGTTATTAGGTATATATGGATGAAAATAGAAGGGCTTGTGTGTACATATATGTGGGTGGAAGATAGGCTATAATAGAAAGTGTTTTGGGTGTTGAGAGTAGAGTAAGTGAGGGGGTGTGTTTTTAGGCGGGATTTGTGTGTTTGTGGAAGAAAATAGAGAGAGTATAGTGTGTGTATGTGTGAGGACGTTTTTTGGGGTGGAGAAGTATGTGGGAGGTCCTATTTATAGTGGAGAATGAGGGTAGAAGGCAAGACTTGGGGACCAAGGTTTACTAAATGCAAATCTTTCCATTTAATGCAAATCTCCCAACTAGGCATAGAATTAAATGCCAAATTAAATGAAATCTTCCACCTCCCTCCTCTATTCTAGCCTTGGTGTAACCCTAATCCATGAGTCATGAATCTAGATGAATGGAAGACCACACAAATGCACAATTTCTAGAAGAAATTCATCTTATATTAGTGTAGGATATTTTAATAAAATATTAACACAAAATCAAATAAAATCAAATAAAATCTAATAAAATCTGATTTTGATTGTCCTCATCTTATAAAATCTGAAATCATATCTTTATTTTATTAAAAATTCGAATTTGTATTTATTTATTTTTGTAAAAACTGAAAATTAGGGTTTTAGGGCATAAAATTAGGGTTTTTGGGCATAAAATCCGAAAATTCATAATTAATTTAGAAAAATTCCAAAATTATGAAATTTAATGTTTATAAATCTGAAATTATATGTATATTTTCCAGAAATTAAAAATGTTTTAGTTATATTTTCGAAAATTGCAATTTAGGACATAAGATTTCGAAAATTGTGTTAGAATATCAAATTCGTTTAAAATTTGGAAAATCATGTAATTATCACCTCACATAATTCATATATAAAAGAAGGATCATACAAAACATGAAATATTAGTAAGCATGCGTGTATATTATAAGAACCGGTTTATATAGTTTTTAGACCAAAAATCGGGATGTCACAATTTTTAAATATAAAATTTTTCAAAAGGCTAACAAAAGTTTTCAAAAACTGCAAAGTTAAGGCTCTCACCCCCACACTTAAAATAAGCAATGTCATCATGGCTACAACACACACTAATAATTTAACTTCACATAAAAATTTGACAAGAAAGTACAACAAAATTTAGAATAATTCCCTTGAAGTGTGTGACGTATTGTCCAACTCCGAATTTCTTGAGCCCAATACCGACAGAAAATAAAAATAATATTTATCAACTAACTAAAAGAAATAAAAACTACTAAAATAAAATAAAGCTAAAAGAAAGGGATGAGAAATATTTCTAATTTGTAGTCTTTAGCTTGACTTTGCGCGGCAATCCTATCTGTTCTTTGCCTAACGCTTCAAACTTCAACCTTTTGCTAAAGTGACAATCATATGGAGCTCTGAATGTAGCGGTTGCAACAAATATATCGTTGATTGTGTCCTTAGTAATTGTAACTCCCAAAAGGCTAGTTTTTAACTTTCCACAAATAAAATTTGTTGTCTTGTTGGTCCCATTCATCCTCGTTCTCTTGCTCTTTGGTGATGGCATTTCATTATTAGCTTCATCTTCCACCTCATTCACCTTGTTCTTGCATAACTTCTCGTCTACTCATTCACCATTATGAAAGGTAATTTTCATGCATTGTTCCATTGGATCGACTTCACTTTGTCTCGAGGAATCACCTTTAGTGCTAGAGTAGATAGAATTAGCTAGTTTTTCTAATTTTACCTCCAACTATTGAGTATGGGTACCTACTTCATCAGTTGTGATCTCCAGTTTGACAATTTTTTTCCATAGCAACATTATAAAACGTTTTCAATATTGGTTCCAATGTTGAAATATTGTCTGATTGATCTTGGAATCCATAACTCCAAACTTAGGGTTCTTGGTAAGTGTATCCACCATAACCGTTATAATCTTCCCATGCCAAATTAGGGTCATAATACCAACTTGAACTCTGAATATATTGTTTCAAAGTATTCTGAGGTATATTGCAAGCAATTTGTTCTTGATTAATGAAACCTTGCCCTAATTCATTCAATGTTTGACACTTGTAAGAGGAGTGCCCACTACGACATATATAACAAATAAAATATGGACTAGAAAAATTATTATCATATTAATTTGATCAAACTTGAAAAGCAAAAGATCAAACTTATGATTTAGCGGATAAAAACAAGAATAAAAGTTGTTGATAGTCACTGTTCCCCGACAATGGCGCCAAAAACTTGAGAATTCTTCTGCAAGTGTATGGGTTGCCCAAGTAATAAAGTGGTGAATAGAGTATTGTTCCCATGATGAATAGGATTATAAAGTATTGATTTTGTAAATTCTTTATTGCTTAGATTTTTAATTTTGATGAAAGAGAAGAAAAACAAGTTTATATTTATAATAAAATATGGATTAGACAAATTATTATTCATATTAATTTTATCAAATTTGCTAAGCAAAAGATCAAACTTATGATTTAGCACATTAAAACTATCAAATCTACTTGTTTTTTTGTTCAAAAAGAAGTAAATGAAAACAAGAATAAAAGTTGTGTCTAAATCATAAAATACTAATACTCTGGCCTTATTTGATTTTGGGTACTGAATTAAACTCCTAGAAGTGTAATTTTAGCTTTTAGGTTGTATTATGGGATGTGGGTTAGTTATTTGATTTGTTGGATTGTGTATTGTGTTGGTATGTGTTGTGGATTGAAGACCCAATTTGTTTCATCAATAGGGAATATATTATGTGCGATTCTAGCAATATGCCCCTTCTTAAAGTCATGTGGGATGATAAAATTTATGGGATAAGTTGCCAGAATTTTTTTTTATGACATAGAAGGGTAATAGTGGTAATTTACACGGAGAGTACAGGGCACAAAAGTAAAGACAACCCATTAGTCTTCAAACCATAAAATTGAACTACCCTAATAACATCCCCCGCCCCCATGAGATTTAATCCGGCCCATAAGCATGGACATAGTCCATGTCCTCATGAATTTTGGGAGTTCTATACATACTAAGACGCTTAATCAAACCGGGTATCTAGGACGTACTGCTTATTGTATTACATAGTAATATAATCAATCAAATGAAGCCTATCAATATTGATAATCATCATTCCGTGACAATAGTGCCGAAACTTGTTACGAATTTTTCTGCAAGTGCTCTGGTTGTCCAAGTAATAAAGTAGTGAATAGAGTATTGTTCCCACCGATTTTGTAAATTTTTTATTGTTTAGATTTTTAATTTTGATAAAAGAGTAGGAAAAATAAAGTAAAAACACATGTAAATATTGTAGAAGAATAAGCAAGAAGAAAATCCTAGGATCCAGATTTCATCATCGAACCTTTTCAAGTAACTATTCAAAAAAATCCCTGATTTTGACTTTTTTTTATCTTTCGACAATCTGATTCACTTATGTATTTGTAGTCTCCTTTTGTAAGTAAAACAAGTTTTTTAGTGGATCTGATATGTCTGGTTTTATGATCACATAACAAAGACCCACAAACCTTTGAGTACAAGAGTCATGTAAATCGAAAGCTGCGACTCTAGATTGCATAAGAGCACATTTATTTCTAAACCAATGTATTCCCTATGTCTATATATAATATGGTCTTATTCTACAAACAACCTTTCAAATTCAAATATAAAATTTCAAGACTTGCAAAAGTTGGCCAAAAATTCACAAGGGAAAAAAACACTTGAAATATAGATCGAATGGGTAAAATTCATAAACCTAGGGTGTTTAAGATAAATTACATGAAATTTATCGATTGAATCCACCTGTACCCCTAAGAAAATAAACTACCTAGACATAATAGAAATAAAATTAACTAGAAAAGAAAAGCATAAAAGTAAATAGAAAACAAACTAATATGGAGCTTCTCCGGCGATTAGGATTGAATCTTCATGGTTGTCATATACCGTTGAATTCTTCTCTTCAATACGCCATCCATGTTCTTGGAGTAATACGAGGAAGAGACCTATTTATAGATGTGGGAAGAGATTTGATTGAATCCTAATTAGAATTGAATTTATCTGATTTGATGGCTAAATCGTACTGAAAATCAAATTTCTTTCTTTGTTTGTTAAATCCTATTCAAAATAGAAAAATGTGTTATCAACTAGTAACTTTGCAAGACTGTTCACACTTTTTATTAAAAGTAAAATTTAACTAATTATTAATCAAATTTCACAATATAAACACCAAAATGTACCAATTTTATTAAAAAGTACATCTATTAAGCACATAAAAACACGTAAATTTTAGACTTATCAAGTTGGGAATTATAGTTAAGTTGATCGATTGAGTTGGGAATTATAGGTAATTTGATCGATTGAGCTGAGAATTGTGATTAATTTGATCAATTGAGTTGGGAATTATAGTTAATTTGATCAATTGAGTTAGGGATTATGACCAATTCGATCAATTGATTTGGGATTATAGTAATTTAATCAATTGAGTTGGGGATTATGACCAATTCGATCAATTGCTTTGGGATTATAGTCAATTTTTAACCAATTGAGTTGGAGATTACGACCAATTTGATCAATTGCGTTGGAGATTATGATTGATTTAACCAATTGACATGTGGATTATGGCTAATTTAATCAATTGAGTTGGAGATTATAATTAATTTGATCAATTGAATTGGCGATTATAGTTAATTTAATCAATTGAGTTGGGGATTATGACCAATTTGACCAATTTAGTTTGAAATTATGCCAAATTTGATTAATTTAGTGTATAATTACGGTTGATTTGGGGGATTATGCTTAATTTCATCAATTGCAGAATGGATTATAACCAATTTGATCAATTGAGTTGGGAACTATATGTAATGTGATCAATCCAATTGGGGATTATGCCTCGATTTCATCAATTGGGTTGGGATTATGGCCAATTGATCAATTGAGTTGGTTACACAATTTGATTTACTGAATTGGAGATTATGACCAATTTAATCAATTAAATTGTATATTATAGTCATTTTGATAAATTGAGTTGGGGATTATGCCAAATTTCATGAATTGAATTGGTAATTATTGCCAATTGTGCAAAACTTGATGTGCGTACTACAACTTTAAGATTATATACTTTTTATGCTCATTCCAATTCTGCAAATACCGGACATTCTTCTGCAATGTTCTAAGAGTGTACATTATGTACTTATTTATATTCTGCAAAACTTGTTTTGTGCACTGTATCTTTAGGGATATGCGCACGCCACAATTCAACTCGATCTAGAAAATATTGACCCTATATCACAATTTCAACAGAATATATTTCATACATTGATATTAAAATTTCTTGGTCAATTGGTTCTCTACATCAAGTTTTTATGGATGTATGGCACAATTGCAACCTATTTTTGTAAACATCGATCTGTATACCACAATTTCAACATAATATGCCGCATACATTTATACTAATTTTGTTTAGCTAATTGACTTTTTATATCAAGTTTTTATGGACATACTCTACAATTTCAACCAAATTTTGCAAACATCGATTCATATACTACAATTTCAACATAATACACTACATACATTTATATTAGTTTTTCTTAAATCAAGTTTAATTTCTCTTTGTAGAACAAATCGAACCCATTGACATTTCTACTTTAAAGTTGCAGAAAGTTGTTATTATGCAATTGTAATATTGCTTATTTCTATAAAAGTACTTCAAATAGACATTTGTATACCCAAAATCTACTACATTCTTGAACTCAATCCATGGTCATTTCAATTTATTATTATGGAAGATGAAAATAAAAGAATTGCGGGTATCATGGAAAGAGATTTTTTTTCCTGCACAAAATAGTGTCCATGCGAAGAGAGAGAGAGAGAGAGAGAATGAATCTGGGAAGAAAAAGGTAACCACCATGGAATTCAAACTTGTGAAAGCTTTAATTCAACCAACCCGTGCCTTTTCGTATTTAATTTATCAACCAAACTCTAGAATCACCATGACCACTATCTGCCACTTTTGATAATTTGACTATCCCTTAGGATTTAATTTAAGAAAAATCAGTTCAAACCCTAACTTACATTTCTGATTTCTCCATACTAATTCAATCACTTTTATCATGAAAAATTAATCAAGAACGAATCAAAGGCCACAGGAAAATGTCGCCGGATGACGAACCTATCACCTCCGCTGCCGTTAACACCACCCACCACCAGAGCTCCACTGTCGACTGTCAAAGTTGGGCCTTTATGCCTACCAATCGATGCATCTCGTTGAAAGGATTAATTTGATATATTTATATTTAATTTTATAATTTGATGAAGTTTTTAGAAACAAAAGTGAGTTGTGTGGTGTAAATATGGTGTGTGCCAAAAAAATTTACGCAATTATGGAAAGATGAGAATTAGATTGAAGATATTTGAGAATAATGTTTTTTATTAATATTAATAAAATGGGGGTAATTTAGTCAAATTAGAGAATTGGGGAGTGATTTCTAAAGAAACTTTATAAATGGGTACCTTATACTAAAACTCAGTTAGAGAATAATCTCTAAAGTGCAAATACGAAAAGGGATTTAATAATAAAATACCCCTTAAATAAATTGTTAGATTAATTTCAGATCACTAGGGTAATCATAGGGCACTATATATAATGTAAAATACCAAAGATGGCTTCGGTCTTGATACCAACTAGACAATTGACAAATAGAGTCAATACATACCCGATCTATAAGTCCATATACGGTTCCAGATCAGTACCATGTCATGTTTCACTTTGTTGGATTTGACACTAGAAGCATGTATGATTTCTATCATACAACATATGTGTAGTTCACATTAGTTATGTACAAATATACCTAATACCAGATAAGATAAATAAAGAATCAGTTAGAAAACTTATCTTTTTCCAACAACTGGTACTGAAAAATGTCATTCCAAACATTGACAAATGTCATTCTAGTAACTTGTTTCAATGACTGAATCATCGGCATTTGCCGACTTGCCTTAAAGAAATATTCGCCCCACTATCCGGTGCTTTGGAACAGCGAAATTCCTTCCAGGATAAGACAGTCCAGAGATTCTACTACAAGCCGTACAACTACACAAGAATCTCACTTCAAAAACTAATCATCTCTTTATAAGTGTATACAAGTGCTTCAATCTATGTCACTCGTATTCGAGTGAAGGTATGAATTACCAGACTCAAATCAAGACATAGACACAAAGAGGAAAAGTACAGGCTATGTTCACTCACAAAGATCTTAGGCGTACATTCAGAGAATAGAATTCTCACGAAGATCTCATAGAGATTTTCATCTCATGTGAGAGTTACTTATATCCCTCTTCTATATCTCTCTCCGCATCACCTTTTCCAAGTCTTGTACTATTTATAGGGAGCATAGAATCTAATGCATAAAAGGTGCCTTTAATGCATTAACTTGGTAAATCAAAACCAGCTATAACAGCTAGAACGATTCCAGCGGTTTCTGTAATTTAATACCAGTTACATCTGAAACTGCTAGTATAATTTCCAGCAACGATTAGTAACGTTCCAGGCAACAGCCAAAAACGTACTAGTCAAAATAGCCGTTTCTATGGTTAACACCAGCAGTAAATGGCATATAAATGTCCTGTAACAACTCACTTCAATTTGAATTTGAATTCAAACCAAGTTCCAGAGTATGTTCCAGATAAAGTTCCAGCAAAAAGATAAAACTAAGACAATCTGCCCTATGCGGAACTTAGTTGATATTTTGACAAGTAATCAACACTTAACCGCATAAATACATGAATTGTCTTAGTTGAACATCCAATGTGGGATATAACACAACCCACAAATATTTATCTTTATGCTTTACTTATTCCATAATATATATGGACTTTATTCTATGAATTCAACCATAAATGGCATACTTCCATTCTTGAATAAAAACAACCATAAATATTAACATACAAACATGCCATTTCCAACAATCCCCCCCAAATCCATAGTATAAAGACTGTCAGTATACACGTAATATGCTTTTGATAATGGTACCTTCCGGTTTGAACCACTATCTAGTTATCCAACTTATGCCACCACAGGTACAAATGGACTGTTTGCCTTGAATTTGAACCTTGGATGTGATGGCGTCCATTGGTAACAACATATTACAAAGAGCTTAGTAATCTTTAGGGTTGACACGTTAGAGGCCGTGTGTCCTGATCCTGTATTATGAATATTTTTCAAGGAATAACCCATATCCTTTAATCGCGGCCACACGATGATGTTCATTAGTTGGGCATCTCCAAAGATGTACTGCTAACATCTCGTCTAGATGACTTTGACCCAATTCAGAGTGAAAACTCTTACTGTATTTGCAGTCATAGCACCTATCAGGTATATCTGAGGATAGACTCAGGTACATAGTACTAGTCAAGAATTAGGTGCCAACTCATATACCCAACAGCTTGTTTATACCACATTGAACCTCCTCCTGGGATCTCCACTTGGTAGGTTGGGTTGCTACTGTTGATATATTATAAATGGGTTACCAGTCACATCCTCAACCTGGATTACGGACAAAAGAAAACTCAAGTCCTTTAGAACCAGCCACATTTCTTTTGGTACCAACAAACTCAGTGGCTCTAACCATCCGAGACACTCAATCCCTTATAGACTATAGTCTAACTTGGATGAGTCTCTAGGTCTTTTGTTTGTATTGGGAACTAGCAACTTTCACAGTTATGATTTGATTTCCACAAAGCACAACAATAATTGGACTTAGGTTTTTCATGTGGGTAATTCCATCATTATTCCACAAAACCGTTCAGTCTTAGTTCCAATTATATCAAAGCCACATAACTCTGTCTAAATCATAGACCGAGTTTGTCGACTTACAGGAGAGAAACCGCCCCAATAAGGTAAACTCATACCTTATACACTCATTGTTACCGAAGTTTAGGAAATTCAGCTAGCACACAAAAATCCCCAAGTACTTGATGGACTTTATCATGGTGCAGCACAAGGGAATCGGTACTTAGAAGAAACCACAATATCCTATCCAAAATTTCCCAATGAGTGCAGTTAGGACAACTTGTATACCTAGCAAACTTTTGAGATAACAAACTACATGTTTATCTCGTATTATTGACAAGACATAGCAAGTTTCCTTCAATATAAAATTATCATGGTTGAGACACATATCTACCACTTTCATTCTTAAGCAAGTCATCAAAGGATCATGTGGTACTTTAAAGATTCTATATAGTACAACCCAATTTCTCAATTACCTTCTCAACATAATGAGAGTGAGAAATTCTTATACTATCAATTGATTGAATCAACTTGTGTCCAAGAACCAGATTAGTTCCACCAACATCCTTTATTCCAATACTTTTCAAGAATGAGTTTGGTTTATCTGCAGTCTGACCATTAGTACCAAACAAAAAGAAATACCATCCACATATTGTGAACAAGTGATATCAGGTACTTCAAAAATAATACGATTCACTGGAACCAGAAAATACCAGTTCATTTTAAGTGAAATTGCAAAACTGGTTTTACTAGAATTGACATAAACCAGAGCATAAAAACAACACACATTTCCTCTGGCATCAAATTCTCTTTTTTTTTTCCCAGAAAGCATCTAGTTTTTATTGGTATCAGAAATGAAATCATACGTACCGGCATGTTCAATTTCATTGAGCATAAGTTGGTACCACATACATATTCAATCCCAAAAAATCAGTGTCCAATCAACTTTCATAAAAGTAAACATGACTGATTTTTTACATGAATAACATTATGGTTTTCTTTCTTTCCAATTAGTCAACGCATATGCTCAATATTCATACTTTCTTTGGTACATCACAAATTTAATTCTAACGTGCCTTAGCAACCATCAAGACATCAAAGGGTTAACTTCCCTAATGCTTGAAGATCATTCCTAAGAATGAGGAAACCTTTATACCATTGCTATAAGTTGAACTTCTTTCAAAGTTCCAACCAGGCATAGCTAAAAGCATGTTCCAGATTATCCAGATCATATGACCACTCAAGGTTCATACTAGAGGCGGTTCCAACCATTTTATCCAGTACCAGTCTAACTACTAGAATCCAGATATGAGTCTTTCTGTACCAGATTTTCCTTTGCTGTTAGCAACGTTTGAAAATCTATACGAAAATCTTATAAGGCATTGCTGCCAAATTTTCCTTTCGGAACTCAATATCCATCTGGAATCAACACTGGAACTTACACTGGAACATATGCTGGAATTGTACTAATACGTATAACATCTAGAACAACAGGGGTGGTGCTGGAATCAATAGTACCAGAATTCATGCCAGCAAACAACATTATATATATCCCACGGAATATTTCTTTAAGATTGTTAGATTAATTTCAGATTACTAGGGTAATCATAGGGCACTATATATAATGTACAATACCAAACATGGCTTCGGTCTTGATACCAACTAGACAATTGACAATAGAGTCAATACATACCCGATCTATAAGTCCATATACGGTTCTTGATCAGTACCATGTCATGTTTCACTTTGTTGGATTTGACACTAGAAGCATGTATGATTCCTATCATACAACATATGTGTAGTTCACATTAGTTATGTACAAACATACCTAATACCAGATAAGATAAATAAAGAATCAGTTAGAAAACTTATCTTTTTCCGACAACTGGTACTGAAAAATGTCATTCCAAACATTGACAAATGTCATTCTAGTAACTTGTTTCAATGACTGAATCATCGGCATTTGCCGACTTTCCTTAAAGAAATATTCGCCCCACTATCCGGTGCGTTGGGACAGCGAAATTCCTTCCAGGATAAGACAGTCCAGAGATTCTACTACAAGCAGCACAACTTCACAAGAATCTCACTTCGAAAACTAATCATCTCTTTATAAGTGTATACAAGTGCTTCAATCTATGTCACTCGTATTCGAGTGAAGGTATGAATTACCAGACTCAAATCAAGACATAGACACAAAGAGGAAAAGTACAGGCTATGTTCACTTACAAAGATCTTAGGCGTACATTCAGAGAATAGAATTCTCACGAAGATCTCATAGAGATTTTCATCTCATGTCAGAGTTACTTATATCCCTCTTCTATATCTCTCTCCGCATCATCTATTCCAAGTCTTGTACTATTTATAGAGAGCATAGAATCTAATGCATAAAAGGTGCCTTTAATGCATTAACTTGGTAAATCAAAACCAACTATCACTGCTAGAACCATTCCAGCGGTTTCTGTAATTTAATACCAGTTACATCTGAAACTGCTAGTATAACTTCCAGCAACGATTAGTAACGTTCCAGGCAACAGCCAAAAACGTACTAGTCAAAATAGCCGTTTCTATGATTAACACCAGCAGTAAATGGCATATAAATGTCCTGTAACAACTCACTTCAATTTGAATTTGAATTCAAACCAAGTTCCAGAGTATGTTCCAGATAAAGTTCCAGCAAAAAGATAAGACTAAGACAATCTGCCCTATGCGGAACTTAGTTGATATTTTGACAAGTAATCAACACTTAACCGCATAAATACATGAATTGTCTTAGTTGAACATCCAATGTGGGATATAACACAACCTACAAATATTTATCTTTATGCTTTACTTATTCCATAATATATATGGGCTTTATTCTATGGATTCAACCATAAATGGCATACTTCCATTCTTGAATAAAAACAACCATAAATATTAACATACAAACATGCCATTTCCAACATAAATTGTCAAAGTATGAAAATAAATTGAATAAGGCTAATTTAGACATTGAACCACGATTTTTTTTTTATGGTAAATCTATTTAAGGAGGCAATTTGGCCTACATTCAAAAGCAAGAGGAGGTTGTCTATTATTAGTTAGGTTGAGAAAAGTTTAACATTAGGTACCTTTATTTTATTAAAGTACCTATTACCTATATCCTACTACGCATGTTGCTGACCTACTACTTGTTTATCTACAAACTTAAATTTTAATTTAAACTATTAAACTAAATCTATCCTATCCATCCGTCATTTAACTTTTCTTTTTAAAAATTTTTGTTAGATATATTTTAACATTTGAACTATCAACAAACGTAATAACATGTAAGAGCATTTTAACATGCAAATTTTCATAACAAATATTATAATTTCATATTAATTTGAACAAATTCCTTTTTGCAATTTCTTATTAATTTTTATGAAACATATTTTTTTATTAATATATTAATGAAAAATTGATATATGTAATTCTATGTCTTTACTTGATCTTTGCCAAAAGACTTTTTGAAATATTTATCAATATAGGATTAATGATAACATTTTTCAGAAAAATAACCTACGAGGCCTTTTCTTTTAATAAATAATTAAGTGCATAAATATGTAATCTTATTATTGACGGTAATTTGTTTAATATGATAATAATAAAACAAATCAATTTTTAACCTTAACCTAATTAAGTAGTTGAATCACAGTTGAATCAAATTTTTTTATTGTCCATTGTATAAATATCATTCTTCATATCATCTTAATCACATTAATTTGCCACATGATATGTGATGTCTTGAAATAAATAAACCACTTAGCGAAAAAGATTCTAATTTTATGTGCAAATTTATTACTAATAATTAAAAATATATATATATTTTTCTTAAATAAAAGCATTGTTAAGTTGGCCTATGAAATCAAACATCAATATATGATAGAATGATATTAACAAGAAAACACGAGTAAATACTATTTTGTTTGGAAAATGATGGGAGAACTTGTAATAGTATTTTAAAATCTTTTGTATTTTAAATAATTAAACAAAGATTGTATAATAATTTCTTAATTTATTGAAGTGAGTAAATGAATATTTAATAATGACAACTATGAAGTTATACAAATATACAAGACCATCTTCAATTTTTGATTTAGAAAATAAAATTATTAACATAAGATTTTTTTTTAATTTGGTGATCAATTTATTCATAAATCATTATAATTTAATTTATATATGTACGTATTTACAACTAGTTTTTCATTATCTAATTAACTACTCTTCATGTGTCAACTAGATCACTAATCAAAAATGAGGAGAGAGAGATCAAGAGAGAGAGAACGGCGAAAAATGATTAGCATTGATTAACTTTCCTACTTATTAGGGCTCTCCCCTTATTAATCCCTTAAATTGAGAAGGTTTTAAAAAAATAAGTACCATATTTTTTTTTCTAAAGCAAAACCTTTTATTAACTTAACCTAGCAATTCGTCCCATACAATGGACATAATATATCACTTATACTCTTGCTAACTAAAAGTAAAAGTAATGTTGAATGCTCCAAACCAAGAGAATGTTTCAAATTGCACAAATGAAAAATGTAGCTTCAAAAAGGGGATAAAATATTTTATTTTAAAAAATATAAGGGAGTGAATTGTCCTTTTATTTAAATTAGGGCTTTTTTTGCAAATTAAGTGTTTTATAGGGAGGTAAAGTGCAATTATCCCATTACTTATATCGTGGGGCTTTTTCGTATTTTAACTTCAAATTAATTAACTCAAATGAGTATTGAAAGATTTGATTTTTTTTTTCCTAATTAGCGTTATATTTATAGTTTCTTTTTCTTGTTGTGGGGTAGGGGTGGGGGTGTGACGGGTGTCATTATCACAACGCGCAAGAGAACCAGATCGGCCGATCAAGTCAAGTTGAATGAACACTAACTCCTCATCAAAGTAGCCAAATTATAAGTTAGGTTTGTTTTTTCAGGCCTTATAATTAGTGTAGTTGAATGCAATTTTGTACAGGAAAGTGGTTCAATGTGGGGGATCTTATTTATTGGAACAATTGATTCACATTAACAATTTTTTTTTTCCTTTTTTCTTTTTTCTTTCTTCGAAATGCATACCATTCAAAATCACATGCAGATGGAACCAACTTTTTACTACAAACTTATAGTAGTAAATAATTATTTCTTTGTCAAAGATATTCTTTTTTAGTATTTAAAAAAATTATTATACTTGATGGCTTTTTTTTTTCTTTTTACTATTTTCAGAATTTCAAAATAAATCTAATTATAATGGATTCCACCTATTAGGTTTCAAGCTTGAGTTAGGTCTCGGGTACATACAACATTTGGTGGACCAAAGTCTTGGTTTGGTGAATTCATCCAGTACCCCAGTTCCCTTCATCATCTCTAAACAATAGTTAGTTGGTAGTCCAAGAATAATTAAGTTGAAACCAAAAAATTTAGTTATGTAATTAAGAGTCCATACCTAACAGCAACTAAATTTTAATTCATCCGTACAATTGTTTCAAAATTTGAACCGGTCCAATCGATCCGACTATTTCGACAGGTAACTCGGGTCTAAACCGCTAGGATTGAATACAACACAAATTGCATTGCATTTGAATCATTTCCGACCCAATAAGAGGATGGATTTGTGGTAGAATTATGCTAAAATAAGTCCAAAAAATTAATTTGTGACAAAAGCTTTACTAACGGCTTTGCATAAATGAAATCCATTACAAAACTAAGTTTGTAACGAATTTCTTTAAATCTGTGATGGATTTGTTTTTTAGTGAAAGAAATGTTTTCTTATAGCGATAATCGTTTAGATTGGCTGACAGATGACTTGTAAAGAAAAAATTATATTTGTGTTAAGAATGTGATTTAATTTTTCTTTTTCATAGTACGTCTGTAATTCTTCTAATTTTCTCCTTTTTGAGCTTAGTTTCTTAAAAAGGCTAAGGTTGAAGGTATTACTCATCCTTTAACATTTTAGAATTGATTTTAAAGTAATGTTAGTGGCAGGATATAAAAATTGTCACTAATAAGTATATTAAGTGACAACACCTTCTATTTTCTTATTAATTAAATTGTTTTAGTGACAACAACTTTTATCTTGTGCCAATATTCTCTCAATGGTGACAAAATTAGTGTTATATTGACAACCATTAACAATTAGTGACACACATATAGTGACAACTTTGTGATAAAAAATATTATCATCAAAATTTTACAAGAAGATTCTATTGTCTTTAAGTTGTTACCATACGTTGTCACTATTGATATTGTGCAAACTATGTATATAATTAATGATAATTTTTTCATTATTACTTGTTATATTGTCACTAATTTAATCATTTTTTTTTTGTAGTGAATTATAAGGCTGATAAAAATATTACTTGATTTTTGTTTAGTTATCTTCATATTATGTAACTTTAATGTTTCGTAGTTTGATTAATGTTATTCTTAATTCTTATGAAACGGAAAATTTTAACTAGAGGAAACAAACGCTACAGAAATACTGTTGTTTTTCAATGGAATTGTCCGATAGAATTTCAATAGAATTTAGGTAGAATAATTCTATAGAAAAAAAAACCTTCCTCGAAAATTAAATTTCAGCAAAATATTTCGACCAAACTATTTCGACAGGATTCCAATGGGGCATGTTCGAGTGACATTCCGGTGGACTTCTGCCAAGTACTTCACATTATAGCTTTGAAAAGTAACCAGTTTTTTGGTGGAATGATTGCCGAAGTATTTATATTATATTTTATTCATTATTTTTTTGACGAAATTTCTCCGAAATATTTGCCAAATATTACATATTTATTTATTCATTCTCATTTAATTTTTCAATGGACTTTTCTGCCAAAAAAACCACTAAAATCTTTTTTATCATATTTTTAATCTTTTTGGTAGAATTTTTGTCTAAATTTCATGAAATATTTGAACATCTTTTGTTGGTGCCTGGTTGCTGCAAATAATTAAAATAAAAAATTTATAAACAATATTTAATCCGAACGCAATATTTAACATATTTCAATTCATCATATATTCACAAAATAAAAAAGAGAACGTTTTTTAATCCGAACGCATATTTCAATTCATCGTATATTCACAAAATAAAAAAGAGAATGTTTTTTAAAAAAAAATGCGAGCTACGCATCATCATCATCATAGCCATCGTTGTCGTTTGCATCATTGTCGTCGTCTGTTGTGTCATCTCCCTATTCTGACCCTTTATCTTGGCCACTTCTTACTTTAATTCAATCACAGTGGGGTCCAAATGGAAGGACAAGCAATTGGGCATCGAATGGGAACAAGAGTAAGAACTGTTCGTTTATGGCTAGATGTTCAACCTGTACTGTTGCCCTTTTTGTTGAGTTGGCCAACAGCTTGAATAAAGAACTCATTTCTAGATTATTGTGTTGTGCGGTTCAGTAACTCTCCGTCTCGCGTCTGCTCATTACTTTGGAGCAGGTCCTCAAGCGCATGTTTAAGAACACATAACGAATATGTTATTTATCAACAATTATCAATATATGTGAATTTTTGCATGCATTAATACATAGTTTTAACTTAAGTTCAGTTGCATTACCCCCTCAACTCGACCCGTGTTTTCTTAAGGATGACTATAAAATCTAAAACTAAATGAATTATTGAATATTTTGATTTCATAAGTTCATATTCTCAAACTTCGGTGCAAGAGTTAATAATTAGTTATTTGTTGTGACAAAAACTTATTCTATATCTTAAATACTGGATAATGGCAATTAATCTGATCTTTTTATAATTTAAAACAGTCTTATTTTATTCATTAATTGTTATTCATTGTTGAGTTAAATTACATAACTTTTGTTAATTAATTGTGAAATGCTATATTTTTAAGAACATTTTAAAAAATAGCTAAAATTTGGAAACATTATTTCTATGATTTTTCTTATGTTAGTGACCCTATTTTTGGCTAATATTTCTCATATAAGAAACCTAAATTTAACTATGACATTTTATGACGTGAAACTTGTTGATCCAATGATCATATTTTGTTGAACTAATACGAACAATAACCAAAGGGAACAGTGCGAAAAACACCAAATTTTCGGCAGAAAGTACTGCAATTAGTCCATCGGCATGTTCGTCGAAAAACAACAATTCCAGCATTGTTCACTAGAAAGAACTTGATCGGTTTTGATGCCGCTGGAAATTCGTAGTACTCCCGTCGGATTATTAATTTATTATTTTTTAATTTTTTTAAATTGTGATGGTTTAGTTTGTTTTAATTTTTTTTTTTAAATTCTATCCAAATTTCCGTCGAAATTATGCTGGATTTCTTTTATTGTTTCTTATTTATGATATTGCGGTGGGAATTCCACCATTATTTTATTTTTGAAATTTTGGTAGAATTCCTAATTTTTATTTATGATGTTGGGGGGCACTTCCACCGGAATTTTATTGTTTTTTATTTTTTTTAAATTCGGAATTCCACGCTCATGTCATGATAATTTTTCTTTCGCTAGAAAAAATTCGGAAGAGATTACCACTACATTTTCACTGGAAAAATTGGGTTGCTCATTCACACCAATATTTTTTACGGGAATGCATCGGTCTTTTCGCTAGATTCTTGAATAGCAACGTCCATTGGAACTCTGTTGCTTTTCCGACGGACGATTCCAACTAGATTTTTTCCTCCAAAAACTGTGTGTTTTTTTAGAGAAACTCCAACCTCGATCAGATTTGCCCGCATTAGCACTAATAACATGGTGAGTGCATTTTCTATGTGATTGATGTATATTTTAAGAAAAATAACCCATCAAAGATCAAGTATTATTATAGTCGCTATTGAGTGTTGATAAGTTGGTTTTGAGGAAAAAAACTTTTCAGTCACCAATAAAGTTGTCGGTTCTATGCCCCATCAAGTTTGTGAAAACATTGATCTATACTATGATATAATTTTAAAATCCCAATTTATCAATTGTTTTGTACTTTCCAATATATTTGTCTACTAACTACCCTTTTCTCCCTCTCGCCTCTCAATTTCTCTATTTTCTCTCCTTGACCTACATTCTCTTTTTGTTATGATTTCAATTGTATAGTATTTTTTTCTTATTTAAATTTTTTTTACTTATCTGACATCTGATAAATACCTTAAAAAAAGTATACACTCGTATAAGAAACTTAATTAATATTTATGATTTTATATTATTTGATGCATACCAAAAATTGTACGATGAGAAATTTTGTAGGATTGAAACTTTGAGGTGTGGAATCAGACTTCCTGTAGGAGTGGGCTTCTGTAGGAATGACATGGCTTTGGGGAGGAACACTTGAGAGATCCTAGAGGAGCACCTCTCAAATCCTGGGGGACCTAACCTGCAAATGAGTGTTAGGCCTCAACTAACTTAAGTTAAAATTTGTTCAATGAATAAAAATAAGCAAATAAGTCAATAAATGTTTAAAAATACTAAAGGAACTATGAGTAGGATTGTAGATTGAGTGGAGTGCCTAGAGAGAATTCTCGTGTGTTATGGAAAGCAAATGTGCATGTAAAGTAGTCAAAATCCCGTGTCAAATGAGTTAGATTAGCGTAGATAGCCCTTATTATAATATATTTATGAGAGGAGATGTAACAAACTCTCCTAAATTCAAGTAGGGTGTTCCTGCCGGATAAGAGAAGCCGTTGAGAGATTTTAGGAATCATGTCCGATTATGCCCTTCAAAATCTCGTCTTGGTAGTTTGCGCACGTAATTCAAGTGTTTGGAGGTTAGTTAGACATGATAAGGGTGTGCAACTCATTCAGGGGGTCAGTTGCATGGTAAAGGTCACATGCCCCTATTTTTGTGGAGATGAAATCCTCTATGCTTATCTGGAATAGATGATCGGGAGTGGTATATGAGAGTAGTTATCAATCCCTTACAAGAAGGTACATATCCGACGCTTCTCTCTAAGGTGGAAAACCTTAGAGGAGCGCCGAGGCAGGCATTGCTGGGTTAGTGGCTCGAAGGTGGTTTCCTAACCTGTAGAACTCCTAAAGGTGGGCCTATAGAAGAGGCCTCCTTCTTTGGGCCCAAGCCTTGGGACATATGGATTTCAAAGAAGAGTTCCTTGTGTAATAAGTGTGGGTGCCTCTTTGCAGTGAGCTTCTTTGTTGTTAGACCCTGCTGTTGACATGAAAAATTTAAATTATCTTTCCAATTATATATTTTTTATGGGATGATAATTAAAATATAAATCTCTATCAAATTGAGATTAAATATTTATATTACCTTATTATTATATGTATATATTTATTGAAACACATAGATATCAAAGACATTTGAGTTTATCATAAGTTCTACATAGAAGCCACTAAAAAAAAAAGGGAGAGACATCAGAAGAGAAGGAGAAGAAGCCGCCTGGAAAAGCTCTCCCCCAAATTCCACAAACATAAAGAAGGAGAATCGTCAAGCATATCAACAAGTGTTCTTCCAAGTTCTTCAAGTTTGCAGTTGTAGCCAACAAGCTCCTAAGTCAGCTGCACGGTCAAATCCACAAAGGTCCTAAATGTGGTTAACAAGCCTTTGAGTCAATTGTGACATCAAATGCACAAATCTCCCACTGCAATTAGCAAGTTTTTTAAGCCGGTCCAAATCCACAATTTTTCAAGATGAGGTTAACAAGCCCTTAAACCGATTGCGACTTCAAATTCCCAAATCTCCATCTGCGTTCAACAAACTTCTGAGACAGCTACACAATTGGTTTTGCAAATCTCCAAGACGTAGTCTCCAAGCCTTAGAGCCGACTGCGACTTCAAATTCAAAAAACTCCAACTACGGTAAGCAAGCTTTTGAGCCGATTGCATGGTCAAATTGACAAATCTCCAAAACGCAATCTTCAAGCCTTCAAACTACCTGCACAAGTCTTGCAAATTAAATTCATCAAGCTCAATAAGTCTTTATGCATGAGAAGAAGAATTGGTCAACAGATGCTTTTCAACACAATCCATTTCAATTCTCTCGCAGTCATCCATCCATCAAGCTATCAAATCTCAATTGATTCTTCTTTTACCTTAGAAATATGCATTTCAAGTTTCCAAGAAGAAGAACATGCAAGAGTCAAAAATTACGGATGTACTTTGTAATTGAAAAAAAAAATTACAAATAAAGTAGATTTCTATTCCTATAAATTTTTATTGATTTTCTGTTAATTTATTTATTTCTTAATTTCAACACATATTATATATGCGCAAAATCTTTTTGCAAACACTTACTTATGTGTTGGAGGGTACATATCTGACGCTCCTCTCTGAGGAGGAACGCCTTAGAGGAGCACCGAGGCAGGCGTTCATGGGTTAGTCGAGCAAAGGTGGCTTCCTAATAACTTATGGGACTCCTAAAGGTGGGCCTATGGAAGAGGCCTCCTACTTCGCACAAAAGACTTGGGTCATATAGATTTCAAGGATGACTTCCTTGTGTAATGACTATAGGGTCCTCTCTTAGTGAGTTCTTTGTTCTTAGACCTTGGTTATGGAGTAATGTCTATTTAGTCCAATCCAATATCATTGGATTCGGTAGGATCACTATTAACATTTAAGCAAGCAATTAAATAATAGGGATAATTACCCTAACCTTCCTTGAGTTTATGCAAAATTACAAATAATTCCCTTATTATTTCGAAAATTACCAATAGCCCCATATATCAACGTTTAAAAAAAATACTATACCGTTAGTGAATTCTCAAAAATGCTCTCGGTCAATTTCCCCATCAATTTTTGAGGACTGAAATACCCTTGCTTATTGCAATATTTTGAAACTTGAAAAGTATTTATTGTAACTTTTCAAATTACATAAGTGTATATCTATAATATTTTTGAAAAAAACACACAAACAACGATGGCGGTGCTTTTCAATGGATTTCTCCGGCCGGATTTGGTCTTGAGCTAGTCGTAATGAGTAACACATTGGTGAAGTTCGTTTCAGCATATGGCTGATAGCGGTGGAGGAATTGGATGGATGAGATGTGATGGCGAGTTAAGATTTGATCTAGTTTTTGTGCAGTTAAATCCAAAAGAATCGAGTGTTTACAAAATTTATTGAGGGCTTTCACGGGCTTGGGTAGACAAAAAGATTGGTGTGTAGTTTGAGCATCGAGGCGGTAGTGATACAGCGGCAGCACGGTGTATTGCTCATTTCAAAGTAAGAGGGGTTATTTGTCACCTAAACTTAGGGGAGGTGAGGGGAATTCTTTCTTATAAATATTTAGGGGGAAAAAGTCATTATAGTCCTTTTGTTTGATTTTGCAATAAGTATTCGTAATGTTCAAAATAAGATGGAGTTATTTATAATTTCGTCTAAATTTAAGAAAAGTGAAGGAACGCATTTTGAATAATTAATTTTTTTTTTTTTGGAATACATATATGGACTGCGACCGCTTTTTTATTTTTATAACCTAGTTTTTTTAATTAGGCAAGAAGGAAAGTAAGTCCAAGTAAGCCCAACTTAAATAGTTCGGATCTTCTATTAAATAATCATGTTACATTTTCTATTACACTTATCAATACATGCCAAGTGTGTTGGTGAGCGATCGAGATAAAGAAAGAGAAAAAATTATAATATGGAAAAAAAATATATAAAGATTCTCTTTTCTTATTTCTACCGCCCACCAATACACGTGGCTGTATTGATTAGTGTAATAGAAAGTGTAATACGATTATGTAACAAAAGATCCGAACTGCAACTTAAGAGGTCAAAATATACTAGTTTAATAGTTTTTCAAAGTCTTGCCCAACTACCATTTGAATTCCGCAAAGGTGAGAAGATAAAAGAAATTATATTAGTCATCTGTCACCTTACCCACCACATTCATGTCTCTTTTAATTTCCACAACCCCTCCTGTCCTCCACCGTTATCTTTGAGGCCAGGCTTCTTGTCTTATATATCCCCCTTCCAACTTCTACTCCAATTTGATAACACAATCCTATCCCAACAGACAAAACACACATACACATACACACACAAAAGATAACCAAATTGTATCCATGGATTGGTACTCTTGGTTATCGAGAACAAACCTCGAACCAACCCTCGTATACGAATACGGCCTAGCGTTCGTACGCAACGAGCTTCAAGAAGAGGATTTAGCCTACTTCAACCACGAGTTTCTCCAAAGCATCGGCATCTCCATAGCCAAGCACAGGCTAGAAATACTCAAACTCGCAAGGAAAGAGACAAGAGGAAAGATAAATAGCTTCTCTAAGCTTGTTCTTGTAATGAACAAGACCCGAAAACTCTTCACAAAAACCATTTCTAACAAATGGGGTCTTCACAAAAACCCTTCTAGTTATCCTGTTTCCGAGTTATCCCCTTATAGAAACCAATGGAGTGGAGCACTCAAGAGGCTCAATTATGCTAAGGAAAATGAGAGAGAACATCAAAAACCAGTTATTTCTTGTAGGAATCATGTGATGTGGTCAGGGCCTTTGGATAAAAGGATGCAACAGAAGCTGATGATGACTCGTAGCGGGCCTCTGGAAGGCCCGAATTGGAGCCCGATGGTTGGCAGGCCCGTGAAAGATCAGAGGACAGGGTTTATCTGTAGAAGCCCGACTATGTCCGGACCGGCTGTGGATAGGTGGGGCCTCAGCCCGATGAAGGTGAATCACTATAGCAGTGAAAAGGATGGTGACGATGATGACGATTATGATGGAGCTAAATCACTTTGGTCTCTCATGTTTCAAGATATGAAACCCACTTAAAAGTGTGTGTGTGTGTTCTTGGGAGGTCTTTTTTCATTTCATGGCCTTGTGTATTGCAAGTAATTAATTAGTGAGATGAATTGAAGCTTTTTGAAGCTGGATCCGTTCGTTTCCTATCCATCTTTGGCTTGTTTTTGGGTTTTAGATTTTAGTTTTTCCTGAAGGTGCTTTGGTATACGGATTAAGCCCCTTGAGTGCGTACTTTTTTCACCTCAAATGGTTAAAAAACAGATGTTGCGGTGGGGCTGATGTCTTAGTGTGATATTTTTTTGTATATTAAGTTGAATTTGTATGGATTATTAGTATTGAATTGTTAAACTATTAAGTTGAAAATAATATTTAAACAATATTAGTTCGTGGGTGTTAAAAATTTTCTTTCAGGGCAAATTGGGCTTGCACACTTTGAGATATAGTGAAATTAAAAATTAATCCCACTTGTATTAAAAATTATAATTACCCCTCAAGATTTAGGAGACTTTCTTATAAATATTAATAGAGATATCCAAAAGATAACTTTCGTACAACCATAGTAGTTAACTTGTCCACCAAAAGATGTGTCCCGTCGAGCCTAATAAAATCATTCAATCAATTTCGTTATTCTAAAAACATTTGCAACGTAATTTCACTTTATATTATCAGCACAACCATACCTGGCATCATATCATCTATAATCCAATATCGCCACTATATTTTTTTTGTTTTTCAAATTTGACTTTATATATAACTTCTATATCTTAGACTTGTTAAGAGCATGCAAAATCCATCTCAAAACTCCGCTAAAAACATTCCAAATACAACTAGTAATTATATCCTACATGGTGAAGGATGAATTTTGTCAAGTTATTACCTACCTTAGGCTGTAATTGTAATTTTGAAAATAAGAGTGACTAATATTTAATTACACCATACCTTAGGAGGCGTAGACATAATTTGCCCTTTTCTTTATATCATCTCACTCAAACAATGCTGAGATGGATATCTACAACAAATGCGACATTAGGACGTGGTTGTTTGATTTGTTTCTAAAAATTATAAAATTGTCTCTATTCATATATAAGAAGGCTTTTCAAAAATTAGCCTTCGTAGGTGCCGTCTCGAAAAAAGTAAAGGCTTTCTATAGTACACCCATATACAAGTTTTAGTACATTATTATTCTTAGTAATATTTCTCTAAGGCAAACCGGCTCGACCCGGTGATTCAGTCATTGCAATACCAAATAAATACTGATAAGTTTACTAAACTTTCTTGTTTATTTATTTGTATTTGCCATTGTTTAGTTACTTTTGGCTACCGTATTTTGTGTAAAACTATTATTACGTTATATTTATATTTCTTGAATAAACTGCCCCTATGAATATATGTTTTTGTTGATATTCAAAACCATTATTTTTTTAACAACCTTAAAGAAATATTCAGGCTTATTCACTTAATATATCTATAATGGCATTAAGTTCAACTGTTGGTTCTTTTGGTGTCTCGAAATTTGACATGAGCGGTTTGCCTGAACCATTTTTCGGCCAATTCTTCAAATGTTGGCAACAATGAATAAAGATTTGGTTGACAATAAAAGGGCTCTTGTCTATAATTGAGACTGATAAACTAGTAGCATTTAAATTCTAGTCAAAAGCAAACGTTTTGCCTATTGAAACGGAAAACACTAAGCTGAAAAATGTCAATCCAAATTTCAAAACGATTGATAAAGCCAAAGCCAAAAGTAAACAAACCATGTTGGACTTGTGGACAGATTGGTCAATATGGCAGGATTGTCCCAAATAGGTAGACAAAGGAAAGACCAAACCAAAATCCTCAAGCCTAGTAGTCAACATAGTTGAGGCTAGCTCTACTAGTTTTCATGGACATGTTGACGGGTATGTTTCTTTGAAACCTGAACTTTTGACTATATATGTACCGTTCAATTGGCTTATTGACACCAGAGCAAATGTGCACGTATGTCACGACCCGAAAAAATACCCTTTTATTTATTAAAATAAAATTGGACAGAAACGCGCAACGGTAATATTTTCATAGTTGTATAAATAATTATTTTCACATATAATTTGTACAAAATACAAAAGTTACAATTTTCAAAAGAATAGAAAAGTAACTATATCGTGTAAAAAGCTTCCAAATGCTTCCGCTGCGCCACTCTGATCCGCTATCTCATTTCTGTCTAAAAAGTATTGAAAAGGAGGAGTCAACGCGACGGTTGAGTAGAAACACATACTTTAATTACATAAGGTGCTCGGGTGTTAGTTTCACATAAAGCACACATAAAGCACATATTTTGCACTTTTCTATCTTTCATCACCTAACAGTGACCCTTATGACTACCCATGCCGAATATACAACCAGCACATTTCTCCCGCCTGCCTTATCCTCCGGTGGTCGTATCCCGGGCATGCGCCGAATATTTCCCTACGACCCTCTCTCTTGAGTAGAACACTCCGTCTACCCAAGGGGGGATTAGGAGATGGAGGGAGTGTGAACTCTTAAAACCGGCTACTCAATAGTATGTCCCGACGGAACACACCCAAACCACTCCGGCACATTTGGGCCCATTCACATAATATCACATAATCACATAATCATGGAAGTTTATGAAAAATAATTGATATATGTATAACAAATCTCATTTCTTTCAGGAAAAACAAGTATGCGTATAAGTTTGATATGTTTAATAAGAAAATTAGTATACTTATGTAACTACTAACTTACTTTTAAACACTTTTTAAGATCAATATGTTTTCTTCTCCAAAATACCATTTTTGCAAGAAAAAATTAGTTTACATACTTTTAAAAATCAACTACTTCATAAATATAGTAAGATTTGTGATCTAACATATTTGCATAGATTTCCTAGCTAACAAGTTAACCATAAGATATCTAATAAACCTTCCTAAGCACATCACAAACACAAAATACCTATCAAAGAGTAAATCAAGAGAGAATCCTAAGAACTAATCACACTTTATGAGCACAATAACAAGACAATCATTTCATCATGAATATAGCAAATAAAGCATTTAAACATGAAACAAATATCTCTAAGCCCACAATTGGAGGGCATGTTTGGCAAAAGCTATCACTCAAGGCCATTCAAGCTTTTGTATTTTACATAGCTTGGGCACAAGAGTATGGAAGCTTTCCTAGTAGGAAGATCCTACTCAAAAGGAAGGAAAGAAAACACTTATGAAATCAAAGTAGGTTTCTACCTTAGTTTATACTTGAAAGGGGTATGAGGAAGAGTGAAAGTATGATGTTTGTCACGACCCGGAAAAATACCCTTTTATTTATAAAATAAAATTGGATAGAAACGCGCAACGGTAATATTTTCATAGTTGTATAAATAATTATTTTCACATATAATTTGTACAAAATACAAAAGTCACAATTTTCAAAAGAATAAAAAAGTAACTATATCGTGTAAAAAGCTTCCAAATGCTTCCGCTGCGCCACTCTGATCCGCTATCTCATTTCTGTCTAAAAAGTATTGGAAAGGAGGAGTCAACGCAACGGTTGAGTAGAAATATCATTCAACCCCATAAGGTGCGTGTGTGTTTGAATAGGTGCACGTAGACACATAATTTCACATAATACTATAATGAAAATGAAAGCATAAAATATCTAAAACTTACAAGATACTTAAATTCCTACTTTACTCATGAAATTAAACAATACTCCTACCTTGAAATGTTTTTAGGGAAAAAGAGAGGATATAGAAGGCTTTATAGGTATATATGGATGAAAATAGAAGGGCTTGTGTGTACATATATGTGGGTGGAAGATAGGCTATACATAAGAAGTGTTTTGGGTGTTGAGAGTAGAGTAAGTGAGGGGGTGTGTTTTTAGGCGGGATTTGTGTGTTTGTGGAAGAAAATAGAGAGAGTATAGTGTGTGTATGTGTGAGGACGTTTTTGGGGATGGGGAAGTGTGTGGGAGGTCCTATTTATAGTGGAGAATGAGGGTAGAAGGCAAGACTTGGGGACCAAGGTTTAATAAATGCAAATCTTTCCATTTAATGCAAATCTCCCAACTAGGCATAGAATTAAATGCCAAATTAAATGAAATCTTCCACCTCCCTCCTCTATTCTAGCCTTGGTGTAACCCTAATCCATGAGTCATGAATCTAGATGAATGGAAGACCACACAAATGCACAATTTCTAGAAGAAATTCATCTTATATTAGTGTAGGATATTTTAATAAAATATTAACACAAAATCAAATAAAATCTAATAAAATCTGATTTTGATTGTCCTCATCTTATAAAATCTGAAATCATATCTTTATTTTATTAAAAATTCGAATTTGTATTTATTATTTTTATAAAAACCAAAAATTAGGGTTTTAGGGCATAAAATTAGGGTTTTTGGGCATAAAATCCGAAAATTCATAATTAATTTAGAAAAATTCCAAAATTATGAAATTTAATGTTTATAAATCTGAAATTATATGTATATTTCTCAGAAATTAAGAATATTTTAGTTATATTTTTGAAAATTGCAATTTAGGGCATAGAAAGTTCGAAAATTGACACTTTACCGTTCAAATTGTAAGTTAATCGCAAAAGCAGACGAAAATTTGAAAACAACAAGTAATAATAACATTTACAAGAAGCAAAAGATTTTAAATCAATTATTTAAATATTACAGATTACCGGGTCGTCACAATGTTTGTGGAAGAAACTTGAGAGAGTATAGTGTGTGTATGTGTGAGGACGTTTTTGGGGTTGGGAAAGTGTGTGGGAGGTCCTATTTATAGTGGAGAATGGGGGTAGAAAGTAAGACTTGGGGACCAAGTTTTAATAAATGCAAATCTTCCTATTTAATGCAAATCTCCCAACTAGGCTCAAAATTAAATGCCATTTATCTTCCACCTCCCTCCTCTATTTCTAGCCTTGGTGTAACCCTAATTCATGAGTCATGAATCTAGATGATAGAAGACCACACAAGTGTATCATTTCTAGAAGAAATTCATTTTGTATTAGTGTAGGATATTTTAATAAAATACTAAAGAAAATCAACCAAAATCTGGTTTTGTTTTATTGTAACAATTATATAAAATCTGAAATTATCTACTTATTTTAGATAAAATTCGAATTTGAATTTATTTTATTGTTAAAAACCTAAAATTAGGGTTTTAGGGCATAAAATCCGAAAATTCATAATTAATTTAGAAAAATTCCAAAATTATGAAATTTAATCTTTATAAATCAAAAACTATATGTATACTTCCCAGAAATTAAAAATGTTTTAGTGAAGTTTTCAAAAATTGCAATTTATGACATAGAAAGTTCGAAAATTGTGTTTGAATGTCAAATTCCTCCAAAATTTGGAAAATCATGTAATTCATTCAAAATTGATCTTCTCCATGCATAAAAGTCTAGAATAGTGAAAACTTTTAAGTATTTAATAGATGAATTTTTCCAAAAGTGGTAATCGAAATTCGAAAATTAACACTTTACCGTTCAAAATGCAAATTACTCTCAAAATCATTCTAAAATTTGAAAATAACAAACAATAATGAAATTTTCAAGAAGCATAATGTTTTATATCAATTATTTAAATAATAAAGATTACCAGGTCGTTACAACGTATGTGTTGATAAGTCTGTGTTTGTATCTTACCAGCCAATTGATGGACACTCCGTGAGGGTGGGAAATGCAAGTGTTGCACCAGTACTTGGGATAGGACAAGGGAACTAAGGTTTCCTTCAGGTCGCAAAGTATCTTTACGACGGGTGGGTCGTGTCTCTTCTATTAGACATGATATTGTTAGTGGTTCAATGTTAGTCAGAGAGGGTTGTCAGCTTTCATTCAAGCTAAATAAAATTGTAGTTATACGTTACGGAACTTTTGTTAGCAAAGGCTATTTATCTAAAGGTTTATTTAAAGTACGGATTGATTATGCGAGTGTTTCTAGTTTCAATAGTACAAAACTTGATGATTCTATTGGTGTTAATAATATAAAAAATACCACTGTATGGCATTATGGGTTGGGTCATTTAAATTTTGGTTCTATTAAAAGAATGATGAATTTACATTTGATTCCAACACATCACATTGGACAAAATCACAAATGTTAAGTGTGTGTAGAAGCCAAACAACTAAGAAAACCTTATCAATCAGTTGAAAAGGATACTAAAATACTTGATTTAGTACACAAAGATATTTGTAAGTTCAATGGAGTCTTAACACAAGACCGGAATTGATACTTTATCACCTTCTATAGGTGATTGCAGTAGATATTGTTATGTTTATTTAATGAAACATGAAGATGAAGCACTAGAAAAGTTTATCATTCTTTAAAAAAAAGCTGAAAATCAAACTAGCAAGAAACTTAAAAGAGTACGATCAAATAGATGTCGTGAATATGAGTCAAACTCGTTTGTTGAATATTGCCAAATGTTTGGTATTATTAATGAAGAGACTCCTCCATATTCACCTTCCTTGAATAAGGTAGCGGAACGAAAAAAAAAATAGAACATTTAAAGACATGATTAGCAGTCTGCTTTTGAATTCTGGATTCCCTAAATACATGTGGGGAGAGGCTTTGAATATGGCTTGCCATATTCTGAATAGAGTCCCTCTGAAACACAAAGAGCGCACTCCATTTGAATTCTGGAGAGGTAGAAAACCAAGCCTTAAATATCTTTGAGTGTGGGGATGTCTTGCAAAAGTCTTAGTCCCTTAACAAAAATGGAAGAAGCTTGGTCCTAAAACTATTGATGTGGTCTTTTTGGGCTATGTGGAAACAAGCTATGCCATGAGGTTCTTAGTTGCTAAGTTTGAGATTCCTGATATAGAGGTTAACACAATAGTCGAATTTTGTGATGCTACATACTTCGAAAGTGTATTCCTTCGAAATGAGGAATACTCGAAGATGTTTCAACTTTAGATTATGCCCTCACATCTAGTTCCATTCCTAAACATGTGGAAAGGACGAAAAATGGGGAGGGGGTGTAAATCCAAGTAGTTCCGGTTCCGCTTTTGATGAGGCTAATGAACCTCGCCGAATTAAGTGAGCTAGGGTCGCCGAAGATTTTGGAAGTAACTGTATCACCTACAATATCAAGGATGATACTGTGACTTTTAAATATGCTATGGCTTCTCTTGAGGATGCGCATTGGAAAGTAGCTATCAAAACCGAAATTGACTCCATTGTCTCTAACGGGACATGGGAACTAGTCGATTTACGGCCAGGATGTACTACGGTTGGATATAAATGGATCTTTAAGAAGAAACTGAAGGCTGATGGTACAATTGATAAGTATACGGCCAGATTGGTTGCCAAAGGATTTAGGCAAAAAGAGAGGATTGACTATTTTGATACGTATTGCCCTGTAGCTCAATTAACTACAATCCAAGTACTGATTACACTGGCTTCCATATATAACTTCTCTATCCATTAGATGGATGTGAAAAAAGCATTCCTCTATGGTGATCTAGAGGAATAAATATATATGGAACAACCAGAGGGATTTGTAGAAGTTGGGAGTGAAAACAAAGTTTGTAAGCTTGTCAAATCCCTTTATGGGTTGAAACAAGTGCCTAATTAGTGGAACGAAAAGTTTGATAAGACTGTATTGAACTTTCGCTTTGTTATCAATGATAATGATAAGTGTGTTTACTGCAAAGTGAAAGGTGATTCATGTATTGTTTTATGCTTATATGTGGATGATATATTATTAATCAGATCAAACCTTGAGATCATTAATGAGACAAAAAGTTCTTGAAAAGTAAGTTTGAAATGAAGGATATAGGTGAAGCTAGTGTGATTTTAGGACTCAAGTTGATTCGGTCAACTGAGGGTATAACTATTTCTAAATCTCATTATGTTGAGAAGATAATTTTAGAAGTTTTGTTATACTGATTGTAGAATCCTGAAAACACCATATGATCCCTCTGCGACTCTTTTCAATAATAAGTCCGGTACGCCAGTGTCTCAATTTAGATATTTTCAAGTAATTAGAAGCTTGCAATATTTAGCTAATGGTATGAGACTAGAAATTTCATTTGTAGTCTCTAAGTTGGCTAGATATACGAGCTGTCCTGACCGTACTCATTAGGAGGCTTTGGATAGGGTAATGAGGTACCTTAAAGGTACAAGTTCCCTTGGGCTTCATTAGGGCAAATTCCCAAAAGTACTTGAGGAATTTAGTGATAGGAGCTGGATTATCCAAAATTATGGGAGCAATGGATATACATGGTATGTATTTACTCTAGGTGGAGGCACAGTCTTCTGAAAGTCTGGAAAACAAACGATCATAACTTGGTCTACTTTTAAGGCTAAGTTGTGTGCTTTATATACTACTGGAATTGAGGCAGAGTGGCTGCAAGGGTTAATATGTGGATTACCCATGGTGGATAAACCTGTCTTTGCCATTGCCTTGCATTGTGATAATCAAACTACAATTGCAAAAATACAGAGTTCGAATTATAATCAAAAGCCAAAGAGACACATCTAAGTTAGACTGAAGTCTATAAGGGAGTTAGTGTCTGAAAGAGTCATAGCCATTAATTTGGTTGGTACTAAAGATAATGTGGTTGTGGTTGATTCTTTAACAAAAGGACTTGAGTTCAACTCATTCAAAAAAGTCAGGTTGAGGATGGTACTTGTAACCTATTGATTTTACACCGACAATAGCAATCCAACCTACAGAGTGGAGATCCTACAAGGAAGGTTCAATGTGGTATAAACAAGTTGTTGGGTGTATGAGTTAGCACCTGATTTTGACTGGTACTATGTACCTGAAGTCTATCCTCTAGTATTTCTGGTAGGTGTTGTAAACTGCAAGTATAGTAAGAGTTCTACTCTGAATAGGGTCAAAGTCTTTTAGATGAGATGTTAGTAATACATCTTTGGAGATACCTAACTAATGAATATTATCGTGTGGTCGCGATTAGAGGAGACAGATTACTCCTTATAAAATATTCATGAAACAAGATCAAGACACATGGCCATTAATGTGTCACACCTGAAGATTGCTAAGCTCAGTGTGATATGTTGTTTCCAATGGATGTTATCACATCCAAGGTTCAAATTCAAGGTATATGTCCATTTGGTCCTGTGATAACATAAGTTGGATAACTTGATAGTTGTTCAAACTGAAAGGTACCATTATTGAAGGCATCTTACAAGTATGTAGACAGGACTTTATGCTATGGATTTGGGGGAGACTATTAGAAATGGGCTTAATTGTGATAACATTTATAGGGATTAATCTAACATTAAGCCATTTTTGGTGCAAATCCATATGTAAAGTCTCGTGAAATGTTGTCTATGTGTTAAAAGATAAGTGCAAAATCCCACATTGGATATTTAACCTTGACAATTTGAGTATTTATGTAGTTGATTGTTGTTGTAGTGTAAAATAAACAACTGAGTACTACATATGGGTAGTCCCACACGCAACCGTGGGCATTGGAGTGAATTATCATGGTCTCAATCTTATTTTTTACTAAATTAACCCTGGAATAACGTTTGAATTTTTAAATTTAAACTTAATTTCAACTGTTACAAAATATTAATATACAATATTAATTTTGAAACGGTTAACGATTACAGAGTATTAATGCGAGATATTGATTGCTGAGTAACTGACGGTTGTTACTTAAGGTTACAAATTCAAATTTAATTATCTGAAATGTTGCAAGTGGTTACAACAATTACAATTTCTGAATTAATTTTTGGTATTAATATCCTGTATTATTTTTTCCTATAAATAACTGATCCTGTTCCCAACAGAAGATACACAAGACAATAGAAAACACTTCAGATTTCTCTAAATTAATCAGTGTGAGGATACAATTCTCTGATTGCACCTCTGGTCAAGTGAGATTAAAATATCGATTGTGTACTTTCATGTTTGGTGTGCTAACTATATGCATACGACATTTTGAGTTGATTAGCTTTCGAAGTGAGGTTTAAAGGTGCAGTGCAACTTGAAACGAATTTGTGGACTGCCTTATCCTCGAAGAAGTATCGCTAGCCCATCGCACCGGTTAGTGGGGCAAATATTTCTTTAAGAAAAACCGGCTCAACCCAGTGATTCAGTCATTGCGATACCAAATAAATATTGATATGTTTACTAAACTTTCTTATTTATTTATTTGTATTCAACATTGTTTAGTTGCTTTTAGCTATCGTGTTTTGTCTAAAATTGTTATTGCGTTATATTTATATTTCTCGAATAAATTGCCCCTATGAATATATGTTTTTGGTGATATTCAAAACCATTGTTTTTCCAACAATTTTACATCATATTATCTATTTGGACCATATATCATTCCTAATAGATTAATTATACTTGTTATTATAAAATATATAGATATTATAATCATCATTGGAATCAACATGTAATGTACTATTGAATAATTTAAAAACAGAATTTTATTTTTTTATTTTTTATTTGCTAAGTTTCAAAAATAAAACTTTCCAGACAAAATCCTAAAGTTAGATATTTTTTAAAGCTTTGCTTTCATAATCTATTAAATTTATATTTATAATTTATTCAAAAAAATATATATATATATTGACTGTAAGAGTTGCTCTCCATTTGACCAGGACAACTTTGCTAGTTTTGGTAGGCAACTTTGATGCATCTTCTGGTCTTAATGGTTAATGTTATTAGTAGTGACCAATTTGGTGCTTAAAAAAATTACCATCGCTTTTTCATTGGAAAAAAAAAGACTTCTTAAATCTAATTGGGTATACTCTACAAAATAATTTTTAAAAATAAATGAGAATAAATATTGCATAAAATGAGTTCAATGGATTATGGAAACTAGAAGATTTTAATTGATTTGCTTTTTAATGAACCTGGATAATCAAGGAATAAGATAAATGTGGTATAATGCTACTATAATAGTAAAATAAAATCTCTCATATATAACCTGTTGTATAGATAGCCAATTCAGTTTATTTGAATAATAGGTAATAGATCAAAAAATATGAATGATCACGATTAAACTTACATCTATCTAAGACTTGTAATTAAGACCAGCTAATATTAGTCACCTACGATTCATGACTCTTGGTAGAATTTTCTATGTGTATTTGGCTAAGTCTACTTTTAAAAGTTTATAAATTTCTAAAATCATACAAAATGTTCTCGCAAATAATATATTTCATCTCACAAAATAGGGGGTCAACACTTTTGTCACTTGCCTCGTGGAATTTTGGCAATGTTTGCATCAAAAATTGTTAGTCCCCCTTGTTTATTAGAAATCGACACTGTTTCACTGGGCGTGCCTATTTAATATGTTCACTCAGGGTTCAAAATAAATGGATTCGATGAGAAAACATTGACATCGAAATGAGTTTGTGTAGAGCGTAGGTGTGACGTTGTGCAATGAACATACATTGTGAAGTCTTTTCAATATGAATTTTGCACTTCTAACTTCTAATTTGAAACGATTGCACCGGCATAGGCAAACTCTATCCATGAGATTCTATCCAACAATAAATGAATGTAGAACTTAAAAATTCACTACTCAAAACATTACGAAAAGGGTCCGAAAAAATAAAATAAGGAATTACATTGAAAGATGATAGCTATTCGCAATACGTATTACAGTCTTTGGCGACAAATATGTGCATGATGATACGAGCTATATCTATGAACAAGTGCATTGAGATATTGCTATGGACTTTGACTACAAATGAACACATTGATGACTTTGTATGATTTCTACACACAAGTGCATTGAAAGACTTGCACTACCCTACGAACACTAATGACTTTGACTACAATTCCTCATGCATGTGCTCCACATGAATGCAAGATACCATCAAGCCACATTGATATCTCATACCGATTGGGCAAGTGATGGCTATGACCTAGCAATGCTACGGAGAGAACATATTGAAAATCCCATCTCGAGCTAAATGGGTATGACAACGCCCTTCGCATAACGGTTTTCTACCTATGAACTAAGCTAATCTTTGTTCATTTTAAGCTTAGAAAATCAAAGAAGTGTAGACTTTTTAATTGAAGTTGTTGGTTGAGTGTAGACTGCTCCCTAGCTCCCTTCTTATAGCTTGATGCTTCAACCAACTCCACTTTATTCTTGGAGCTTGATGGCTTATTCAAACTTCATCATTTGAATAGGTAAGCACCTTATTTCTTGGCATGGCAGGTATGCCCTTCATTTGAATTTTGAATTTTCACCATCACATGGCCAATGTTTTTAGTACTTTCAGTTATGCCAATACCCATTTTTAGCCATCTTGTTATTATTTCTAACAAACGAATTTTTGAATTTCAACATGTGTGGTTGATTAAAACCCACAATTATCTTAATTGGTATGGCTAAATTTAGCCAATTCCAATATTTTCAAAATTAGTTATTTTTGGGCTCAAACAATGCCCCCCCCCCCCCCCCCCCCGCAAGTTTTGATCAAATGCAAAATTCACGGTTCCTTTACTAATAACACCAAGTATGATTTGGCAACTCAGCTTTGTTCATTGGCACAAACAAAGTGAACTATACAAAAGAAAGAATTAACTAAATTATCAATCGCCATAATGGCATTTGGTAACTAAGCCATAATGGCATTTGGTACAAAAGTGATAATTAACTAAATTAACAAAGTGATAGTATGATTTCTATCATATTATCAATCGCCATAATGGCATTTGGTAACTAAGCCACATTATTAATGAGACAAACAAATTAAATTAACTGAATCTCACCTCATTGGTAGCTTCCCTTTTGAGATCTCTACTTTTCTCTGATGGAAAAGTTTCCCACGTCATAGTGACATTTATTTTGAGATACTTGCCATTTATTGGGTCCCTGAGTAGGTCGTCATCCAAGCTTTCTAAGTAACAAGTAGGCGCTTCCCTTTGTGGTGACGAGGATCGTGAACAATCCTTCCCTATTTGGACTCTGTTTCCCTAACATTATGTCTTTCTTTTCTAACATAAAGACTAGCTTCCGTACGAGGTCACCAGGCTAAAATCATTTAGCCTTGATCTTCTTGTCATATGCTTTGGCAACTTGTTTCTTTTGGGCTTCGAGACAATCCAACACCTAGATTCTTAATTCCTCTATACCGTCAAGTCCATCTACCATTTTGCAATGGTATTCATTTAGATAGCAAATTATTTTGTTGGGCAACCCGAGTAGATTTCAATTGATTTTCATAGGAAGAATTGTGTCATGGCCATAAGTTAGCCGAAACAAAGTGGTTCCTATACTGGTTCGCTTATATGCCCACAATATTTTGGAAAGTAACAAATGCCATGCTCCAGGGTCATCTTCCACCATCTTCAAAATGAGGCTCTTTAAAGTTTTGTTAGTGGATTCGGCTTGATCATTCCCTTGCGCGTAGTACAGAGTGGAATACGTGAGTTGGATGCTATACTCTTTGGCAAAAGCCTGAATTTCAGACCCCATGAACATAGTTCCTCTATCCTCTATCCGTTACAAAGGTTTGTGGGATTCCGAATATATGCATAAATTTTCCTTGACAAAACTAACTACAGCTCCTTGATCAATTTGTTTCACTGGAATGGCCTCTACACACTTTGTAAAGTAATCAGTGATTCTTATGATGTGTGTATGCTACTTCGATTAAGGAAGAAAAATACCTCCTTTGAGGTCAATACCTCAATATCAAAATGGCCAAGGTTTGAATATGAGGTTTATTTCTTTTGTAGGGACTCTTTGAATAGGGCTATGTGGTTTGAACTGTACCGCCACATTGGTTTCGATACTAGATAGCGAAATGACCACTATAGCTACCCCAAACGCCTTGTCTGTTTGAGACTTGTTGAATTGAAATGTCCTTGGCTTTAGAAATACTAAGAGCATTTTGATTTGATGCGTCATTTCCTACTCTTTTTCGATGCTTGGATGATCTATAAGGAAATGTCAAAGGCTACCAACCTTGAAAGCATGTATTTGATCACGTTGATGGATGGCCTATCGGCCAATCCGTCCTCACGCTACCAACCTTGAAAGCATGGATTTGATCACGTTGACACTACTTACAACAAGAACTTTTACAGGCAGCAAACAATGTCAAAACTTAATACAGGCAAAGTATAGTGTCAAACACAATTTTTTAATAGGATGATATCTTCGTTCTGTATAAGTTATGTGCCTACTTAAGTAGTATACAACTCCTTCAAAGATATTTTCACCCCCAATTGTCTCATTGGCTGCTAAAATGTATAACTTAAGTAACTCTCCTTTCCGTGGCGGCATCATTATGGGGGGAAGTTAGGGCTTCCTTGACTCTTTCAAACCACTCAAACTTATCAAGGTCTTTTAGTTACAACAACACCGAAAAAAATTTACTCTTACCTGCTAGATTTGAAATGAATCTTCTCAAATAGTTAACCTTTTCTGAGAAACTGCTAAAGTTTTTTCTTTATTTGAGGTGGTTGGGTGGCCAAAATGGCCTTGGGTTAATTTCATTCCACTTTGATGCCTTTTTTATGTACTAAGAACCTGAGAAAGTGGCTTGCGACAACTATAAACATGCATTTTAGTAGGCTTAACTTTAGTTGGAACTTTCTCATTCTTTTGAATGCCTTAATCAAAAGCTCTAAGTGCTGAACAAAACTTGTAGACTTTATAATGAGATCATCAATATGGATCTTGACAAAATCATTCATGTAGTCAACAAAAAATGCAATTCAGAGCTCTTTGATAAGTGGCCTTGGCATTTTTAAGGCCAAAAGGCATAACCTTCCAATTTCAAAATATCTTCTTCGACCACGAGGATTTGATTGTAACTTGCATTGTCGATAATAAGGGTTAAGAATTCATGCCCCAATATGGAATCGATCATCATGTCAGTCATAGGCATCGTATACTCGTCTTTTGGTGACACCAAATTTGAATCTCTAAAATCTATGCAAACCCTAAGCTTGCCATTCTTTTTGATCATTGGTACAATATTGGCCACCTATTTGGGGTATCTAGCCTCTAAATTTCTTTCTTAATTAGAATGCAGACTTCCTTGGACATTCTTTGAAAAGTTTGTTTTTGCTGCTTAAAACCCGACAAGATGAGCACATGATGTTCAACCAAGCTTTTGTTGAGACTAAGAATCTCATCGTAGTTCCACACGAAACAGCCTTTGTATTAGTTTAGCAAATTGACCATGGCCTCTTTGTTTTTAGGGCTTAACAAAGCGAAAATGTATGTTGGCTATGGTCACTTTTAGTGCCAAGCTCCACAGGCCACCGGTCTATTCCGCTCGACAGTCCTTTTTGTGGACCCAATGCCCGACTTTCCGAAAGGTGTCAATATATCATATTGAAACAAATACAGCTAACATTTCAAAAATACGATATTTTCAGATATAGTTTGAGTTACAATTCAGAGAAATATTTCATTAGAAACATAGAGAGTAAAATACAATTCCAAATGTAATGGCCTAAAATGCAAATATAACTAATTGGTAAAAATAAATGAAATGAATAATACAAATTAGACAAGATTAGGCCATATGATGATATTTACTACATATACTTTAATGCCCCATAAAGAAAGGTAAAAGGCACTAACCGAACTTAGTTATACTTCACTAGCAACTCAAGATGACTCAAAAGTATTGATTTGCTTTTCATCTATAATAAGTAATAGGCCAAAATTTGGATCAACATTAACCCATAAGACTATATTCAAAATACTTAGGGATCAATCCTCCAAATCCCTATACAGTGGTGATCAATATTTTCTCCCATATAGAGCTTCATAAGGGGCTATTTGGATAGATGCTTGATAACTATTGTTATAAACAAATTCGATCAGGGGTAACTATTTGTTCCAACTAAGATTAAAGTCCAATGCACATGACCTTAACATATTATCCAGATATCCTATCAACCTTTCAGATTGTCCATCAGTTTGAGGATTTGCAGTTGTACTAAATCTTGGCTTTGTGCCTATATATTTTTGCGAGCTTTGCCATAGTTGAGAAGTGAACTTGAGGTCCCTATCCAATATAATGCATGCTGGGTTGCCATTAAGTTTAACAATTCCTCAAATATAAAGCTCAAGTAAAGTGTCTACTCTATCATTACCCTTGACATGTAATAAATGCGCTGATTTAGTCAACGTATCAACAATTGCCCAGATACTATCATATCCACCTATCACTTTTGGCAGACCAGTTAAAAAGTCCATAGTGATTCGGTCCAATTTCCAAGTTGGGATAGGTAATCATTGTAATGTACCTCTTAGCTTTTGGTGCTCACCTATGGCCCACTTAAATCTGCAATATCTCTCTTCATGTCGTTCCACCAATAATATCTCTTAAGGTCATGATACATCTTAGTTTGTCCTAGATACACCACATATGATGTCTTATGAGCTTCTTCTACAATTTCTTTCTTAAGTTTGTCAAGCACACATATCCTTTTTTTGTTGTATCATAAAATTCCCAAGCCATCAAGTTGATATTTTGTATGTGCATTCCCTTTCATCTTGACTAGCTTCTTCTGACTCCATTCGTCATGCACTTGAGCCCCATGAATTCTGAAGACCAACTTTGGTTGAATCGCTAAATTTGTGAGTCAAGCACATAATCTTATACAGATACAATCTCGTAGAGGTTTTGGTATCTCTACTCTACTTTTCAATTGTGCTAATCCTCCTTCTCTGGTAGGGGCATCCACTACTACATTGGCTTTTTCTAAGATGGTATTAAATCTTGCAATTATAGTCCTCTAGAAATTCCATCCACCTTCTTTGTCGCATCTTGAGTTCCTTATAGGTAAATAGGCACTTTAAGCTTTTAAGATCCATGTACACCTCAAAAGTTGTCCCATGTAAATAATACCTCCATTTAGCCAAAGAAAATATTATTATTGCTAATTCAAGGTCATGAGTCGGGTAATTCTATTCGTGGGGTCAGAGTTTTTAGGATGCATATGCAATAACCTTGCCATTTTGCATTAACACACACCCAAACCTTCTTTAGATGCATCAATGTAGATGGTGAAATTCTTTGTTCCTTCTGGTGGAGCTAGTACAAGAGCAGTGGCCAAACGTTTCTTCAACTCTTGGAAGCTAGCTTTACATTTCTCAGCCCATTGGTATGGAGAGCTCCTGCGGGTCAATTAGGTTAAATGTTCGGCAATTTTTTAGAATTCTTGCACAAACCGTCAATAGTAACCATCTATACCTAGAAAGATTCTAACCTCAGTATGAGTTTCTGGTCCCTTTCAATGATTGATAGCTTCAACCTTGGAAGGGTAAACTTCTACTTTAATTTTAGAAATTATGTTACCTAGAAAGGTTACATTTTCTATCCAAAACTCACATTTACTGAACTATGTATATGCCTTATTTTATTTCAACGTTTGTAACACAATACACAAGTGCTCTGCATGTTGTTGTGAATATACCAATATGTTGTCAATCAAAATGACCACAAATTAGTCCAAGTATGGCCGAAAAATGATATGCATCATATCCATAAAGGTTGTTGTTGCATTAGTTAAACCAAAAGGCATAACAACAAATTCAAAGTTTCCATGCCGAGTGTTGAATTCAATCTTAGGGATTTCCTCTTCTTTCACTCTTAGCTGGTAATACCCCTATCTCAAATCTAATTTTGCTTGTTTACCATCAAGATGAGAAAAGGAATGAGTACAATGAGGTTCTTTACATGGTTCCATCTATCACCAATCAAACCAATTGATTAGTAAAATAGAAAACCCCACATATTATTTATGCGTCTAATGTAGTCACAATTGCCTCAAGTGTACTAACTAAAAAATGTACAACATCTCTGGGAACATAGTTTGTCCTTAAAACTATGCTCTGATACCACCTATGTGGCACCCCTCTCGCTAGGAATCACCTGTATGATTGGAACCCACTGGTGAGCAAACTAAATACTTGTCCTCCAACGAATATTTAGTACAATCACCTCAGACAACCATAATCACCTCACATAAAAAATCAACGTGAATGCAATACATAGAATCAAAGAAATAGTACAAGTATCGATTTAGAAATAGGTACAAGGGCCAAGCCAACACAATTGTACCAAACTACTATACATCCAAACAACTTAGTTAGGCTGCATATACATATATGTAATTGAGGCAAACGATTGAACGAAATCCCTGAATCACATAAATATGATTTACTTATGTGCAACAGAAAAAGTTCTTGGCAAAAATACATATCATGCAATCAAACATATTCAGATCATGAAATGGTAAGTTAAGCAGACATATCTCCAACCTTATGACTATCCAAAACAAATAAACCATAACAAAAACACTTATGCCTCCTATGTCAAGAAACCACCTCCACATCAAATAGACAGATGGTGTACCACATGCCCGTGCAATATATCGATCCAATTCCACCACAGATGACCTCCACGTGTACATGAACTAGATCCTATGGAGTGGTATGTTACAAAGAGGACCCTAGCATCAGTCCATTCCTTTCGACAGTCCCTTTTCCTGACCCTAGGCCCAACTCTCCCAAGGGCATCCCAAGGGTGTCAATATATTGTATTGAAACAGATACAACTCACATGTAAAAAATGCAATACTTTTTGATATAGTTTGGCTTTTAATCGGGAGAATATTTCATTAGAAAAAATAGAGAGTAAAATACAATTCCAAATATAATAGCCTAAAAAGCAAATATAACTAATTAGTAAAAATAAATGAAGCAAATAACACAAATAAGACAGAATAGGCCATATGATGATATTCACCACATATAGTTTAATGCCCCATAAAAGAAGGTGAAAGGCACTCACCGAACTCAGTTATACTTCACTAGTATATCAAGATGGATCACAAGTATCAATCTGCTCTTCACCTACACTAAACCCATAAGACTATATTTAAAATACGTAGGGATTTTGATTTCAATTTCCGTTCCTATTGACTCAAAACACAAATGATATCCTCTATAATTCTAAATGTAAAGAACCATATAATACTAACTAAAATTATTAAACTTAATCTTGTTATTCAATAATGAAAAAGCATGATTAGGTCTACACTTAACTAGTTATTATATTATTCAATATATATAAGGGTGTTTATATATATATATACACAACTGAATATATATATACTTGTATAAATGCATGTGTATGTATAAATAACTAGTAGTTGACATATGTATGTATTCATATAGTGTGTGTGTGTACGTGTGTGTGTGTGTGTGTGTGTCTGATAGATATATGTGACATATATCAAAGTGTATATATATATGACACATATTTAAACATAAAAAACATAGTATATATATATATAACATGAATATGTATATGCACAAACAATGATTTATATACATATATGCATATAAATAGTTAATATGTTCAAAGTTCCACCATAGAATTAATACTCAAATTCATTCAAATGGATTGAGTGGTAAAGGGAACGCGCCTGTTGTAAGAAGAAAAATGATATAGGTTCTATCTAATTATTATAGACAAATCTTAAATGGAATAAACTAATATATTGCATCAAGTGCCAATAAATTGAGCTAGAGTGGCATGACTATTGAAATGCGGCACCCTTTGCTCAATCCTCATCGCATGCCATATTTCTTAAATTGCAAATTAGTCTTTGAAGTTCTTATATTTATAATCTAAGCCCCATAACTTTTAATAATGAATAAATCCCAACTAAAATGGTATCTAATTAGAATCTAGTTTTTCTCGAAATAGGATTCACTCATGTCATCTCATTCCCAAGTTTATAAATTCACAAAGTTGCTTTGATTGGGAATGAACTGCTTTATAATATTTCTTTTAAAAATAATCAATTATATTTTTATTTATATTTTTGGAAACTTTCAAGTTGAATTCTAAAATTAAATAAAATATTTAATTGGTGATTAAATTAAATAGTTTCATGTTCAAATATTTAGCAATAAAAGTCATATCTTGCAAATAATGACTTCAGATATTGATATTTTGACAATTCAAATCATATCTTATGATCAAGGCAGTAAATTATTACTAAATATTGAATGGCCAATCAGAACATGTCATCTCATCAGGTGAGTATGGCAAGAATTCATCTTCCACATCTTTATAGGGGTCATCTCTATAAGCTAAAGACACACAACAAGAGATACAAGAAGGAGTCTTCATTCAAGAAAGTCTAGCAACCCTCTCAAGTCAAATTCGCTGTGATTAAGGTGAAGTTCCCTGTGTTCTTCACAAAGATCATTCAAATCAAAGCGTTTGATCTTCACACAAGGTGCTAAGCCAACAACTCGGCATTCTTCTCATATTTACATCAAATCAAATCCACAGTGTTTAGAGCATTCTTCACGTATTTATCGAAATTCTTAGAATCTAATTCATAATCAAGATGCAAAGCCTACGAATTACATTATTAAAGATCAAATCAAATTTCAAGAATATCAAACTGCCAAATCCACTCAATTTTCCTTTCATGAAGGAAGAATGAAAGAATCAAATAGAGATTTTAACTTGCATTCATTTATTTAATTTTTGAAATTTAATTTGTCCTATTTTTTTGTCTTTTAATTCAATGGAAATGAAAATTTGTGTTACATGAATATCTAGTTATTTATGAAAAAAAATTGTTTTATAAAATAATTTTCGTACAACGAGTTGTGCCCAAAATACTAAAGGCTACAAGAATCAAACCACATTTGAGAGAAAAAAAAAGTACTTTATATATAACACACCACATTTATGTGAAAATGCATTGCATTTACGAGAACGCGTATTTTATAAATTGAAGGACATTAATTCTATATTTCAAAAATAAATTAGATTGGGCAAATCATCTAATTAGATCAAGTAAGAAGCAAAAATCAGCTATTTCGATCAAGTGAATTTTGAAAAATTGACCAATTGTACCAACTAAATCAAGAAACCAATCAATTCAACCAATTGAATTTGTTAAATTTATCAATCAAATTAATTGAATTGGGAAAATCGACCTATTAAATCAATTTAATTGGTTTCCTCCCAAATAGATCAATTGAATTTGGAAAAATAGACTAATTAGCTAAATTGAATTGGGGAAACCCACCACTAGACATTTTTAAACTAAAGTGTTGCAAAACAAGTAAAGTGTTGCATGCATTACATAAAGTATATGAGTTTTGTTTTGTCCCAATGAAGTAGTGCATACGTTAAATTTAGTATATTGAAATAAATGAAGTATCGGATACAATAAATTAAGTATATGATTGCCCAAACAAAGTAGACAATTGTCAAAATAAGTATAAACTTGCCCAAATGAAGTATTGTCCATGTCAACAGAATTACATATGGGGAAATGTCCAATTTGTTCAATTAAATTAAGCTAAATGTCCAATTTGTTCAATTAAATTGAAAGAAACATCCAGTTTTTTCCACTAAGTTGGATAAATGTCCAATTTCTTCAATTGAAGAGCCACATGTTAAATTTATTCAATTATGTTGGCTAAAAAATTCAATTTTTTCAATTGGATATGAAGGAACATCATAGTTTGTTCAATTAAATAGGGAAAATATCCAATTTGTTCAATTCCTTTGGGAAAAATGTTCAAATCGTTCAATTACATTGAGGGAAATGCCCTATTTGTTCAACTATATTGTGACAAATGTCTAATTTCATTCCATTGAAGTTGGGGAATTGCCTAATTTGTTCAATTATATACGAAGATATCCAATTTATTCAATAAGTTGTGGGATACATCTTATTTGTTCAATTAAGGTGAGGGATGTCCAATTTGTTCAATTGAATTGAATGAAATGACCTATTTGTTCAATTAAGTTGGGAGATTTATCCAACTAGTTTAATTGAATTGGGGGAAATCTCAAATTTCTTCAATTTCTTTTGAAATCGATCTATTACAATCAACAAATCATATCAATTGTATATTATATTATAACATTAATATTTCAAATGAAGAGCAAGTTATTACATTGGAATATCAATCGTAAGTAAATCACAATGAAATACAAAATACTATACATTCTTTAATTGAATTGAGGGAAATCTCCAGTTTCTTCAATTTTTTTTTAAAATCAATTTATTACAATCAACCGATATATCAATGGTCCATTACAATTATAAAATCAATTTTCAAAATGAAGAACAAATTATTACAATCAAATATCAATCATCATTAAATAATAACGAAATACAAACTATTGTATGTTGGAAGAAACTAGTATCAAATAAAATAATGCCTGCATTCACGAGATATTGAACCCACAATCCTGAAGTTATGGGGTATGGGTCAATCCGGAGGTTAGCCTTGGTTTGTGGTCAACCCGAATGTTGATCTAATTGGCTCGAACTGATGGGGTCTTCAGCTCACGCATTTGCAAATACCAACATAGGATTAGGGTAACAAAAAAAAAAATATCTAGCAAAGATCGTCCAATAGTCATGATAATAAATAACAATATTTTAAAAAAGCCTAACCAATAGTGATATCTTACAACTCCTCAGCGCTTTTGGTGTAGTGGTATCATAATACCATCCCACGATACCGATCGGGGTTCGGTTCCCCAGATGCGAATGTGTGTATTACTTTATTTATCAAAGAAAAAGGAAATAGATAGTTTATGATGGGCTTCTAAAATAAGGTAAGGTTGTACTACCTAACATTAGGTATCCATCTCTCTTGTTGCCATGTGTCTTAATTTATTTAGATGTATTTTGTGTGATTACATTTGCAATTTGTTTTTTACCTACAACTTATTCATTAATTTTCTCATCTCAATCTCTCAAATCCATATTCCAGATTTTTCTCCAATATTTTCTCCCAATTTACCAACACAATCTTGACAAACAAATATGGAAAGTGTAGAATAATAAATGTTTATTTCAATAATTTATATCTAAACATATATATGCATGTGTGTGTGTGTGTGTGCAATGTAAACATTGTAAGATTATGGATAAATAAGTAGATTAATAATCAAATAATTATAAAGATTTTTGTTTAAAAAATTTTAATTTTCTTAAAGAAGAAAGTGGAACTAAAGTTTCTTCATTAAAATAACATACATTTGTTATGTGTAATTAGCAATGAAAATCAGAAATCATACTACTACTGATATATGGGAGTTATGGAATTATAATTTATGATTCTATAGGATAGACTTAACAATTAATTACTGGCGAATATCAATGAGGAAATATTCAACAAAAATGAAATTAATCCATTAAATAAATAAGTATCATTAAAATTATAATTAAGAGATGGATATATAATTTCATTATTATTTTAATCTTAATTATACATATACATATTTTTTGTATACTAAAATTATTATTAAGAAATGGATATATATTTTAATTTTAATTGTACATATAAATATTTTTTGTACAAATGGTATACCATTTTAAATCTTAATTAGTTTTAATTTGGTATTTTATGACTATATATTTGTGCATAAACACATATAACGTGGTTGATGTGATATGAAATGCTCATAATATATAATCAAACATATAATATGAATTACGCTGGAAGTAACCTATGTTCAAATTAAAAGATGAAAGTACAATTATATCGAATGTTCTAGTTTTATATTATATCTCTACTATTAGTAAAATACTAGTGGTATTATATAATAATTTTGTATATTTACTTTGGTTATAAATTTTCTAAAGTTTCACGTAAAAATATATTAGCTTTCAAGTTATATTATACCAAATTAAATAATTAATTTCGACCCTTATAATGAGAAATGGGATAAAAAGAAAGAAAAACGAAATAATTTAATTATCAAAACTAATATTTAATAAGTATTTTTTTTCTTGATATATCAAATAAAATAATTTTAATATAAATTAATAAAATATTACAGTAATTTATAAAACATACATGTTTGATGAGAGATAAATTTTGTATAATAAATTACATAATGAGACAAAATATTTTAAATAATTTATTCCAAATTAGAAGATATGCATATTTTTATGTTACATACTCTAGTTTGTATGGTGTGTTATATATTAATTCCATATAATATTTATTTTGGTCATAAATCAATTATTAATTTTTTTTCTATGTATAAATATATAATTTTTAGTTTCAAGTTAAATTTATGCTCTTATAATCAATATAATATATTGCAAATGATATAAATTGTGATTTTGATGATTAACATTGATATATTAAGTAACACGTAATGGAATATTACTTTTGTAGATACATCACAATTAAAATACATTTAATATAACTTGATAAGAAAAAAAAAGATTTGATGAGTGGAAATGATAAGATTGATTTAATACACCACATACATATAAATAAAACTTAGAATTGTAGGTAACTAAAAAGGGGTTTTCTAAAATAAGGTTACTTCGTACAAGTTTATATAAAGTAGGTATCTCACTACATGCCACATATTTATTTTTACCTATTAAGCAAGTTTTAAAAATAATTTTTGACTGAAAACCCATTGGATAATTTAACCTCATCTCTTTTGTCGTTGGAACAATAAAACCCATTTGTGTTCTCTCTCAACCCACTGGCTAATTTACGCCCACCCGCCCCCCTGCCCCCTCTCCCCCTAAAACGCACCTGCGTGCGTCTCCCTGTTATCATCTAAATCCCATTCTAAGACTTTTCCACTGATTTTTCAAAATATTGGGTTATTTGAGGAGAAGCACACCATTAATTGTTAACTCACGTCCTTCTGCAATTCTTCCCATTCAAAGAAAGAAATTGGCACAAAAAGGTGAAATTTCAAAATTTTTGATGTTCTATTTTTGGGTCACTTTGAATAATTTCAAGCAACTTTTTTATTTTGTTTGCTATGATTTTAGGTATCAATAAAAAATATCGGCCTCAAAATCTTGTAATGAGATAGTATTGTTTATTTGTTTGATTGATTGAAGACCTCTAGGTATATTGCCCTTTTGAATTTAGTGATTTTCACTTGCTGGTATTGTTATTCTTGTGTATTTGTGAAACCTCTTTTTTCAACGTACTTTGATAATTTGTGTATTTTGTTATGGCGCATGACATGTCGTGGATTTGGGGTTTTTTGTTGATTATACTTTTTTTTTATTGTATTTTGTTGATTATATTTGCTGATGTTTATTGTTGGCAGAGTAAATGAGAAAGAAATCTTTCAATTGACCTCAATCCTCATGCCTTGTCATTGTTCTTCTTGTTGTGTTGTCATTTTGTTGATGTTTGTTATTGATCGTTGCTATTTGCTTTTATAGTTAAATTGTGTCTACAATTTGGGATATATTTTATTATTTGTGGGGTGGAGTTCATTCTGTCGATTTGGTATATAACCATGCCGAAACCGAACCAAAATTGAACAACCGCTGGATAAAATGCTCTAATAGCAAAGAAGATTTATTCTATCGTCTAACTAAGAACCAAGAGAAAATGTTCTTTGGAAAGAAAAAGAAATTAGATTGGAAGAAGGAAAAATAGCAAAGAGAAGTGAGCAAGGGTGCACAGATTTTTAAAAATCCTCTACAACAATGAAAAGTCTCAATAGTAAATTATTGCTGAAGGTCCCAGGTAATCCATGCCAAAAAGGAGTTTTTGCTTCAATTATGGTCTTATTTGTGTACTCTTCTTTTGCCGTGGAGGAATAAATTTAATGTTTGTTCAATTATTTTTCTTATTGTGTTGTGAAAATGTTGCAAATTGTGTGGTGTGTGTATATGTGTGTGTGAGAGAGAGATAGAGAGAGATGTGGAATTTTTTGTCATGTGAGTTTCTTGATATACAATTGGGATTGAAATCATCAAAATTTAAGGTATTCTCACAATTGGAGGACTTTTCCAATAGAGATAAAATTGTGGGATAATCTTTCTTATCCTAATTCTGTTTCTGTCGTTTTGTGATTTTTGGGCCAATGATATCTATGTGGACATAAAATATTTATGACATTTTCGTTTTTGGCTCTTAGATGGACAAATTTCAGAACAAGGATGAAGGCAAATTATGAGTAACAAGTTGCATACATAGTGATGTAGATGATAATGAGAATGACATACTTTCAAATGAAAGTGGGCATGCTTCATTGGGGTTTAATTGCAAGCAGCCAGATGCGGATCTAATTCAAAAATTAGAGTTTCACATCTTAGAGGAAGTTGAGTGGTTTTATTTGGATTATGGTAGACATAATGGATTTGACATAAGGAGGTCTCACAAAAAGACAATAAAAGGTTGTCTCGTAAAGAATCTTGAGCGGTTTTGTTCTCGAGTTGGATTCAAGCAAGTTCTCCAATATGTAACCCAACGTAAGCGATGGTCAAGGAAGGAAACAAGGTGTGGGTGTAAAGCTCGATTTCATGTAGCTCACAATCAATATGATGGTGTTTATAGAGTTACTCATTTCGAACCAGTTCACAATCATTTGTTAGAGACATCAAAGACTGCCCATCGACTACGTTGTAACCGGTAAAATTGAAATGAATAAAATCTCTTGTTTATTTTGATAGAAAACCTTAATTCTATGAACTACATAAGATTTCACAAATTATTAATATGTTATTTTCTAGTTCATTAATAATGTTAAGAATTAAAGTATAGCTTCTTTAAATTATTGAAGAATATGAAACCTTCTGAGAAGAATCTGTTGAGTAGGATGACAAGTTCTGGTATTAGCCCATTAAAGGCCATGGATTATTTGGAGTATATTGAAGGGGCTACTGGGACAGTTGGATTCAGAAGAAAAGATGAATACAATTATCTTAATAAGCAACGAACACAAATGGTTAGAGGGGGACATGTGAATACAGCTTTATTGTTGTTGGATGACATGAAGTTGTATGACAAGGACTTTATTTTTGAATACACTGTTGACAAAGGTCAAGCACTCACAAGGCTGTTTTGGATGGATGACCTATAACGGGCGGAATTTGAATTGTTTGGGGCCGTAGTTGTGTTTGATAGTACTTATAAGACAAATACATATCAATTTCCACGATTTATTTTGTTTGGTGTGAACAACCATTACAAAACATGTGTGTTTTATGACGACCCCGAAATCCCTTTATTATTATTATTAGTCTTATGGCTATTATTAGATTAATACTATCATTAGTGGCTATATACATGCGTACATTTTTAATTACAACGTATAAGGTACATTACATAAGGGTACATCAACAAAAGAGAGTCTCGACTTGCTAGTTTACTATTGATACATAGCAAAAGCAAAAATCCAAAACAGGTACGCAGCGGAAAATCCTACATCCTTCTTCCTAGTAAAATGCTTCAAAAGGTTCCTCCTCCTCACCATCATAAAAGCTATCTTCGGAAGCATCTAAAATATTATATAACATGAAATCAACATGCGTTGAGTAGAAACACTTCGTTATACACATAAGGTGCTCGGGTGTCAAGTGCACATTAGTTACACATAGCACACATATAATTTCACACTTTCTACCTTTCGTCACCTGACAGTGACCCTTATAACTACCCGGGGCGAAATAACAACCAACACATTTCTCCCGCCAGCCTTATCCTCCAATGGTCGTATCCCGGGCATACGCCTTAGTATTGTTCTACGACCCTCTCTCTTGAGTAGATCCCTCCGTCTACCCAAGGGGGGATTAGGAGATGGAAAGGTGGTGAACTCTCCCGGCTACTCAATAGTATGTCCCGGTGGAACACCCCCCAGACCATTCCAGCACATATGGGCCCATTCACACAATTGCAATTTGTTCACATATGCACATCATCATAGTTTAGCAAAGTAAGCTCCACACGTATAAATGAAAGCTTTATGTTTGCTTATTAAGCATACTTACATAGAAATGGTAAATATATATATAGCTAGTAGCAAAATATGTAAATAGATAAAATATGAATATAAATAAAATATATAAACATAACTAGTGTAAATATATAAATATAAAGATAAAAAAAATAACTAATATAAATATATAAAATATATAAAATGTGATATAGATAAGTATATATATAAAGATGATAGAAAAATATATAAACTATATAAAGTGTGATATAGATATAAGATGATTGAAATTATCTACATATATATATAAACTAATAAAATGAATATAAGTATACATATACTTATACGTACCATATATATATATATATATATATAGATTAAAGTAGTCTTACTAAGTATTACTAAGTATATAATTAGTCTATAATAAGTAGACATATATATATACGTACATAACTATATATATATATAGATATATACCTAATATAATATGAATTAGCTAAATGAATAGATAACAATACTTTAAATATTTACATCTATATATATACGTACGTAGATATATATATATATATATCTCTATAATCATCAAAGTAGGCATAAAACTATACAATAAAGTACAATAAATAGATATATGGAGCTTTCTTCACAATTACTTTCAAGGCAACATAGGATATTCCCCTACTAGCTCATTTAAAGAATCATGGTCTCATACTACCTCATATAAAGCATAGAACTCACATAATAATCCAAATAAAACATAAGAATGCCATATTATTGTAAAAAGGCACAATAATCACATAGTTTTCCAAGAAAGCATAGTAAGCACATAGAACTCCAAATAAGCATACTAGTCACATAAGATCTTCAAGATCATGCTCATAATTCTATCCATCCTTCAACTTCCTCCCAACAAGAGTTAAACATGATAAAATTAACTATAAAGTAATATGAAGATAGCAACATAACTAAAACCCTCAACTTGGAGGCATGTTTGGCAAAAGCTCTCACTCTAGGCCATGCAAGCTTGTTCTTTTACATTGCTTGGGCACAAGAGTATGGAAGCTTGCCTAATCTCCTCAAGAAGAAGAAGAAAAACCCTCTACTTAAGGTATAAAGAAGAGTTCCTACCTTAGTCCTTCAAAGTGGTGTATTGATTTGGAGAGAGTGAAGTGTTTGAGGAAAAAAATGAAAGAGAGTGTAAGAGCAAGAGAGAGTGCACGGTTTTGGGCTGGAAATGGCTGAAAAAATGAGGATTGTGGTGTATATGGTCTTTTGTAATTATTTTCTAAGTATTAGACACAAATATCCAATTATTAAATTCAACTAAATACCTCTTCCATACATTATACATGATTATATATGCCTACACCTATTTTCACTAAATACCATGTATATGTATGTGGGTATGTGTGTGTGTGTATATGTAGCCATGTACATCACCACTAATATATAGTTATTTATGTATATGAGGTTCAAAAGTATGTATTAGTAAAGATATTTTGATAAAATATAAAATAAAATCAACTAAAATCAAACAAAAACCACTACAAGAAAACACGTGATTTTCGGCGGAATTTTTCGGCGGAATTTTCCGCTGAAATTTTTCGGCGGAAAATTAAAAAAAATAAAAAAAAATATTTTTTAAATTTTTCGGAGGATTTTCGGCGGAATTTCAGCCGAAAAATTTAAAAAATTAAAAATAAATAAAAAATAATATTTTTTAAATTAAAAATAAATAAAAATTAATATTTTTTAAATTTTTCGACGGATTTTCGGCGGAATTTTCGCCGAAAAATTTAAAAATTTAAAAATAAATAAAAAATAATATTTTTTAAATTAAAAATAAATAAAAATAAATATTTTTTAAATTTTTCGGCAGAATTTCCGCCTAAAAATTTAAAAATTTAAAAATAAATAAAAATTAATATTTTTTAAATTAAAAATAAATAAAAATTAAAAATAAATTTTTTAAATAAAAAATAATAATAATTTAATATATTTTTAGAATATATTAAAATTTATAATTTTTATTTTTATTTGAATTATTATTATAAAATTATTATTATTATTATTATTATTATTAGAATGAAATGAATTTTTGTATGTTATATATATGTATATAATATTATGTATTATATATATAAATTTTTTAAAAATTTTCAATAAATAAATAACGTATTATTATTATTATTAATTATTTTTATTTGAATTGTTGTATGATATAAATATATAATGTATGGAATTATGACAACAAAGTAAACATAGCTCAATGGTAAGGGAGTTGTTTGCCAACTTAGAGGTCAAAGGTTCGACTCCCAGCAGCCCCAAACGCTGGAATAATATTGGGCGCGTGTACTCATGTGCGCGCGAGCTGGGGCGAGGTCCCGGGTTCGACTCCTAGATTGGGCAATTGAAATTTTATATTTTCAAAAAATATAAATTAAATTTCGGCGGAATTTCCCGCCGAAATTCCGCCGAAAATTTGAAAAAATTTCGGCAGGAAATTCCGCCGAAAATTTATTTATTATTTATTATTTATTTTTAATTTAAAAAATATTATTTTTTATTTTTTTTAATTTTTCGCCGAAAATCCTCCGAAAAATCACTACCGACGAAGGTTTTTTCGGGAGATTGAATCCGCCGAAAATCCGCCGAAATTTATTTTTTCCGCCGAAAATCCGCCGAAAATTTCGCCGAAAAAACTGTATTTTCTTGTAGTGGACCTATATAATATGAAACTCTTATTTATTAAGTATTTCATTGCTTATTTCTCAGGAAAAACGAAATTTGGGGTTGGAGAGGTGAAAAGACCAAAATACCCCTTGTTTTGCCAATTTTTCGAAAATCGCCCAAAAATAGAAATAAAATTCTAAAAATTCGAAAATTAATTTTTATAAGTCAAATAAAATCTAAAATATTTATTTATATTATTATTTTCATTCTTTGATAATAATTAAGCATTTTAAAAATTATATTACAAATTAAGAACTTAAAGACAATGGTTTTCGAAAATTACTAAAAATTCTTGGGAAAATAGGTAAAAGGAGAAAATAATATATTAAATAATTCTGGGAGTTTAGAAAGATTAAATGCATGAAATTTTAAGAATATTTGGAATTTATAATATTTTATCAATATTTATGTAGTAATATGCTCATTTATTCGCAAATAAAAATCATATTTTGAAAGAATAATCTCTAGAAAACAATAAATCACAAAATAATCATATAAAACTTGTATAATATAAAATAGTTAAATAAAGGATTTACCGGGTCGTTACATGTTTGGTGCTGCTTTTTTATATAATGAGCCAGTAGAATCTTATCAACAGTTGATGCAAAAGTTTCACAACCCAATGGGTGGCAAGATGCCAATAACTGTATTGATAGATCAAGATGCAGCAATGCATGCTGCAATTGAAATTGAGTTCCCTTTAGTTAAACACAAGATCTGTAGTTGGCATCTACAGAGAAATGCAATCCAGAACACGCACACACCAGGCTTTACTCATGAAATATCAAGAGTTATTACAAAAAAATTACTCCATTTAAGACTTTGATACTTTTTGGTGTAGTATGGTTGACAAATATGGTTTGAATAAACATCTGTGGTTTGTTGATATTTTTCAAAAGAAAGAATTATGGGGTGAAGCTTTTTTTTGTGGTCATTTCTTTGGGATGATGAGAACTAGTCAAAGGTCAGAATCAATGAATTCTTTTATGAAGGTTTGTTTAAAACAAAAAATGAAGTTAATTGAGTTCGTGAAGTAGTATCATTTATGCATTCAAAAGATTAGAGCAACTTTTTTCCGAAACCAAAAAGATTGTAAGAAATCAGCCCCCTTGTTGGTCACAAACGCTCTACAGACCTTAGAGAGTCATGCTGTGTCTGTTTATACAAAGACTATATTTGAAATGGTCAGCAACGAAATCAGGAAAGAGCAACACCTAGTTGTAGAAGAAGCAGCCAATGAAAACGACAATGAGTTACTTTCAAATTTGGCTCTTATGTTGCGGCAGATTACAAGCATTTCTCTATTATGATAGATTGGGAAGCTCAAACATTTGAATGTCAGTGTGAGAACCTTGAGTCTGATGTACTCCCATACCGACACTTAATATCTGCTCTCAAACTTTTACATCTACGATAGTTTCCTAAAACATGTATCAAAGAGCAGTGGACCATATCAAATAAATGTCCTATAGGTTTTCCCATTTGATGATGAACAACATAGGAGATTTGCAGTATTGAATAGAGAATGTGCAAGTTTGTGCCTACAATCATCTCAGTCAGAATCGGCCACCTATAATTCTGTAATGCACATTCGAGACCTTGTTAAGAAGATTGAGAATGAGAATATGAATAATTTAGTAGTGGGAGACAAATTGCAAACTACAAAGGACAAGTGGCCTAAAACAAATGATCCGAGAAGAAATAGGCTCCATTATAATGTTCGTGATCCTACAAAAATTTGCTCCAAAGGAGCGCCAAAAGCAAGGCAACAAAATTGTGGGAAATGTGGGTACGTATACGTAACTAATGCTAATGCTTTTTGATATCGTAGCATTACATTTATATTTTTTACATTTCGCATTGTAGCTAATGCTTTTTGATATCCAACTTGATTTTTCTATTTGAAATTTTTGCAGTCAGCCAGGCCATAAAGAAGTACGTGTTTGCATAATTCGGATAAGCCACCTACCGAGCGTGTTGCTAGTGGTGGTAAAAAAAATTGTTCAGGGATGCTACTTGAGCATACTTGATGATGAATAGGTCAGTAACTTAAAGGATTCAAACTGTTTTAACTTTTAATCACAGTTAAATTAGCCTGGAGTTTATTGACATGTCATCTTGTATGTTATTATAGGCTGTCCTTGATGGACACTTAATCTTGTTGCTTCATCAAGTTTGCTTTGTGATTATATATACGTCGGTCATATTTCATTACTATATATATATGTTGTACTTTTTGCATTCTTTTTAATTATATATTTTTTTCCTAATATTATTTCTTTTTCTTTATGAAAATAAGCATAATTTATTGAAAATATCTATTTTCAGGGCTGAGAAAGCATTTTGTAGGAAAGAAATGCCACTTCCAAGATGAAGTACTAGATTGATGGAATTGTTATTGCTTGATGTATGTTAATTTTAAGGTTGTGTTTGTACTGAGTAGTATTGTTCATAACTGAAATTTATTTTTTCATGAATAGATTTTTGTAAAGCTTATTGACAATTGTGATAAGTCTTTAACCATTTTTTACGCAAGTGCACCCATTTCATTTGTTTACATGCATGGTGGTAATTGTTGTGGGTTAACCGATTTGAAAGAATTGTTTGAGTAGATGTTAGGTATATCATGTCAATTGTCGATTTTACGATGTTGGCATTGTATATGCTGTCCAAGTACATCTATTAGGTAGTCCATATTAGTGTTGCGCGGTTATATCAATGTATGTAGTGAATCCATTAGTATTTTGTGCTAGGTAATTGCTGGTTTTCGATCACAAATCCTAGATTAAGTTCTTAATGTACAATTATTATCAAGTTATTTTATATGTGGCCAGGAATCTGCTATATATTAAGCATTCAGTCCTTGAAATTAAGTTGAAAGTGGTTTGTTTTACTGAATGGCTCTATTGGCTTTAGATTGTCCTTACGATGCTAAAAAATCTAAGTTTCTCTAAGAATGATGATTGATCCGATATCTCGTGATCCAAACTTCTCTCAGGGCTGTAGGTGCCACACATGCGATGTACCAGTCTTCTAAATGACGAGTATAGGTGTAAAGTGAAAAATAAGTTTCATATTCTCCAGATGGATTGCACAAAAATTATGTGAATAGTAGAGAAAACATGAATCAAAATAAAAATGAAAATAAAATAATGAAGAGCAAAAGATAGTGGATACACAACAGATGCCAAACACTACATGGTCTTTTGTCATCTTTATTTGGGAAATACATATTAACATTGGGTGGTCAACCATAATACCTTGTCAATAATCAAAAACTAAAAAAATGCATGTCATTATCATTCTTATTAGGGATAATTACTCCCATTACCCCTGAGTTTTGATGTAATTACAAATAACACCCTCTTGTATCAGAAATTACCGATACCCCCCTAAGTTTTGTGGACTTTTTTGTAAGGTAGACGGAAATAATAAAATATCATTTTTACCCCTTGAATATTTGAAATATTTTTTATTTAAAAAATAAAAAAATAGGTATAAAATTAAATTGACTAAAATACCCTTCATTGAAAAAAAAATTACCAATCTAACAAATAAAACCCTAACCTAACCCCCCCCCACCCCCACCCCAACCCCAAGCACCGTACACCATCACCACCTCCCACACCCCGTCCTTCTCTCTCCCCGCCCCCATTTCTCTCTCTCTCTCTCTCTCTCTCTCTCTCTCTCTCTCTCTCTACATGTCTCTCTCGCCCCTTTCTCTCGCCCAGCGACGGCGGCGGCGGATGTGGAGGCAGAGGTGGAGGCGGATGCGGGGCGGAGGCGGCGCGGCCCGGTTGAGGCAGAGGGCGGCGGCGGCGGCGGATGCAGAGGCGAATACGGGGCGGAGGCGGCGCGGCGCGGCCCGGTTGAGGCAGAGGGCGAGGGCGGCGGCGGATGCGGAGGCGAATGCGGGGCAGAGGCGGCGCGGTGCGGCTCGGTTGAGGCAGAGAGCGGCGGCGGAGACAGTGCCGCCTCTCTCCTCTGCATCTCTCTCTCGCCCCTCTACATCTTTCTCTCGCCCAGCGGCGGCGGCGGACGCGGAGGCCTGCTGCGCGGCGGAGATGGAGGGCGGCGGCTGAGGGGAGACGGTGGCGGCCCCTCTCTCGATCTCTCGCCCCTCTCTCTCTGAATTTCTCTCTCCCTCCTCTGAATCTCTCTCTCCCTTTACCTCTCCCTCCCTCTTCTCAGTCTCTCTTTCGCGGCGGACGGTGGCCGGCGATGACGGCGGCGGCGGCGGACGATGGCCGGTGATGAGGGTGTTTGTATGTATATATATTTATGTATATATGTATGTCTGTGTGTGTGTATATGTATGTGTGTTGTGTATATATGTGTATATATCTGTTTAACAAAATATTACATTAAACCCCCTGAAATTATATTTAATTATCATAAAACACCTCAAATAATGATATTATTTATCATAAACACCCCTCAAGGGTAAATGAGTCATTTCATATTTGTTCAAATAATATTCTCGCCTTTGAAGGGGTAATTTCGGGAGATCACATTAGTATGCAAACGTTGACTGTTAGTCAACTTAACGGAAGGTGAAAATTGTAAGACGGCAACAAAACACAGGGGGGTATCGGTAATTTCTAATATAAGGGGGTGTTTTTTGTAATTACGCCAAAACTCAGGGGTAGTGGGAGTAATTATCCCTTCTTATTATAATAATACTCTTTGCTTGTTACACATAAGAATATCAATTGAAGATCACAAGGGACAAAACAACACAATGGTTTAGTCAACCTATTTAGACCATATGAAAAAAGTTAGTAAGTTCAAAAACACAAATCAATAGCATCGATTCTCAGTAGCATCTTCAAGTCTATACAATCAGTAGATACTAAAAGAAATATTGTAAAAATTCATATACATATTTAAAAATGACTAAAATAGCTATAGCATAGGAGTCCAACTCAATAGTATTCTTCCCCATATCAATGTACATAGAAATAATCATCTTTAAATCTTCATCATTGTCAATATTAATACATCCATCATAAAATGGGACCACACCTTTGAATTGTATTGGGTGGGCCTCATATCTTCCAATTTCAAAAAATGAAAATACTTAATCACGCACTACATCAAGAGTCAAACCGATAATGTCCATGCTCACAGTGTAAAATTCGCAAAGATGGATTTGGCATTCTCTTCAATCCAACTAACCACGGGCTTACATTCATCTAATATTGAAAAAAACAATACCTAAAAAAATATTTGACTTCAAGATTAAATAAACACTTTTACTTATGTGAATTAAATCTGACATGATTACCTCTAGAAGCAATCTACACCCCGTGACGTAGGTTCTTCCTTCACATTTCCACTTGAACACTCCATTACAAAGTTCACTTAGTACTAGTTTTCCCCAATTGAAGTATTTCACCTTTTCCAAGTCAGCCAACATTTCCAACTGCTGTAAATTTATGACCGTAGAATAACTTGGAAAAAGAATGCTACCAAACACCAACATCATATAGATAATTTTGAACTCCATCCCAAAACCTATGCAATGTCTAAGTTTATCACACAATTCTGATAACTCTATTGGAACCTCATTTATATCAACAATTCCCCCATATAAATTTAAACCTTTATGCGTAGATGTTGGTGGCAATTGCATCCCACTTGCAGGGATCCCGAATGCTCTATGAACTGCCCAATGATTTATAATAATTTTGGTACCATGTATATGTAACGTCATGCTTTCTACATCAAAGCATTCAACTAACCACATCATTAACCACCTATCAACACTTTTGATCTTCAACTTTGTCATTGCTCCAAATTCCATACTTTCAATTGCATTGATTTGTTCATATGTGAGGCGACTGTTTGCTTCCACAATTTTTTGTAGTGACGTTCGATGTTCAAACATCTTTCCCTAACATTTTAAAATTAATCATAACATCGAGTTCCAAGCATGAACTATTTGATAATGTGCTAGCGTAAACAAATAAAAGGAAAAGAAAAGAAAAACAATAATTAAAACAAGATTGCACACTTGCAGCAATAAAATAATGAGGCCAATAGATAATTTACACACATAACAATTCAAGTATTAAAAGTATATAATATATATATTTAAATAAAAAATTGTACGTACTAAATAAAATATATGTATATCTTCTTACATAATTAAATTTATAATGTATACTAATTTTTAAGCTTGATATAGTGAAGTTTATATAGTATATTTAATAGTATAATACAATATATTTGAATATTTATCAAATCCATACTTAATAATTATACTATAGTATACTTAAAATTTCAAATTTAATAGATATAAGTTAAATATTTAAATTTAAAATAGTTATGAAATAGAGAAAATTCTTACTTAATTAATAAAAAACATATATATATATATATATATATAAGTTAAAAAATAAAAATTCATAAGTTTCTAAATTTAATTAAAGTGAAGAAAATTTTTAAGGCGAACTTAATAAAACAATCCAGTTTAAGTAAAAAAAAAAGTAAACTTAATAACTACACATGTAAATATTTATGACAGAAATTTGAAATGTTTCACTCACATTGTCGTTCATTAGTGACCCGCATCATTTTCTTTAGTCATCGTATCAGCTTCTTTGCTTACCTCCCCAAATCGTAATCGTTTGTCATTGCCTTTCTTAATCTTTGATGTGCCAATACTAGGTGAATTCATGAACAACATCGTCTGTTTCATGCTCGCGGTGGTGTTAAAAATGGAGAATCCATTTTAACCCAAAATTGAGACGATCATTGTATCCCTCGGTCTCCCGTTGATTCAGCGGCCGCTTTCCCTTATTAACTTGATCATTTTCTGTATTTCTGTTGCCTTTTCAAAAATATATATAATTAACTGAAAAAGGGGATGTACTTCCATAAGTTCTAATGCATGATGCAACGTGACAATTTGACACGTAAAGGACAAATCTCTAACCTGGACATATCATAAGAATTGTCACCTAACACATGGTAATCGGGCTTTTCAGTACAATATAAACAAACAAAATTTTGTTATTCAAATTACATGAAGAACGGAAACACAAACACAATCAATGATACCATCTTTTGCATCTGCTGCACTACTGCTATTCTTAGTGTGGGAATGTTAGTCATCCATCACATAATGAGAGGTATTACTATTCCTATTAATTGAACCAGGAAGATTTGAACTTTATGGCAAGAAGAAGCTATAATTCATGTACAACCTAACAACACATAGATTCCATTTATACAAATACACAACCACCGATTAAAAGCCTTTTTTACTTATCAAAAACTTAAATAAATAAACACACACACATACACAAACACCCAATAATACACACATATATGTTTACTCAATATTATATATTTAGAGCTGAACACTAATGACAACAGCATATAGTAGATACAAGAATGGAGAAAGAATTGAAGCTCTCGCAACTGCAAGATTGCCGTCAACTCCATTTGATTATGGTGTTGGACATGTGGACCCTGTATCAATCGTAGACACTAGCCTAGCGTACGACACAACCGTCGAGAACTATATAGACTTCCTTTGTGCCATAAGATATAGTTCAAGTATGATCAAGATCATCATGAAGCAAGATTATTCCTGCTCACTAGAGAAGCAATACAGTGTGGCAGATCTTAATTACCCATCTTTCACGGTACCCCTGCAAATGGCCTCAACCCCTAGAGTGGTAGAAGCGCACCAACAGTAGTCAAATACACAAGGACCTTAACAAATGTGGGCAATACAGCAACCTACAAGGTCTCTATCTATCATGAGACAAGTGCAGTTAAGATTGTGGTTCTACCAGAAGTTCTTGATTTCAGTAATGCAAATTAAAAGAAAACTTACACGGTGACGTTCGCTGCAAGTTCCATGCCATCAGGGACAATCGGCTTTGCTCACTTTATTTTTTTTCTTCTATGATTTTTTTTTCTTCCAGAAACCTTCACGAGCGCCTCCCCATTTTTCTAATCGGTTATCTTTATGTGAGACAGGTGAAAGAGTTTGAGGGTAATAGGAGTCCATACTAAGTCCAACGCAAGGAGTTAAAACGATTTTCCTTTTTTTTTTATGTTTAATTAAAAAGGCTCTTTAATATATAGTGTATACATATTTTTGAGAATGGTTTAGATATTTATAATTAATAAGTCAAATTATTTAAATAATATTATCGTTATCCCTATAACTCATAAATAAATATAAAATATATTACTTGTTAGGAGGGATATAATGCCTAATGAATTATACTCTTCATTAGGAATAAAAAATAACATTGACTATTGAGGATAATGGAACTTTAACTATGTAATACCATTAAAACAACATAAAGAGATTATACTTGAATTGTATCCGTGGGTTATGGAGTATGAACCAATTAATTCATGGATTGGATAAATATCGTCAAATTGCAAATTTATAGGTTCATGTATTATAATTATATGAATTTATGAAAACAAATTAAAGATATTTGCAACTTTATAAAAATAATTAATTATTGTATAATTCGTATGTTTCACGTCTACTTTTAGTAGTATGCCTAACTATTACATAACATTTTTGTGCTAAAATAACAACTTATTAAGATGTATGAATTACTTGTACAGATAATCTAAACCCCGAATATGTCATAAATATTATAACTAAGACAACAAGTACACGAAATATAATCAACTAACAACAAATTTTCTGTCCAAATTTTGATTCTCTTCAATAAGTCAAGTTTTATTGTTAAACAAAGAGCAATACATCAATTGTTTCATTAATTTCACATAAAAAATATATTAGTGCTTCTTTAATTAACTTTTTGATAAAAAGAGATGTGTTTTACTTTTGTTATTAAGTATTAAAATTAAAATAAAAAAATTACTTTATACAAAAAGACCATATTTCTCCAAAATTAAGTGTCGTTGATTTTTTTCATATTTCTCCTCATTTGAGAAGGTATATACGTATTTATTTTTATAATTTTTATGTAATTATGTACAAAATATTAAAATTTTAAAAAATAGTATTTTACGTTAGTATAAATTAACTAAAAGTGAGATCAAAGCTCTAAAAAATTAAAGAAAATTAAAAATGATGCCTCTTCAAATTAATTTATAATAATTAATGAAAAAAAATCTATCCTTATGAACAAAATATAAAATATTATAATTATCTAATCTTTAATTATTTTATTTCGATACCATTAAAATATTTCAAGAAAGATTGAGAAATTGAAATGATTTAAAAAATTTGAAAACATATATAATTGATGAGAGATCTGAAATAGATGCTTGAACTAATTTATTTTAAATTATAACGTAGTCATGCTTTTATATTACAAACAATAGCTTCTTTTTCTCCATAATATATACAAATATAATTCTTAATCTCAAGTTAATTGCTCCACTCTTAAAATCATGACTAAATTTTAACTGATGTAAATTGCAAATTTGATGATTAATTTTGATGAATTAATTAAGATATAATGGAATTTTATTTTTCTACACGGATCAAAATTAAAACACATTTAATAGAATTTAATTATAAAAAGAAAAATAGGAATGAGCGGATAGGATAAAATTGGTTTAATACACCACATCTATATTAATAAAATTTTGAGTGGTAGGTATCTAATAGGTAGCAGGTTTTTAAACCTGAAAAATAGGTTACAGGTAATTGCAACTTGTTGTACAAGTAACAAGTAGTCATAATTTATTCAAGTACTACGATACCTCATAGTAACCCACTACTAGGGGTACCTCATTTTAGACAACCCCAACTAACAAGTAGCAGGCTATTCAAGCCTAAACAATAGGTTCTAGTTAATCGCAACATGTTGCACAAGTAACAAATACTCTCACAGTTTATTAGAGTAGGATACCTAATGTTAACCAAGTACAAGGGATACCTTATTTTAGACAAACCCTAGTTTACGTACATATCTTTCACTCTTAATCAAACTTTCAAAAATAAGAACTATTAAACATGATAAAATACTTTTTTGCTCATTAATATAAACTACAAGTTTGTATTTCAAATGAGTGATTTAATTTTGGATCAATCTAGAGGTTAGGATTGGGTTAATGGCAACCCGAATGTTGATCTAATTGGTTCAAATTGACGGGGACTTTAGGTTACGTATATGCAAATACAAACAAAGGATTAGGGGTCACAAAAAAAATTCAACAAAGATCCTCCAACACTCAAGTTAATAAATAGTGATATTTTAAGAAAGCTTAGCAAGTAGTGATAGTTTGCTAATCATTAGCACATCTTGTGTAGTGGTATTGTAGTACCCGGCCTCCTATGGTGCTGATCGTAGTTCGATTCCCTAGACGCACATCTTTGTGTTCCAATAGAGAGAAAAAAAATACTATTCTTTATAGAATAAGAATTATTAATTGTGATAAAAATGAACTTTTTCTCATCAACAAAGTAAAAGTTCATATTTCAAATGAGTGATCTAGTTATGGGTTGATTCGAAGGTTATGCTAGGGTTAGGGTCAACCAATGTTGATATAATTGATTTGAATTGACAGTCTTCAGCCCACATATTTGCAAACACGAACATAAGATTAGGGGTCACAAAAAATATCTAGCAAAGATCATTTAACACCCATGTTAATAAATAGTGATATTTTAAGAAACCTTAGCAAAATTGTGACAGGTTAAATGCCCATTTGTGCATCTAGTATAGGGGTATCGTGGTATCCTCCCACGGTAATGACTGGGTTCAATTCCCCAAATGCGCATGTAAATATTCCTTTATGTATCAAAAAAATGAAAATTATAGTTTAACTACAAATCCTTCACTCAATCAAACTTTCAAACACAAGAATTATTAATTGTTACAAAATAAATTTTTGCTCATCAATAAATTACAAGTTTGTATTTCAACTGTGTGACTTCATTATGGATAGTATGGAGGTTGGGGCATGAGTTGTGGTCAATCCGAATGTTGATCTAATTAGTTCGAATTGATGGGGTCTTTAGGTCACGTATTTGCGAATACAGACGTAGGAGTAGGGCTCCCAAAAAAACAAAACAAAAAAAAATCCAGTGAAGATCCTCCAACACTCAAGTTAATAAATTGCATCATTTTAGGAAAGCCTAGCCAATACTAGTAGTTTAATGCTCATCAGCACATCTAGTGTAGTGGTGTTATAGTACCCTCCCACAGTACTGACATGTGTTCAATTCCTCATATGCGCATGCGTTGTGTATTCCTTTATTTATCAAAATAGATAAAAAAAAAAAACAAAAAGATAGTTTAATTACAGATCTTTCACTCTTAATTGATATTTCAAAAAATAAGAATTATTAATTGTGAAAAAATAAATTTTTTCTCATTAATAAATTAGAAGTTTTTGTTTTAAACGAGTGATTTAATTTTGGATTAGTCTGGAGGTTAGGTTTGGATTGTGGTCAACTTGAAAGTTGATCTAATTGGTTCAAATTGATAGGGGTCGTTTGGTCACGTATTTGCAAATACAAACATAGGATTAGGAGTCACCAAAAAAAAAAAAAATCCAGTGAAGATCCTCTACCATTCAAGTTAATAAATAACGGTACTTTAAGAAAACTTAGCAATTAGTGATAGTTTACTACTCATTGGCACATTTGGTGTAGTGGTATCACAGCACCCTCCCATGGTACTAACCATGGTTCAATTCCCCGGATGAGTGATTTAATTATGGGTCGAGTCGAACGTTAGGCTGGGGTTGGGGTCAAGCTGAATTTTGATTTAATTGATTAGGATTGATAATCTTTAGCTCACATATTTGCATACATGAACATAGAATTACGGGTCACAAGAAGATGTCCAATGAAGATCCTCTAATACTCAAATTAATAATTAGTCATATTTTAAGAAACCGTAGTCAATAGTCATAGTTCAATTCCCCAAATTCACATGTGTTTGTTACTTTATTAATACGAAAAAGAAAAAGAAAAAGATAGTTTACAAATATTTCACTTTAAATTAAACTATAAGGAATAAGAATTATTAATTGTCATAAAGTCTTTTTTTTTTTGATAGTCATCATAAATTAAAGAGAAAATTGGATTTTTAATCCCATAAGTTGTCCCTACTTTTAATTTTGGTCCCAATCTTTCAACATTCTGACATTGCATCCCATAAGTTACTTTTTTTTTTAATTTTAGTCCCAAAAGGGGGATTCCGTTAATTCTTAACAGAAAATGGCAAAATTGACGTTCGGATAATTGCAATTTACCCCTTATGTTAATCAAAATGTACAAAAAAAACCCAAAAATTTACTTTTTTTTTTATTTTATCCTAACTTTTGTTTAAAATTAATACACACACACACACACACACATATATGAATTATGAATATAATTATATATAAAATAACAAACATACATACAAATATAATTATTTATAAATAATATTTATTTACTATGATTATACATTTATATACATAAATAAGTGCAAGAATATTAAATTTTTAAACAAAAATTAAGAAAATATTTATATTATATTTTGAATTTATTTTTAATGAACACAACTATGTATCTATATTTATACACAAAAATGTTGGTGAAAATGAGGAAAATGAAAGAAAAAAGATTCGAGTATTTGTTGGTGAAAAATATAGATATAACGAACAGTGATGACCGTATTGACAACATGGTGTGGCGAATGAGAATTGGTATGGGAGTATGGTGGTGGGATGAGGGAAGATGATGAACAATTTTTCTTTTCTCTTTTTTTTTTTCCTAGTTTTGATTTTCTTCTTTTTTTTATTTTTCTAATTAATTTTTTCTTTATTTTGAAATAAGAAATTCTATTTGTTTTTATTCTTTTAAAATTGGATATAAACAAACTATTAAATTTATTAATATATAAAATGAAATATAGAGAAAGTACAAAATATATGTATAATACATCTTGTTATATTATTATATTTAAATTGTTGTATATATAAATGAAATTTTGTAAATATATTTGTTTTTTGTATTTTTATTTATTATTATACTTATATTATCTAGCTATTTATATATGTTTCTATATATTTTAAGTAAAAGTTAATATAAAATAAGAAAAGTAAAGTTTTGGGGGAGTTCTGCACATTTTGATAATCATGGGGGGTGTTTTTGTACATTTTGATGAATACAGGGGGTAAATAGCAATTAACCTAACGGCTTCCGTTAAGAATTAACGGAAACCCCCTTTTGGGACTAAAATTAAAAAAAAAAGTGACTTATGGGATGTAATGTCAGAATGTTGAAAGATTGGGACCAAAATTAAAAGTGGGACAACTTATGGGACTAAAAATTCAATTTTCTCTAAATTAAATTTTTGCTCATTAATAAATTGCAAATTTGTGTTTCAAATTATGATTTAATTATGAGTGATTTAAATGTCCAATTTATTCAACTATATTTGGAAAATGCCAAGTTAGTTTAATGAAGTCAGCGAGCATGTCCAATATATTCAATTAGGGCAGGCAAATGTCTGCCAATGAGGCCTAGCTTAATTGGTGAAGTTGAGGTCCCAAAACTTTAAAGGTCTTGAGTTCATTTCCTCATGGATGCATGTGTGGGTTTATTCGTACTTTAATGGTAGTTTGTTATTCTACTTTAATAATAGTAGTGTGTTTTAATAATTTAATTATGGTTTGTTTTGTAAATGATTTAGTTTAAGATATGATGCATTAATTTGATATGTACTCCAAATGTTTTGATGTAATTTGATAAAATGTACTCAAAAAAAAATTTAAAGAAGGGGAAAATGTCCATTCTGTTCAATTAAATTGGGGAAAAGTATTCGATTTGTAAAATTGAATTTGAGAAAATACCAAATTCATTCAATTACATTGGGGAAATTTTCCAATTTGTTCAATTACATTAGGGGTATCCAATTTGTTCGACTAAGTTGGGTTTGTTAAATTAAGGTGGGAGAAACCTCCAAGTTGTTAATTGAAGTGGGACAAATCTCCAACTTATTCAATTATATGGAGAGAAATGTTCAATTTTTTAAATTGAAGTGGGGGCATTGTCCAATTTGTTCAATTATATTGGAAAAATGTCCAATTTATTCAATTGAAGTTGGTGTATGACTCGGTGTCTAAGTCATTCCCATTTAAATCAGTTTATTTTATAAAAATTCCTCACAAAATATGTTACATTTTCAAAAACTAGACATTTGCTTAGTGCATTTTTTAGAGTAAGTCTCCAAATAGGCAATTCTTTACCGCACATTTTATAATATGTTCTTCAGATGTTGTTCGGCGCAAGTCCCACGCAAGTATGTGTGTGCTAGTCAAGTAATAAATGATGAGAAAATGTGACATATCCCATAAGAACTTGATTAATTAAGGTAACTAAGTACCAAAAGTAGATTCCGTAGTTTTATCATAACGACCAATATAAAGATTAAATTAAAAGTAAATAACTATGCAAATTATACTACGAAAAATAAACAAAAAAAAAAGAAAGAAAATGTGATTGGATTAAACACAATTAATGACAGGCTAGGATTACAATTTACCCTATCATGATCCTATATTTCTTTCAATTTTATTCAGTTTACAAGGTATTTTGGTAACATAAAGATTTACCTATTTGGAAGGACATGTTTATCTCACAAACAAACCGAGTTGAATGCACATGCAAGACAATTGAACATGCACTACTCAATTTATGTTCAGTTCTAATTTTCCTTTGCGGCTTGATTAGGGGTCCTAATGAAAAATTGATCGCCAATCAATTAAAAAATACAAAACAAATTGAATAATATAAACAAAATTCACAAACATTCATAAAATGGTAAAATTAAGATAGATTGACATAGTAGGTTTCGTTGCAGTCCAAATAAAGTATTTAGCTGAACATAATAAATGAAATCATCATAAGAATATGTGGGTTCATCAGTACAAATAAGTTCAAAAATGAGAAGGGAAAGAAAAATTGTAGATTAATCTTTGTTGTGCTCCTCATAGCTTGAATTAAAAAATAAATTACAAAAAGATTTCATGAGTTTAAAAGAAATAAATTACATCAGCAACTTTTTAAGTAGTTTAGTGGCAAAGTTGTTCTTTTCAATTATTAGAGGCCAGGATTCAAACCACAATAATTGCAAAAATATATTTATCAAAACATGAGTTTTCTCCAAAATTACTTCAGGCCTCTCAAAATAATTTTTTATATCTAAAAAGTTAATAAAATACTTTTTCAATTTTATTCTGAAAAAATACAATTGTTGTGTTTACTTATTTACTATAAATTTAATTATAATCATTTATTTTAGGAAGATACACACATTAGGATATTATTTGTATTAATAAAATACAAATACTAAATAATGATCCATATTAAATGGGTCAGTAGAAATTATGGATCAAATTGTTCAATTAACATCATATTAAAAAGTTACAAAAAAATTATAAAAATTAATAAATTATGCAATTACAAAAATAAATAAGTTACATAATTACAAAATTAAAATTAGAACTAATTAATAAATTAAAAAAATTAACAAATTTATAATAAGTATAAAATAAAACAAAACGCATTACAAGTTTTACAATAGTCTAGTGGTAGAACATTTTCTTCTCATGTGGGTGACTTGAGTTAAATCCCCTTAGTTCATACGGTTTCAACGACAGCAGTGGTGGCGTCACAGTCTATCACGGCGGTGAGTGACTCTCTGATGACGGCAGCAATGGGTTGAGAAAAATTTTCGCTGAAATTTGTATGTTTTCCTATAGTGAGTCATACTTTAAAGTCATCGACGTTCTTATCTTAAAAGGTCCAAATCATTGGTGGCTTTAATGTCATGTCGTGGAAGATAAAATATAAGATTGTGAATTCCATGGCAAAGAGATTTTTCTTGGCGGGTAAAAACAAACAAAGGAATGTGAACAAGTAAAAGTGAGACAAAGGAGAGAAATAAAAGAATAATAAAAAAAAAAAGAATGTATGAATTGATGTGGGTTGAATTTCATCGATTAGGTTGGTCGAGCGAGATGCCTGGTCGATCCAGTAGTTGAGGGGAAATGAAGGAAAATATTGATGCAATAATGTGGCGAGCAAATGTGAGCTTGCTGAGGGGGCTTTGGCTAAGATCCTGTGATGCTTAAGTGAGATGAAAAATAGATAGAGTATCAACTAGAATAATGCAAGAGGGTGGGGGTGATAAATGTATGCTTACCTGCCTCAATAAATGAGGGGGTATGTATAGTGGACAAATCTTAGTTTTGGAGAGTCAATGATGGGGGTGGTTTACCTAATCCACCTTAAATCATGCAAATGACCATGATGAGTATAGGTTGACCCATACGGATTTGACACGATACTTTAGGGTAATTGCATTGAATGAGATGGATACAAAAGTAGCATTTGATGGCAGACCTTCTTAGGCAAGGGATCCCCTCGAGAGTGGTAGTACCGAGGAAGGATACTGTTATGGGGAGCAGGAGATCAAGAGGGCCTTTTGAGTCCATAAGACTGTGCGGGCAAGGGATGAGTTTGTCTCCCACATTTCAAGTAAAGAGTTCAAAGAAGCGGTAAAGAAATAAAGATACCACTAGGGTATCAAGCTTACTGCCCTCGACTTGGGTTTTGAATAGGGAATCCCTCCTAGAACACCATTATCATCCACCTCAAAATGCTCGAGAATGTGTTTTGTTTCCCAATTTGGGCCAAGGCTCCAATTATATACACTATGCCCTATCTACCCTTTATCAATTTACCCCAAATTCCCATTGCCTTATTTTTGGTTTCATAGTCAAGGTGAGGGTGTTGGGCCATGTTCCCTAGGTGAGGGTGTTGGGTCATATTCCCTTGCTAGAAATCTTTGCAACCATTTTCATGGTCCAATGTTCCTTGCAGTTGTGATCAAATATGAGGGGGACTTTCTTTAACATCATTGCTTAGACAAGGTATACTTATGCATTCCATTATAAATCATTGTATGGACAAAAATAGAATCCAAATTCTTTTACGTTCCCCGCATGGATGATGTCCATGTTCGAACTAACTGAAATGTTGATGTAGAGCGAATTAACCTTAATGACGAGCACTACTAAACAAACTGTTTTTAGTGACAGAAATTTGTGACCGAACACATTCGGTCACAAAAAACGGAGAGTTGTGACCGCTTTTCTGACCGATTTCACAAAAGAATGAAAATATCTTTGTGACTAACAAACCGGTCACTAAAATGCAAATATCGATCACAAAAAACAAAATAATAAAATTTTAATTAATTTATATTTCAATTAGTGTAGATTTTTTAAAAAAAATATCAAAAAGAAAATAAATTAATGTTATAACAGATTTATGACCGAACTATAGGTCACTAATATATTTGGGCGAAATTGTGACCGATTTTTCGGTCACAAAAATATTAGATCTTTGAGGGGAAATTGTGACCGAAAAATCAGTCACAAAATGGGAGCCACTTTTGGGCGAAATTGTGACCGATTTTTCGGTCACAAAAATACTAGCTCTTTGAGGGGAAATTGTGACAGAAAAATCGGTCACAAAATGGGAGCCTCTTTTGGCGAAATTTGTGACCGATTTTTTTGGTCACAAAAATACTAGCACTTGAGGGAAATTGCGACCGAAAAATTGGTCACAAAATTGGAGCCTCTTTGGGCGAATTTGTGACCGATTTTTCGGTCACAAAAATACTAGCTCTATGAGGGGAAATTGTGACCGATAAATCGGTCACAAAATAGGAGCCTCTTTGGGCGAATTTGTGACCGATTTTTCAGTCACAAAAATACTAGCTCTATGAGGCGAAATTGTGACCGATTTTTCGGTGTCAAAAAAACTAGCTCTTTGAGGGGAAATTGTGACCGAAAAATCGATCACAAAAAAGGAGCCTCTTTTGGCGAAATTGTGACCGATTTTTCGGTCACAAAAATACTAGCACTTGAGGGAAATTGTGACCGAAAAATCGATCACAAAATGGGAGCCTCTTTGGGCGAATTTGTGATCGATTTTTCGGTCACAAAAATACTAGCTCTATGAGGCGAAATTGTGACCGAATTTTTGGTCACAAAAAAACTATCTCTTTGAGGGGAAATTGTGACCGAAAACTCGGTCACAAAAAAGGAGCCTCTTTTGGTGAAATTGTGACCGAAAACTCGGTCACAAAAAAGGAGCCTCTTTTGGTGAAATTGTGGCCGATTTTTCGGTCACAAAAATACTAGCACTTGAGGAAAATTGTGACCGAAAAATCGGTCACAAAATGGGAGCCTCTTTGGGCAAATTTGTGATCGATTTTTCGGTCACAAAAATACTAGCTCTATAAGGCGAAATTGTGACCGGTTTTTTGGTCACAAAAAATCTACCTCTTTGAGGGGAAATTGTGACCGAAAAATCGGTCACAAAAAAGGAGCCTCTTTTGGTGAAATTGTGACCGATTGTTCGGTCACAAAAATACTAGCACTTGAGGGAAATTGTGACCGAAAAATCAGACACAAAATGGGAACCTCTTTTGGGCGAAATTGTGATCGATTTTTCGGTCACAAAAATACTAGCTCTTTGAGGGGAAATTGTGACCGAAAAATCAATCACAAAATGGGAGCCTCTCTTATTTGAACAGAGACCGAATATTCAGTCCCAACATTCTACCTTTTTTTAAGGAAAATTGTTCGATTAAATTAAGGAAATTAGTCCAATTGAAAGAATAAAATTTAAGTAATAATCTGATTGAGTTGGGAACACTGTGAAATTGTTCAATTAAATTAAGGAAAATGAATAATTAGTCGAACTTAGATGCGGAATTGAGCAATTCGTTCAATTGACTTTGGGGAATTGAGTTGTTAAACAACGTAGTTGAATAACTTAGTCAAATTGTTTCAATTAATCTAAAATAATTGTGGAATTGGAGTAATTGTAGTAATTGTAGTACCAACGTACTGAATTACGAGCAATGAATAATTAGTCCAACGAAATTGGAGGGATTTTTGTAATTGGTTCAACTAAATTGGAAAAAATATATAAATTGTACAATTAAATAGTGTAATTGATATGTTTACCTGGAAGGCAATGAATTGAGTAATTAATCTAAGCAAATTGTGGAATTTGAGTAATTATACCAATTGAATTACGAGCATTGAATATCTAGTGCAATGAAATTGATGGGAATTTTGTATTTAGTTCAATTGAATTGGAGAAATTAAATAAATTGCCCAACTGAATTGAGTAATTAATTTGTTTGATTGGTAGGAATCGAGTAATTAATATAATTAAATTGTGGAATTTGAGTAATTGGACCAACTAAGTTAGGAGCAATGACTAACCAATCCAATGAAATTGGGGGAAATTTCATAATTGGCTCAATTGAAGTGGAGATATTGAATAATAATTTGTCCAATTAAATTGAGAAGATTGAGCAATTAATGTATTTGAATAAAGGTAATTGAGTAATTAATCTAATTGAGTAGGGAGAACTGAATAATTAGTTCAATTGTATTGTTGAAACTGAATAATTAATTCAATTGAATTGCAGAATTTGAGTAATTAATCCAACTAATAAAGAGAGATAACTAAATAATTAGTCAAATTGAAATAAGAAAATTGAATAATTAGCATAATTAATTAAATAATAATATGAAAATTTAACAAGTATTTTAGATATATACATATAGAAAATATAAATAATTAATTTGACAAAAATAATATTAAATATTTTAAATTTAATAGTAATTATAATGTTTGAAAAATATTTATTAATGTCAAATATAAAAAAAAAATATTTGTGACCGAATTTTCGGTCACAAATCGGGTAAAAAATTGAACTTTTAACTTAGAAAAATTCTAAGTTTCACTTATCGTTTCCTAAATTCTGCATGAGGTAAGCCCTCTCTCTCTCTCTCTCTCTTCCCTACCCCCACCCCTCCATCGGCAGGCCTCCTTCCCTCGCCGCCGCACCCCCCGCCACCCCCTCCCTCCACCACCACCGCCTCTCTCCCTCCTCGCCCTCCACAGCCGCCCTCCCCCGCCAACCCCCCTTCCCCCCCGCGCCTCCCTCTTCCTCCACTGGCGGTGCCTCCCTCCCTCCGCCGCCGCACCCCCCCGCCACCCCCTCCCTCCACCACCACCGCCTCTCTCCCTCGTCGCCCTCCACAGCCTCCCCCAGCCAACCCCGCCCTCCCCCGCCAACCCCCCCACCCCCAACTCCCTCCAGGCGGCGGCGGCAGCCCCAAGCCCAGATCTGGGCCGCCGCCCCTCTTCCTCCCACCGCCGGACCAGATCTAGCCGGCGCACCCCCTCCCCCCCACGGCCCGGCCCCCTCCCACAGCCCCTCTCCCCCCGTCGGCCCGCCCCCCTCCCACGACCCCTTCTCCCCCCGCTAGCCCCGCCCCCCTCCCACAGCAGCCCCCCTCTCTCCCTCCCCACCCCCCTCTTCCCCTCCTCCCCACACACCAGCCCCCTCCTCCCCCCAATACAACCCAACAGCCCCTCTCCCTCCATCCCACTCCCCTCCTCGCCCCCCCACCCCACCTCCCCCCACATTTATTTTTTATAATTTGTATTTTGTATGTGTAGTTTTGGAAAAAAATATGAATATAGTGATGTAATTTCTTTTTTTTTTCGGATGTTTGTATTGATTTTTAGGAGTAGAAACAAAATATACATTACGAAGGAGGCATTGTAAAGGTATGATTTTTCGTTTGTGTTGAATGTGATTTGTTGAACCCTAAACAAGTGTATAATTGAAGTATTTACATTTAAGGTTCTTTTTATTGTTTGCATTAAGATTATGTGACTTTGTAATTGTTGAATGTGATTTGTTGAACCCTAAATAAGTGTATAATTGAAGTATTTACATTTAAAGTGCCTTTTATTGTTTGCATTAAGATTATGTGAATTGGTAATTGTGTAAAATTATTATTTGCATTAAGATTATGTGACTTTGTAATTGTTGAATGTGATTTGTTGAACCCTATGCAAGTGTATAATTTTTGTTGAATGTGATTTATAAGAATCAATATTTTGTCAAACTTGAGTTCTATATTGTATTAATGTCATGTTATATGCACCTTTTGGCATTAATTTGTGTTTTATATTCGTGCAGTTTATATATAGTTATAATGTGATTTGATGTAGATGTATGTCACTATCTAATTTTATTAGAATCAAAACAAGTAGCACTTCTCATAAAAAAAAAATGTAGCCTTCTTAATCCATGGCTAAGACAAACAAATAAAAAAGATGAAATGTGTAGGACCATATGATCCAACAAGTAATAATTCACATCCATCTCCCTTTACTCACCAGAAAATGTGTAGCTAACAGAAATGGATCAAGCATAAGTCGTGGTTAGTTACATATACTTGCTATAGTGACTCGAATAAACATTGAGGCATTTTCAAATAGTTAAAGTGATTGAATTCATATGGCGTCCTCCTGGACATGACGTGGCCACCTCTGCCAAAATATATAACCCCAAAAAAAAGTGGTGAACAAAAGGAAACCACAAAACAAACTATATTCTACATACTAAATTTAATAAATATCATATCATTTAAAATACATCTAAACAAGATATCGTATAATACTTATAAAATTAAATTCTATAAATACAAAAACATATATATTTTTATATTAAAATACATACAAATATCCATAAAATATATAATTAAAATATATAAATTTGTCTTTAACAATTTGTGCGTTAGTATGATCAATTTATCTTAAACTCGTTAGCATGATCAATTTTTAACATAATTGTGCGTACAATTAAACCAAGATAATTGTTTGATAATTTTTACAGAATATGGATATTCGGGTACGTCGTAGTTGGATGTATAATAGACTTCTACCAAAACGATCGGGTTATGCACGTGAATTTCTAGTCGGAGTCGAAGAGTTCATTAAATTTGCATATACACGACCTGATTATTCTGAGAGGAACGGTATTAGATGCCCTTGTTCGAAAGACCAAAATATGAGTTTTTTGAATCCTCAAGAAGTGCATCTTCACCTTCTCAAATACGGGTTTCAACCAGATTACTGGTATTGGACTGCACATGGTGAGGTTGAACTAGATGGTATCGATATGCACAGAGGGGCTTCCACTAGTACTGAACAAAGTGGAATGAATGGGAGTTTTCAGTGGATATGAAAATCTGATTTATGATCACTACTAGAAAACAATCTTTTAGCCACGGATTTGGCCACGAAAATTTCCGTGGCCAAAAATGGCGTGGCTAAAACTGGCCACGGACATTGGCCACGGATAAATCCGTGGCTAATAATAAAAAAAAAATTAAAATTCTTATTTAGTTTAAATTAAAAATAAAAAAAATTAAAATTAAAATTATTTTTTATTTGTGGCCACGGATAAATCCGTGGCCATATTTAAAAAAATAAATAAATAAAATGTTGGCCACGGATAAAGCCGTGGCCAAAAAACAAATTAAAATTGAAAATTAAAAATATTATTAATATGGCCACGGATAAATCCGTGGCCAATAGTAAAAAAAATAAAAAATTTTAATATGTTGGCCACGGATTTATCCGTGGCCATATTTTTATTTTTTTTAATATAAATAAAAGTTGGCCACGGATAAATCCGTGGCCAATAATAAAAAAAATAAAAATTTTAATATTTTGGCCACGGAATTATCCGTGGCCACATTTTTAATTTTTTAAATATAAATAAAAATGGCCACGGCCGTGGCCAATAATAAAAAAAATAAAACATTTTTACATTGGCCACGGATAAATCCGTGGCCAAAATTAAAAAAAATTAAAAAATATTATTTTTTTTGCCACGTATTATAGCGACCGAAAAATCCGTCGCTATATTTACATAAATTTTTAATATTTTATTTGTTATAATATAACCCAAAACCTGCAATTTTTTTCGAATATTCAAAATACCAACAAATCTAAATACTAACAAACAGTATATCAATGTAATACTAATAATCCATATAGCATATATATAATTAATAATTAATATTATTCGATAAGTTTAATACATGAAATCATACATAATTATTCATACAATAATGCACATATAAATGTTTTTAAAGATCAACAGTCGGAACATCATCGTCTCCACCATCCTCGTCATCGTCATCGTCGTCGTCGTCGTCGTCGTCATCGCCTTCATTTTCATCCCGAGCAACAGGAGCAGACGAAGTAGAGCCCTTCTTACGCCGCGGAGCTAATCGACGCGTGAGTTTCTTTAGGTTGGCAGCCATTAGGGACACAGTTTTCTGAAGGCCGGAGATCTCTCGACTATGCTTTTCTTCCATCTCGGCCATCTTCTGACTGTGTTTCTCCTCTAACTCGCCGATCTTCTGTGTGAGCTCCTCTGTCTTGGGGTCAACCCAAGTATTTAAGTCGGTGCATGAGCCAGAAGACTCAACTGTCACGGTAGAGGGTCCACCAGCAACCCCATACCAACGACCCTTCTTTGGACCGCCGACTGTCTGCTTCCAAATCTAAAACGTATACATATTTTTAATAAAGTATATATATAAATATGTATATACTTTAATAACTACATATATCTAATAAATACGCTTTTGAATGTTACCTCCAACTTGTCGGGCTGCTGAATAGGTCCCCCCTGTGCATTTTCGGCGGCTCGTGAACAAGCTTCGTCATAATTTGTTCTGAAGCTCTCCTGCAAAAATAACATACATAATTGTTATAAAAGCTTTTTGAAAAATAATAGGTGACGATAAAAATAATTATAAAACTACCATAGTAGCCCTTGCTCGGTCATCGACATAATGCTCAGTTCCATCATCCGCAAGTGTACAATGGAGGGTCACAAATGTCTCATCTATTGAAGGTCGATGTCCATGTTTCTCGGTCTGCAATAAATATGGAGTAAAATATAATGACAATAATGAGATAAAATCGTAAAAATCAACACTACTTAAATTAACTAAATATATTACAAGGAAAAGTAATGAGATCTGGCTCCTCCCTTATGGCCAGGAAATCCCCTGCCGTCGCATGTCGATGCTCGGTTTGCCCTGTTCTGCTCCTGTATCCTCTGAAAATCTGGGCTGTCCCATATTACCCATAAAGCATCCCAAGATTCATCACCTATCCAATTAGGCCTACGGTTATCCCTACGAGCTTTAGCCAATCTATTTTACAGAATTTCCGAACCCTTATGCTCGAAGTTCTTCCAAATTCGGCTCGAATGATCAGGCCGCCAAAAGAATTTTGTCTAACAAAAAAACAAATAAAAAGAATCATATACGAACAAATTATACTAATAGTTTTTATTTAAATTAAGTAAATAGACATACCTTAAACTGGGCAAACCACATCTCACGAACATCTAGGGGGATCTTTTTCCAAGTAGGCCACGGTCGCTTGAAACCATTCTCAAGTATCCGCCCGATCTCCTCGACACATTTCTCTTCGAGATCAAACCTATTGTACAGGTTAAAAAAATAATATTATATACTGTAATGCACATAAAATTTATAGAATATATATCTATTTATTGATAGATAGCAGACTTATATAAATCAATTTACTTACTCTTTTCCTCGTGGCATTATTAGACGCTGATGGCCACCGTTATCACTGTTTTGAGACACATCGGTGGATCGACCTTCATTCATCGGCGTTGATGGGGCGGACCCTAAGGCAGGGAATGGAGGATCTGATCTCGAACTACCTAAACGGATGTTGAGATTGGTCGGTGGAGGCATATGCCGATTAGACCCTGAGTCCGATACTTTCTCCTTGCCTTTTTTCGATTTCCCGGCCATCTGTTTCAAAATTCTCAACAAATAATCAACAAAATTAATAAATTGTTAACAAACTGCACAACAATAGATCACATATCAATTATGAATAAATACAAAATAATAATTCACAATATCAACTATATAATTACATTTCACAGAAGAATTCATGACAATACCTCGAAACCATCAACTACGTGAAACATTAAAATAAAAACCCTATTCACCATCTTCATTCTCTTCATCTTCATCATCATCATCATCGTCGTATTCAATCGCATCATCTCCTTCATCGTCATCAACATCAAGTTCATCATCAAATTCATCCTCCTCGTCATCGTCACACTCGTTCGCTTCCTCTCGTATCCTATCATCTTCAAGTTCATTATGAAATGCATTATTGTCAAATATCACCTCTTCTAGTGGACTATCAGCATCTACCAAAACACTCGTGGGTTCATTATCGAGCACAGAATTCGCAACGGGTGAAGATTCTTGCAGCAAATCATCAGTAATAATTTGTCGATTGGCTACTCTACTTCGTGGTCTGGTTTTAATTACAAAACGCCAATTCAATTTATCCCTCCTTGTGCCGGGATACGGTACATAATATACTTGAGATGCATGTTGTGCAATGATGAATGGATCATCTTTTGGGTATCTCTCATTAACTTTGATCTCTACAATTCCATATTGCGGGTGTATCTTCATACCCCTCTTAGAAACAGAGTCGAACCAATGACATTTGAATAAGACAACCTTCTTTTCAGGTACACCGGGATATTCTAACTGAATCACTTCTTTGAGTATGCCGAAAAAATCTATAGTCCCGTCGCCCCGAACACAAACACCAGCATTGTAAGTGTTCATACGTTGTGTGTTCTCATCTATATGAAAGGCATATCCATTCACAGTGTACCTTTGCCATGTCTTAACCTTACGATTTGGTCCCCATGCCAAATCACATAAATTTTGATGAGCGATATTATTTGTGGGATCATGAACCTACACAAAAATTACACTGTCATAATATTTATAGCAAACCAGTATATATACATTTTTAAAAACAGTACTTACATATTGTTCAAACCATTCTACAAAATTCGTCTCGACCGACTCCTCAACTTCTTGGTCAGTTAAATTTGGCCAATGGTAGCGAACTGACAACCTATACATTCTATATATTGAAATAGGTATATTAAGAGTTAGAATTTAATAAAAATATTAACAAGTTAATCGGGACATTTTTTAAATACTTACTCGATGATAGGTACGACCTCGTCGCAATTAATAAGAACATGTAAGGCGGACTTTCTCAACTCATCATCACTCAAAAATCGCTCGACGCATTTACCACCGGGCTTACCAGCTTGATTGCAGACTGACAATGTGTAGGGTATCTCTTCAGCACTTCCATCATTCTCATTACGCCTAACTCTTGTACTCCTCGACTGAATGTGGCTTTCAAAATAATACGATGTAAAGTATGATGATTCTTGATTTAAGTACACCTCACATATTGAGCCCTCCACCCTTGCACGATTTTTCACCATACCTTTCAAATCATGTAGGAACCTATAATCGTATTTTGTACGATTAAGTTACAAATTCATTTGGTATCTCAAAAAAGAAAATTTAAATTAAAGTTGGCAAATCTTTAAATAAAAAATATACCTCTCGAATGGATACATCCACCTATATTGAACAGGTCCACACATTGCCGCTTCAAAAGGCAAGTGTATCGCCAAGTGTTCCATTGAATCAAAAAATGCTGGAGGAAAAATACGTTCCAATTTGCATAAAATCGAAGGGATATTCCTATCCAATTGCGACAAACTTTCCTCGCGAAGCTCTGTGCAACACAAATCTCTGAAGAACTGACTTATTTCAGTTAGGGGCTTCCAAACATTTTGTGGGAGTGCGCTAAATGCTATTGGGAGTAAACGTTGCATGAACACATGACAATCATGACTCTTCATACCGTACAACTTGAGCCTTGAATGATCAACACACGCTCCCAAATTCGATGCATAACCATCAGGCATCTTCAAAGCTTGATCAAATGTGCATAAATCGCGTCTTTCTTCGGTGGTCAAGGTGTAACTAGCTTTTAGTTTTAGCACCTTACCATTAACCATCATTTGTAAATGCAACTCAGGCCGCCTGCAATACTCAACTAAATCCAATCTTGTCTTTTCATTATCCTTTGTCTTGTCTTTAACATCCATGACAGTGTTGAGTATGTTGTCGAAAAAAAAAATTTCGATGTGCATTACATCTAGATTATGGCGAACCACATTGTCTTTCCAATACGGCAACTCCCAAAAAATGCTTTGTTTGGTCCAATGATGACGTACGCCATATCCTTGCAATTTTGGATGCTTGACTGGCATATCAGTAACTTTCGGCAATCCACGCACTTCTTCCCACGTCTGATCGCCTGTCATTACTGTGGGAGGGTCTGATCGTTCACGTCGTCCTTTGAAAAATGCATCTTTGTTTTGCCTAAATGGGTGATTGTCAGGCAAAAACTGACGATAAAAGTCGAACCAAGAAATCTTCCCACCATTTTTTGGTCTGAATGCCTTTGTTTGCAGCTTACATATAGGACAAGCCAATCGACCCGATGTCATCCATCCGGACAACATCCCATAAGCGGGAAAGTCATTGACAGTCCACATCAATGCGGCCCGTAACTGAAAATTCTGTCTTTTGGAAATGTCATAAGTTTCAACTCCTTCTAACCACAGAATTTTCAGCTCCTCGATTAGAGGTTGCAAGTACACATCAATCCTTTCTTTTGGGTTACGTGGCCCTGGAATCAAGCATGTCAAAAACATATATGGTGTAGTCATACACAATTCTGGCGGCAAGTTGTATGGAGTAACAATCACAGGCCAACACGAGTATTGCATTGACGAAGTATGATTAAATGGATTAAAACCATCGGCACATAATCCTAGCCTAATGTTTCGTGGTTCATCAGCAAATTCAGAATGTTTTTCATTGAAAAGCTTCCACGCTAAACCATCAGATGGATAACAAATAACACCAGGCTCTCATCTGTGCTCATGATGCCACCTCATTTGATCAGCTGATTTTGTAGAAGCATACAACCTTTTCAATCTTGGAATAAGAGGCATGTAGTGCATCCTTTTATAAGGAACACGATTCCTACTACCACTTTTAGATGGTTTAAATCTTGGATGACTACAAAACTTACATTCCTCTAAACTGTTATCTTCATTGTAATACAACATACACCCCTCGATGCAACAATCAATCTTCGTCGATATTAAACCTAACTTTTTAACTATTTTTTTTGCTTCGTAATAGTTGTTAGGAACATGATTATCCGGCAGATTAGACGACTTCACAACTTCTGCCATTCGATCAAAACAGCTCTGAGATAAATTGTAGTCGGATTTTAATGACATCATTTGAAGAGCCTTTGATAACTCCGTCTGATTGTCACAACCTGGCCACAATGGTCGATTCGCAGCCTCTAATATGTCATAAAACTGTTGGGCTTGCACATTAGGATATTGATCATTGTTTCGTGGGTTCTCAGTATCGTGACCACCATCGACATTAGAATCGGGTCGATAATGATGGTGTGATGCATTCACACCCATTGCATCATATACCAAATTCTCGTAATTATTGAGTCCATACGAAAAATTAGTCTGATTCGAATGACTAGCACCACCGGCATCCATATGTTGACATTCTGAATCTAACTCGCCATGTGAAGTCCAATACCAATACTCAGGTTGAAACCCAAATTTCATCAAATCGCAACGCACATTACTAATATCCTTATACTTTCTATTTGTACACTTTGAACATGGACACCTAATGAGGCCTTTATCTGCTGTATACTGCGGTTGTGTAATTGCAAATTGAATAAACTGATTAAGGCCATTCATAAATTGTTTGGTGTAATTTTTCCGATCAACTGTTAATCTATTATACATCCAATATCGAATTTCACGCATATCCATATTCTGTAAACAAGGAACGAAGGTAAGTTAATATCACTGTTAGACTTCACATCTCAACAGATTATGTTAGTCAACTAATAATTATTAAGCATGCTTCATAATCCACAATACCTAACTACTTATTTCTCATTAATTTATTCCAAATATTGTTCGACATTCTTCCTATCAAACACATGTTTTAACTATTTAACCCTACAAAAACAATAAAATTCAACCCAAAATAATTTTTTCATAACAATTCAAACACACACATTCATAACCATCCGTAATCCAATCTAACGTGTTCAAAACAATCCATAGTCCAAATTCGTTCGAAACAATCCATAATCCCAACATATTCACAACAATCAATTAATTGAATAAACTTATTCATAACAATCCAAACAAACATATTCATAACAATACATAATCCAATCAACGTGTTCAAAACAATCCATAATCCCAAATACGTTCAAAACAATCCATAATCCCAATATATTCACTACAATCAATTGAATTAACTTATTTATAATAAAGAAATAATCCAAACAAACTTCGACATAACAAAGAATAATTCAAACAAATTTCGACATAACAATTCATAATCCAAATAACTTTATTCATAACAATTCATAAATAAAATCATAATAATTCATACCTTGTTTAACCTTGACCACCTCAAATTACGTTTATGATATCAACCTACAAAAAATCTCACAACAACAAAACAATAAATAAAATTAAAATTACAACTCAACAAAAAAAAATTACAAACAAAAAAATAACAAATGTGGGGGGAGGGGGAGGGGGGGGGGCTGATGGGGGCGGGGGGAGGGGCTGCTGGGGGCGGGGGCAGGGCCGGGTGGGGGTGGAGGGGCTGCTGGGGGCGTGGGGAGAGGCGTCTGGGGGTGGGGGGACGGTCAGGTGGGGGTCCAGGGGGGCGGGGGGGGGGGGGGGGAGCAGCGGGGTGGTGGCGCCGGGAGGGGGGAGCAGGGGTGGCGGCACCGGGGGAGGGGGAGGGGGGTGGGGAGGAGTGGGGCGGCGCAGGGGGAGGGGGGGGGAGGAGGGGCGTACCTTGGGGGGGGGGGTCTTTAGATCTGAAAAAGGTGGGGAGAAAAATGGCTAAGTGTTCAATATATATGAACACTTAGCGACGGATTTGGCCACGGATTTATCCGTGGCCACACTAAAAATTAAAAAAAAAATTAATTTATATGGCCACGGATTTATCCGTGGCCACCCTCCTTTTTTAAAATTTTTATTTTATTTTTTGGCAACAGAAAAATCCGTGGCCACCATCCAAAAAACATTTTTTTAAATAAATTTATTTATTGGCCATGGAAAAATCCGTGGCCATTTCCCGCTTTTTAAAAAAAAATTTAAAAATACCACTTGGCCACGGATTTATCCGTGGCCAATAGTCAAAATAGAGAGTTGACTTTTCCCGAATCGTGCTTTTTCGCTAATTAGGTTATACGGAACCGTATGATTGGCGCAATACAACTAAAAAAGTAATCAATCTGCTCTAAAGTCCATTTTATTGGTGATTCGTACGCGAGCTAATTGACGTTAGCGCGCATTGACATCGGAGTACGAAGTCATTCGTATATATCACTGAAAGAGGAAAACGTGTTTTCGTTGATCAAACGGCAAGTTTCAACGCATAACAAGGCAGAATACAAGATACGTGACGATAATGTGATGATTTTGAAATGACTCAAACGTTTTAATGCCCCGTAATGTCGTGCCGCTCGATTTCAGCGAGCCGATTAAAATTAAAATTAAAAAAAAAATTAATTTAAATGGCCACGGATTTATCCGTGGCCACCCTCCTTTTTCAAAAAAAAAAAAATTTTATTTTTTGGCCACGGAAAAACCCGTGGCCACCATCCAAAAAAAATTTTTTTAAATAAATTTATTTATTGGCCACGAAAAAATCCGTTGCCATTTCCCGCTTTTTAAAAAAAAATTTAAAAATACCACTTGGCCACGGATTTATCCATGGCCAATAGTCAAAATAGAGAGTTGACTTTTCCCGAATCATGCGTTTTCGGTAATTAGGTTATACGGAACCGTACGATTGGCGCAATACAACTAAAAAAGTAATCAATCTGCTCTAAAGTCCATTTTATTGGTGATTCGTACGCGAGCTAATTGACGTTAGCGCGCATTGACACTAGAGTACGAAGTCATTCGTATATATTACTGAAAGAGGAAAACGTGTTCTCGTTGATCAAACTGCAAGTTTCAACGCATAACAAGGCAGAATACAAGATACGTGACGATAATGTGATGATTTTGAAATGACTCAAACGTTTTAATGCCCCGTAATGCCGTGCCGCTCGATTTGAGCGAGCCGATTAAAATTAAAATTAAAAAAAAAATTAATTTAAATGGCCACGGATTTATCCGTGGCCACCCTCCTTTTCCAAAAAATTTTTTTTTTTATATTTTTTGGCCACGGAAAAATCCGTGGCCAACATCCAAAAAATTTTTTTTAAAATAAATTTATTTATTGGTCACGGAAAAATCCGTGGGCATTTCCCGCTTTTTAAAAAAAAAAATTTAAAATACCACTTGGCCACGGATTTATCCGTGGCCAATAGTCAAAATAGAGAGTTGACTTTTCCCGAATCGTGCGTTTTCGCTAATTAGGTTATACGGAACCGTACGATTGGCGCAATACAACTAAAAAAGTAATCAATGTGCTCTAAAGTCCATTTTATTGGTGATTCCTACGCGAGCTAATTGACGTTAGCGCGCATTGACACCGGAGTACGAAGTCATTCGTATATATCACTGAAAGAGGAAAACGTGTTCTCGTTGATCAAACTGCAAGTTTCAACGCATAACAAGGCAGAATACAAGATACGTGACGATAATGTAATGATTTTGACATGACTCAAATGTTTTAATGCCCCGTAATGCCGTGCCGCTCAATTTGAGCGAGCCGATTAAAATTAAAATTAAAAAAAAAATTTAATTTAAATGGCCACGGATTTATCCGTGGCCACCCTCCTTTTTTTAAAAATTTTTTTTTTGGCCACGGAAAAATCCGTGGCCACCATCCAAAAAAAATTTTTAAATAAATTTATTTATTGGCCACGGATTTATCCGTGGCCATTTCCTGCTTTTTTTTGCGAGAAAAAGAAAAATAATTTTATTTCTTGGCCACGGATTTATCCGTGGCCAAGTCCAATTTTCTTTTTTCTAAAAATTTCTTTTATTACTGGGGAAAAACATGTTGTTTTTTTAAAAAAATTTATATGGCCACGGATTTAAAATATTTTGTAAAAGAAATATTTATTTTATTACTCGAGAATAATATTTATATTTTTTTTAAAAAACATTTATATGGCCACGGATAATTCCGTGGCCAATTTCCATAAAAAAGAAAATTAATTTTATTTCTTGGCTACGGATTTATCCGTGGCCAAGGCTAATTTTTTTTTTAATAAAAAATTTATTTTATTAAAGGAGAAAAATATTTATGTTTTTTTTTAAAAAAAATTATATGGCCACGGATAAATCCGTGGCCAATTTCCATAAAAAAAAGAAAAATAATTTTATTTTGTGGCCACAGAAAAATCCGTGGCCAAGGCCAACCTTTTTTTAAAAAAAAATATTTTATTACTGGAGAAAAATATTTATATATTTTTTTTAAAAAAAATTATATGGCCACGGATAATTCTGTGGCCAATTTGTGTCAAAAAAAAAAGAAAAATAATTTTATTTATTGGCCACGGATTTATCCATGGCCAAGGCCAATTTTTTTTAAAAAAAATTTATTTTATTACTGGGGAAAAATATTTATGTTTTTTTTTAAAAAAATTTATTTGGCCACGGATTTTTGTCTGTTTAGCCACCGAAAAATCCGTGGCCATATGTTTTCGTTTTTTTCCTAAATCCGTAGCCTTTTCCGTTGCTAATGGCAACCGATTAGGTCCGTGGCTAATAATCCGTGGCTAAATCGCTGTTTTCTAGTAGTGGATGCTACAGGGCACACCTTTGATAATAATGCTCAACCTATAGAAATGGAGACAAATTAGAGTACAGAGGAAACTCCAAATCCAGAAACTCAACATTTCTACGAGATGTTGAATGCTGCACAACAGCCGTTGTGGTCGGGATGTGAAAGTCATACCGAATTGTCAATGATTCTTCAGATGATGTGCGTAAAATTGGATTATAATATATCTCAAGGATGCTTTGATCGAATGGCTAAACTCATAAAATCCTCTAATCCCAATGACAACCATGTGCCTAATAATTTTTACAATGCAAAGAAATTAGTGAAGAAATTGGGATTAACTTCTATGAAAATTGATTGTTGCATCAACGATTGTATGTTGTATTTCAAAGATGATGCTGTGCTCGTTGAATGCAAATTTTGTTCCCATCCACGGTTCAAACATTCCAAAAGAGGTGGTGAAAATTGTAATACGAATCGAGTACCTTATATAAGGATGCATTACATGCCGCTTATCCTAAGGCTTAAAAGATTGTATGAATCTGTGAAATCAGCCGGTCATATGAGGTGGCACTACGAACATAGAACAGAGCCTGGTGTTCTACGTCATCCATCAGATGGACTAGCATGGAAATCTTTTGATGAAACTCACCCTAACTTTGCTGATGAACCAAGAAATGTCAGGCTCGGATTATGTGCAGACGGGTTTAATCCGTTCAGTCAATCTGCCACACCATATTCTTATTGGCCAGTGATTGTGATGCCATATAATTTACCTCCCGAGATGTGTATGACGACTCCATACATGTTTTTAACTTGCTTGGTTCCTGGTCCCCATAACCCAAAAAGTAGGATTGATGTGTATTTACAGCCTTTGATTGATGAGTCGAAGGTTTATGGGAAACTGGTGTTGATACCTATGACATCTCGACAAAAACAAATTTCCACATGAAGGCAACACTTATGTGGACAATTAATGATTTTCCTACTTATGGCATGCTTTATGGATGGATGACAGCAAGAAAATTGGCATGCCCAATCTGTATGGAACATACAAAAGCATTCAGGTTAAAACATGGTGGAAAAATATCTTGGTTTGGCTGCCATCGTCAGTTTTTGCCTCTTGATCATACATTTCGAAGGAATAAAGATGCGTTCTACAGGGGACGACGTGAGATATCAGAACCACCAAGAAGATTAAGTGGTAAAGATGTATGGCAAAAAGTTTGTGATCTTTCCAAGATAACTGATGTGCCCGTTGATAATAACAAAATACCTGGCTATGGTGTGTTACATGACTGGACAAAACGAAGTATATTTTGGGATTTGCCTTATTGGAAAGACAACTTGGTGCGCCATAATCTAGATGCAACGCACATAGAAAAGAATGTCTTTGATAATGTGCTTAACACTGTTATGAATATAAATGGCAAAAGCAAAGACAATGATAAGGCACGAATGGACTTGGTTGAGTATTGTTAACGACCAGAGTTACACTTAAGAAGTTTGCCAAATGGGAAATTTGAAAAACCAAAGGCAAGTTTCACGTTAAGTGAGGATCAAAAGAGAGATTTTTGTTCATGGCTTGAGAATTTAAAAATGCCAGATGGATATGTGTGACGACCCGGTAAACCACATTATTCTAAATTTGGAATTATGAAATATTTTACTATTTTATGAGGAAAAAAAAAATCCTTTTATGTTGAACAAATGTGCATTGCATTACATGCATTTATTAAAAATGTGACTTGTTCTTAGTGAGATTGAAACCTACGAATTTCCCCTCAATTTTTCGAAAACTACCTACAAACGAAAACTGTCGGTTTTAATTTTCTTATTGGTACAATAGTTTCTATATCATGAAATTTAAGTTTCCTTTTCCTCCATAATTTCGAAATTAATACTAAAAAAAAAATTATTTTAAAAACTATACATTTATTAGAATTAATTATTTACTTCACAATTTTAACATTTTTGAAATAATGTTATCAAAATATATATATATATATATATCTATCTAAAATACGAAAATACCCTAAAAATAATACATATAATTAGTTCAATATGTTGTCTATTAGTTTAATTACCTAATTATGTCATTTTCATGTAACATGTGGTAAAAAGGAAGACTACATGTAAGTTTTACCTCTTAGTATTTTATTTAACAAAATGTGTATTAATCTCTACCATTCATATATAATTATATATTAGATATCTCTCGTACTATTATATATATATATATATATATATTTAGGAAGAAAAAAATAATTTCCTAAAATCATTAAGTTTTTTTTAAAATTGTTTTCTTATTTATAAGAATTTATAAATTTATTTTTTTCTACACATAATATTTTTTTTCAAACATTTTATTTTATTCCTTCATAATTAATAATTACTTATCTTAGACTATTATGACTTGGAAAAATATATTTTTCAAGATTAGAATTTAATTTCCTTAATTTTCGAATTTTGCTCAAATTAAAGCATAAATTGCCAATAAAATTATAAATTTCCAAATAAAAATATAAATTTCGAATTTTTGATTACCATAATATATTTCCTAAAATTATAAGTGTAAATTTCGAATTTTAATAAATTATAACCTGATTTTTCGGATTTTAGTTCAAGGAAATTGCAAATGCTAGATATTAACATATTTTATGATATTTTACAAGAAAAATCTTCTCTAATATACCATAAATAAATATTGATACATGGCTCACATTTACTTAGCCTATGAATCATGTCATAGCTTGTACACCCAAGCCTAATTAGTCTTCCACATGGAAGAATTCATTTAAAGTATCAATAGGTGGAAAGATAATAATTATGAAGAAAATGACATAATAATTATGAAGAAAATGACCTAATAATAAAATACTTGCTTTCTTCATCCTATAAACAAGATCAAAAGCTTCAATTGTTTTTCTCATTACAATCGGTCATTACACACACACCCTTACACTTTCTTTATTTTCTTCCAAAATTCACTAATTTCCTATTTTTTCCAAAACTACACTACACTATACCCTCAAAACAAAAGAAAAGAACAAAGGTAGAAACCTTACTTAATCATATAAGTAGAGGTTTTTCTTGAAGAAAGTTACATGAAGTAATGAAATTAGGATTATTACTTTGTGCATTCTTAGTTAGAATTATGTGCTAAAATATGGTCTTGCAAATATTATTTGATTTTATGAAATATTATATGATTATTATGTGCATAGATGTTCATGAAAATTTACTTTATTACAAGTTTAGGGTAATATAGTATATTTGACATTATGTTCATATTATTTGAAAACTTTAATATGTTTCTAAGAAAAGTATGAGGTTTGAAAAGATATAATATTTTCATAAAAATATATTACTTAAAGTTACCAAACTATATATATATATATATGTCTTATACGTATATAGTTGTTTAGATATATATATATATATATATATAATACGTACATATATATAATTATGTGGATTTATATAGCTGTATAGTTGTTTAGATATATATATCTATCTGTATATATATTACGTACAGATATATAATCATGGTGAGTTAGTGATATTATATATATATATATATATCTCTAAATATGTTATGCACGTGTATGTATATAAGTATCGTTGTGAGTAATTATATGTTTCTTTTAGATTTATGGTTTAATTATGTGTTTAATCTAAATTTCTATTATGTTTAGTCTAAGTTTCTATTTTAATGATAGGTTTAGTCTAAACATATATATATACATCTTTATGCATGTGAGACCGTATATATATATATTTACATATTATTATGTTTTGACTAGATTTTAGTTTAAAATGTTCTTTTCTATTAATTTCATTTTATATTATTGATATTCTTTTAAGATGTTGGAATAAAATGTTGAAATATGGAAGCAAGACTTCCAAGATTATGTTATGTGCATAAATTGTGAATGTGAAATGGGCCCGAAATATATCGGAGTGGTTTGGGTGAGTTCCGCCGGGACATACCAATGGGGTAGCCGGCTGTAAGAGTTCTCACTCCCTCCATCTCCTAATCCCCCTTTATGTAGACGGAGTGATCTATATAAGAGAGTGGGTCGTAGGAAAAAGTTGGCGTAACACCCGGGGTACGACCATTGGAGGATAAGGCAGGCGGGAGTAATGTGCTGGTTGTTATTTCGGCCGAGGGAGTCATAAGGGTCACTGTTAGGTGATGAGAAAGGTTTGAAATTGAAACTATATGTGCAAAGTGAAAAATGTGTTTATGTGCAAATCACACACGATCACCTTATGCGATTATGTAATGTTTCTACTCAACTATATACGTTGATTGTGTTCATATGATATTTTTTTAGATGAGCTCGAGACTAGCTTAAATGAGATCGAGGAAGAAGAACATTTTGAAGCCTTTTATTAGATAGAGAGCTGTTTTTTTTTCCGCTGCGTGTTTGTTGTGCACTCGAACTTATATACCTTGTAACTAAATAATTGCTCGGTATTGTATTCGGAATAAATCATAACTCTATCAAGTCTTTTGATATTATGTTTTCTTTAAGTTTATTCTCATTGCATGTTGTAATTATATAAAAACAATGGGTTACCGGGGCGTTATAATATGCTTCGAATTTGGCAAGATGTGTGGACAAGGCAAACCGTAAATTACATGGTTTGAAAAGTCATGATTGCCATGTGTTTATGCAAAGATTGTTTCCTAGTGCGTTTAGTGCATTGCCTCAAAACGTGCGGAAACCATTAACTGAGTTAAGTCAGTTTTTTCTAGAGTTGTGTTCAAAAGAATTACGGGAGGAAAACTTGTTACGGTTGGAGTCAAATATACCGGTCATATTGTGTAAATTGGAACGCATCTTCCCACCGGCATTTTTTGATTCAATGGAGCACTTGCCAATTCACTTACCTTATGAGGCAGTCATGTGTGGTCCCGTCCAGTACAGATGGATGTATCCATTTGAAAGATATTTACATGATTTGAACATTACTAACAGATTATGTGATTTTAGGATGTATAAAACCATGACTCGAAATTTCTGGCCATACCTTACAGACCAACAAGTTAAGGAATCTGTTGAAAAGAATTTTGTAGAGTGGTTTAAATTATATGTAAGTATGATAATTAAATACAAGTTGAAATTATAAATCTATTACTATGAATTAAATTCTAAGTTACTAATTAATTTTGCAACACATTGTTAATAGGTTCACAATCCCGATAATATGGTGCAAAATCAATACTTGCGCGATCTAGCTTGGGGTCCTATGAATGAAGTCAAGACATGGCCTAGATATTATGTCAACGGATACATTTTTCATATAGATTCAATAGCACAACGGAAGAAGACTTGTAACTCTGGTGTGTGTGTAAAAGGTCAAGAATCCTCTGAATTTTAGGGGAAACTTAAAGAAGTGATTGAACTTGAGTATTCGGGTAGTCCGGATAAAAGAGTTTTGTTGTTTAATTGCCATTGGTTTGATTCAGTCTCTAATCGGCGTATTAAGGTACACAAAGAGTATGGAATTGTTGAGATAAAACATAATGAAAGTTATCCGAAATTTGATCCATTTATTCTTGCCCAGCATGCTTCTCAAGTTTATTATGTCCCTTATCCTGGTAACAAAAGAGATAAAATTCACTAGCGCTTTATAATCAAGACTAGACCAAGAAGTAGAGTTGATGGAGGCCATAATGTGGAGGATGCTTTGCAGGAACCATCTAATATTGTCAATTCTATTGATGACTCCGATCCAATTGGGAATTTAGTTGACAACACCGGATATAGTGAACAAATAACTGTAGAACAATTTGAACAGTTAGATGATTATGAACATTTGGATGAAGATGAAGAAGATGAATCCGATTTTTCTGATGGTGAAGAAGATGACAGTGAAGATAACAGAGATGAATAATTGATTATTGTACTTACGGTAATTTTATTGTGAACTTTAATCAAGTGTAATTGTTAATGTCTTCAAATTTCATGTATGTGTTAAGAATGTTGTATCAAGAATATCTTTTGATATCATTTTGTTGTGTTAGTTGAAAACTTCTATTTCATCTTTTTCATATTCAACATGATTAATATAAATTTTGTTGGAGAATCGTGCACCAGATGGCAGGTGGTGGTAAAAAAGGTAAAGGAAAGACGTCAACTCCATCTTCATCTCATTCGACGATGCCTCTACCAACTAACATGGCTATGCAGCCTATGGAGTCATCATAGTTAGCCCCTCTTGATGCTAATCATAGTGGTACAAATGTTCCTGCCACACCGAGTACTGAAAATAGTGTCAATGATAGTACAGTTGGAAAGATTTTCATTCGCCCTCGAGGATTAGAGTAATAATTTCTATTATAATATTTTTAGTGTTTATATTGTTCGACTTTTATTGTTATTAATCTTTGTATGTGTGGTCATATAGGTTCAGTGATAATAAAAAGTGTGTTGATGAGATAACAACTATTTTGAAGAAGTCATTTGGAGGGCCATGAAATCTTGGAAAAAAGTCCCTGAATCTCAAAGGGATAAGTGGTTTGGAGAGTTTGAGGTAATCACACATATGTTTGTAATTCTATGACATTTTTATGTAATTAAGAATATCTAATATTACTGTAACACAATAAAATGAATTTTTGTAGAAAAAATTTGTTTGGCATGAAGAAAATCAAGATGAGATTCATGCAATTTTCGAGCATCGTGGGGCTATGCTGTTAAAAAGTAAACTATATCGGGCACGTGAAAAGAACAAAAAGCCTCGTTGGATAACTGATGAATATTGGGAAGATTTGAGGCAACAATGGGCCACAGAGAGTTATAAGAAAAAACGTGCTCAAGCCAAGAAGAATAGAGCATCAGATTGTAACGGACAAGGCTTCCCAATTCACTCGGGTGGTTCTATTACCCACCTTACGCATATGGATAGAATGGTAATTATATTGTGTATATATTATTATTTAGCATTAATTATAATTTATTTTTAACTATTTTTTTCTTTGTAGGAGGCAGAAACGGGTGAAACACCTTCTCTTGTTCAAGCTTTTATATGTCTCCACTCAAAAAAAAATAAGGAAGGTGAACGGGTCTTTGTGAACGATCGTGCAAAAAATACTATCATACGTAATATTATATATCAACATTAGTAATATTTTTGAACTTGTATGTATTGTTTGTTCATTCTTGTTTTACATATTTAATTTGTTTTGTTTGTTTTTGATTTGTTTTACATGTAGGAATCATTTCAAAACAAGTGGGCTGCTCGTGGAAACAGTGGTGCAACTTCGAGTGAGAATGAGGATGGCACTGAGCATGAGAGGCAAAAGGAGATTGACGTAATCAATTTTTATAATATAACTTACTTTACATTTTATTAGTTTCTATATTTAGAGATGCGTAATTTTGATTGTCCATTTGTTTTCGTCTTTTAGGTGTGGATGGATACAGTTGGAGGTTTGAAAAAAGGCCAGGCGTACGGTCTTGCAGGTGTGACAAAACTTTTAAAGTCTTCCGAATCTCGATCAACTTCTGCTCCTTGGGCAAGAGACGCATTGGAGGGTAAGGAGACTAGGGCCCTTAAACTTCAAGTAGATGAGCAAAAGACGAAGATCGAAGAGCAAGCAAAGGAGATTGAGGAGCAAAAGAAAAAGATTGACTTAGTTCAGGAGCAGAACGTGAAGTTGCAAGATTCACTTCTCAACTTGTCTGCAAAGTTTGACTCCTTCCAACAGTCCATGAGTCAAATGCAAAGGTTCGCATCCTTTCCATCAGGTTCGCAAGCTCAAATACCCACTTTTATGCCACCCACATATGAATTTTTGACCCCACCGCATGCTACTGAAGTCCCTTTCGTTGCATCATCATCATCGAAAACGAGCAAGTTAATAGGTCAAAACAATTGTGACGGTGACAATGATGAGAATGATGATTGATGTCGACAACTATCTTACTATTTATGTTTGGTGAATATGTATGCATATATGTAGAAGATTTGAGAGGCATGATGTTTTTTGTGGATAAAGATATGACTTGAATGAATTTGGTGATGTAATTTGTGGATATTGGTGTATGTTTTGAGGATATTGGTGTATATGTCGGGGATATTGTTGAATATTAGGTGGATATTGGTGTATGTTGATGGATAGATAATTTGGAGTTGATCATGTTTGGTGGATGCGTGTTTGCGATTTTATAATGATAAGTATTAGAATGTTTTTTTGTGTATATTTTGCGGATATGTTTTGAGGATATTTGTGTATATTTTGCGGATATTGTTTAATTTTGGCGGATATTGGTGTATGTTTCGAGAATATTAATGTATATTTTTCGGATATTGGTATATATTTGGCGGATATTGATGAATGTTTTGCAAATATTGGTGTTATTTGAATTGGGGAATTTGCAAATTGAAACAATTGAAATTCATATTACAGGTCAGGTTTGTGATCAAAAATAGATTTACAAAAATCTGTGGTTGAAAATTTGTGATCGATTTTTCGGTCACAAAATACTATATAGTGACTGAAATTTGTCACTGTTCCTTTACAATTTGTGACTGAAAAATCGGTCACTATTTTTTTCCATATTAGTGACCGAATTTTCGGTCACTATTATTTTTTAAAATTCGGTCACAATTTCAAGGAAATAGTGACCGAAAATTCGGTCACTATTATTTTCTACTGTCACTACAATTTCGATCACAAAGTCGATCACTAATACTTGATTCTGTGACCGAAAATTCGGTCACTATTAATTGAATTTGTGACCGAAATTTCAGTCACTATTCTTTTCTGTTGTGCCTAAAATTTCGGTCACAAATTCGGTCACTATTCGACGAGTCTGTGACCAAAAAATCGGTCACGATTTATAGTTCAGTCACAAAGTCGGTCACAAAAATAGTCAGTCACAGATTCGGTCACAAAATATGTGACGAAGGTTTTCGTGACCGATTTTTTCGGTCACTGATTCGGTCACAGATCTTTTTTTGTGACCGATTTTAGCCAAAATCGGTAACTAAAAATAGTTTTTTTAGTAGTGGAGGGTCCACCTCATGGGATGCTCAATTTTTATGTCTTTAGACTGAGTGGGATCTAATGTGGGTTGCCAATCTTTTTCAAAAGAACTTTTTAGCTCAAGCCAAGCTACCACAACAAAAATGATTGAAAGCATTCAATTGGGTGATTTTGATTTTCACTCCTCATTTTTTGAAAGTTATGCCCAAGTTGTTGATCGATTTCTTTTATTTTTGATAGGTGAACAAGTGCTCGTGGAGGCTAAACTTAGGACGTAGCAACAAGCCAAGGTAAAGGGTAATAAAAAAGGAGAGTCCTCCTCTTCACTAGGGGGGTCCGAAGGAGGTCAAACAACCCAAAAGAAGGGGGAAAGGGGGACAAAACCCTTTCAAACCGGCACAAACTTGATTGCCTAGCCTTAAACTCATAACAAACACATGTTGCCTAGAACTTAGTGGCATGTGGAGCCTTAAGGGGCTCGTGAGATAGTGGCTCCAATTGATGTCGAGCCTTAAGTGGCAATTACACGAGTGATTGCTACTCCTGGAATAGCACGAAGCCCCTCCTCGAGGACAAGAACCAAGCAACCTCATGCTCAAGGGTTTGTGATCATAGAAGAGGTGATCAGACCACTTGTAAGAAGAGGAGGAGAGGGTTTGGCAACATAAGCAAGGGCAAAGAGATTGGCCATCCAAAAGATGAGTAAGACTCTTTTGATTCCGTGTGGACGCCTGGATCCTAAGTTTCGATCGGTGTTACATAAGGTGTGCAAATGGCCTTATGACATAATTAAAGGTTCAGATGCAACTGAATTGGGGCACCTCTGCCAAGGGTGCCAATTTGAGGAGGACCACGAGTCCCTCCTCGACTTCAGCCTCATAGGCCTACGGAAGCTACTTAAGAGGAGCTCCTCATGGTAATTATCTTCCATAATCTTTTTGGCCTTCTTTATTTTTCATTTTTACAAGGGAAATATTCCTGCACAAAGTGACTCACAAGTGTGAGCTAGTTGAGAGGGGCCAAAGCTATAACCCTCCAATGCTTCGATTGGATAGTAAATAGAGAGAGTATTATTGAGAACAAATGGAAGAAGGTAGACTAATAAATGGATGCTTACCTGCCTTAATAAATGAGGGGATATTATAGTGGATGAACCTTAGTCTTCAAAAGTCAATAATGGGGGCGGGTTATCTAATCGACCTTAAATCTTGCAAGTGACCATAAGTAAGTATAGGTTGGCCTATAAGCTTAGGGATTTCACATGGAAAAGTTGAGTGATTGCATAAATGAGATGTGATGTTAAGCTGGTGTTTGGTGGCCGACTTAGCAATGCATTTAATGTGGGTATGGGCTTACGTGCCCAACATTAAATGTATGGATTTCATGTTGCATCAGTTAGAGGTTAGGCTCTATGGGAATTCGATTGGGACCCCTCGATGTTGGTTGTGCATGAGGTCCTTTGAGTGTCCCTATTCGAAAATGTAAGTAGCTCGTGGTTAGTCTGGAGGTGAAATGTCCTAGCTCCAGATTTGGCCACATCATGAATATTTTAGTATTTTTTGTTGGGGCAAGGAGTCATCTAAAAGAAATTTTATGTAGTAAGGAGCGATCTCAAAAATTATCTACAAAAGGAACTAAACTTAAAGTTGAAACATGTCCAAGGTACTTATTCTTAAATATTTGCACAAAGGACTAAACTCAACTGTGGTATCTATAAGGATGATAGTATTATATAGTGCTTACCTAGATACTATGTGATCCTACCAAATCCAACGTTATTGGATTTGATTAAAGGCCTAAAAGCACAAAAAGCTCATCTAGAGAGGATTCAACATTTATCATGTGAGGACCCTATCATTAGGATCCTTATGGCCCAAGCTTAGCAGCTAAAGTAGGCGGCCTCTTCCATGACCCACCTTTGGGAGCTCTGCTGGCTGGAGAGTCATCTCTCAGTGATTCATTCAAGAATGCCTGTATGGGTACTCCTCGGATGCGCTCATCCCTAGAGAGGAGTGGCAGACATAAACTCTCTCTTAAATGGTTTATATTCACTCTCACGTGCCCCCCAAAGTTATTTGATCTCGATAAGCATAGAGAATATCATCTCCATGAAACTAGGAACATGTAACCTTATCCTTTGCAACCAACCCCAATCTAGGGGCACACCCTTATCATGTCTACTAACCTCTAGAACATTGGAATTACATGCTCCAACCACCAAGGCAAGATTATAGGGAGCATAATATGGCCTAAACCCTGAAATTCCAACAATTGTTCCTCCTGTCTAGCAAGAATGCACCATGTGAATATAGGAAAGTTTGTTACATCTCCCCTATAAATACCTCTGCTTCCTCTAGTAAAACCCATCTTGATTAATTTTGCACTCATACTTGCTCTCAATCACACATGAGAATACTCTCTATGCACTCAATCCACTCTACAATCCGAATTATGGATTCCTTACTATTTTGAAGCATTTATTTACTTATTTGTGCACATTTCTCAATTGAACATATTTTGACTTAATTCAGTGGAGGTCTAACCTTTTTTTGCAATTTAGGTCCCTTCAAGACGTACAAGGCACTCTTGTAAGATCACTGAAGTGCTCTTATCCAAAACTGCTTCGTTCCTATATGAAGCCCGCTCCTACCAAGCTCTCCTATACAAAGAGTGATTTCTCATTTCAAAGTTCCTCTCATACAAATTCTTTATCGTTCAAATTCTGATACACATCTGTATCTATCATCTATCAACCTCTTAAAATTTTCTTAGCTAGGAGTATTTATGGCAAGCATCTAGCTCTTAGATATTTTTATTACGAGTGAAAGTAAACGTAATCAAGACTTACAAAATTTAACTAATCTTAATTTAAATTTCTTGTCATGAAAAAAGTAAAATTCAAGCTAGCTTAATATTCTTGATGATCCATCTCAAACAAATTTTAAATGTTCAATTTTGAGTTGGGTAGAAATGACTTTTCTTTCAATTCTAGACACCCTACAAGCAATAGTACAATTCATATCATGCAAAAATTAAATAGATAATAATGACTATATAAAAATGGCCACAAATAATATGTAGTAATTATCAATATCTATTTATTTTTGAGCTCAGAAAAGCTTTCTCTCTCGAAATTCTCTCTCTCCCCTATATTCTCGCCTAAACCCTAACCCTAGGTGTCCAACGCCCATATGGGCGAACCTAAGCCACTTGACGGCGGTGATGATGGTTCCAGCCAACCTCCTCTTGGTCGGTCCTATGCAACTGTGGTTGGTGCTACCCCGGCTGGCCCCTTCATGCCGGACGCTAGAGAGCGCAAGAAAACTTTTGATCTTTCTACGTTCACCCCTATTGGAGCTGTGGCAGATTTTAATGGCGAACCTGCTGCCTTCTTCACACACTCAGATCGGAAAAACTTTGCCAACTATTCCAATACGTTTTGGTCAGGAAGTTCTCTTACGACCATCCCTCTATCAGCACGCTTCGATTTATTTTCGAGAAGATGAAGTTAAAGAGAATGTTTCAACTCTTCTTCTTTGATGATGTTCACTTGTGCATCCATCTCTATGATCATGACGACTACGCAAGGGTTTTTATGAGAGAAGTATGGCACTTCAACGGCTACCCTAGGCGAGTCTTAAAATGGGATCCGGACTTTGATCCTACTGTGGAATCACCAATCTGCCCTATCTGGTTCAAGATTCATCACTTTCCACTGCACTTGATCCCGATTCAAGGTCTCTATACGATAGCTAAGTGCATTGGTAATCCAGTTCGTATGGATGAGCCAACAGCGGATGTTTATAGGCCTCGAGTTTCTAGGGTTTGTGTGGAGATTGACGCGACGAAGCCGATCAAGAAATCTATTTGGGTGAAAGATGGGGACCGAATTTACCGGCAGCCGATTAAGTGTGAAGGGTTGTCGGATTATTGCCGTCGATGTCAACGGTGAGGGAACACTATCCAGAATTGTTTTCACCTGGCTAAAGGCATGGACGAAGAGGCGCTATATGATACAAACCCTAACTTGGTCGACAAGGTCAAGGGTGACTTGAGGGAAAAGCTTAATGTGCAACGACGGACTTTGGTGCCACAACCTCAAGAACGGGCTGGATCGAGCAAGAAAATGGATAGGGATTAGATTGGTGCCCAAGATTTCGTGAAAACCCTTCAAGAAGGGTTTAAACGAGGCCAAGAACTACTCAGCAAGAACCAAGATTCAAATCACCATCTCCAAGAATCCTGGGGCGATGCTCAAGACAAATCCGTGATGCACAAAGAGTGGCGAGAGGTGATTTCCAAATCAAGAAAGGATAAAGGAAAGGAGGTGCTCGCCGAGGATAGCACGACCCATGATTCCGATGACAAGGCGAGGACGATCCAAATCTTGTACAACAAGTACTTAGCCTTGGTTGACGATCATTCAGAGGGAGACGAGTTCGGTGAGATTCCACAACGGCACAAGGATAACTCACAAGATGTGTCGGCTCAAGCGGATGACATCCCGTGACAAGTTCCTAATGGCGATGACCAGCTTCCTCATGATGAAGGGGTGGTGTTGGGTCCACGGCGTTAAGAAGATGAATCGCAAGCTGTGTCGGGTCAAGAGGAGGACACTCTTCACCAAGATTTGCAAGGAAATGATCAGTCCCTTCTTGATCCTTTAGAGGGGTTGGAGTTGGGAGCATGTCGAGATACTTCCAAGACATTGGATATTTATAGAGGGGATAGTGAACAAGTCCAGCCAGATGCAAAAGAAGGAAGGGGAGCAGCTAGTCGACCAAGATCAATCTAAGAACTCGGCTCCTACTGAAGGGGCAAGTAGGCAAGGTGATCCATGTGTTGTGGAGTCAAATGAGGCCAACGCTTTGGTCCCATGGGAAGCAAGTCTCTAGCAGGATAGGGAGGGGGAACTTTCCAAGTCCTTGGTGCCGTCTACAGACTCTGATCCCTCATACAACCCAAAATCAGATGTAAGTGTCGAACGAGGGGTGAAGGTGGATGCCAAAAGTTTGAAACGTGACAAAGAGCTGGTGGCAGGTACAACTCTTAGTATCTCTAAAAAGTCATCTAAAAAACCACATGTTCATGAACCTCCTCGGGTCACGAGGAGTAAAGCTCGGGAGAGTGATTCTCAATCACAAACTAATTAAATGTTTAATATCCTTATATGGAATTCACAGGGCATTGGAAGCTCCGCCAAACAGCAGTTTTTATCTGATTTGAGGCATCGCAATAAGCTGTCTATTTTGGTGATTATTGAGCCAAAAATACAGCTTAAGGAACATTTTATACTTCAGAAGTTGGGTTTTCAGGGGTTATAGTTAATCCCACAAATTATATTTGGTGCTTTTATGACGTTAATGTTGCGATTGATGTGGTGTTTAACGAGGCTCAAATTATGCATGTCAAAGTATCCTCGGGTCTGATCTCTAAGCCTATTTTCTACTCCTTTGTTTATGGCCGACATACTCGCATTGAGCGGAGACACTTACGGGACGCCATGCTGGGCTATTGCTACACCAGATCCTTCGATTATTGGAGGGGATTTTAATGTGGTCCAGTCAGTGGAAGAATGCAAGGGGTGTAGCCTGGCTCAATTACGTTCCATTGAAGACTTTGCTGATTGTATTGAGGGTTGTGGACTTGTCGACCCTGGGACTACGGGTAGCCAGTTTACTTGGAACCGGGACAAGAGTTGGGAAAGACTTGATCGTGTTTTGGTTTTAGTGGGATGGATGGACATGTTCTCGAATTTTCGGACGATACATCTTTCACGTCATGGATCGGATTATTGCCCTTTACTTGTGGCACCGTCATTACTGGGACCAAGAGGGCCCTTCGCCTTCCTCTTCCAGCAGATGTGGACCTGCCATCACGGTTTTTATGAGGCAGCAAAGGCCAATTGGGTTTTTCCTATGGCATCCTTTGGTATGATCCGTTTGCAGCAGAAGCTTATCCGAATGAAGCAATTCCTCTAAACATGGAACAAAGAGGTGTTTGGGAACGTCTTTGACAAAGTGGCAGAGGCAAGCGACAAGGTCAGCCGGGCGAAGAAGACCTATGATAAGGACCCCTCTTCATCTAATCTTATCGAAATGAAGCAGGCCTCAGTCTCTCTCACTTGAGTGTTGGCTATGGAAGAAAATTATTAGCGTTAAAAGGCATCTTGTCGCTGGTTACAAGATGGAGAGAGAATACCCAGTACTTTCACAACCTGGTGAAGTAACGATGGGTTAAGAGTCGTATTTTCAGCGTTCAGGTTGATGGGAGGCAGGTTGAGCAACCGGAAGAGATTAGATCCTCTGCTACCACCTTTTTTAATAAGCTGTTGACAAGGGAGGATGGTTACCTCTACTGGTCTCTAGTGAAGAGTCAGATCTTTTGTGTGCCCCTCCAACTTTGGAGGAAGTTTGTCAGATTGTCTTTGATATTAGCCCGGAGTTGGCGGCTGGCCCAGATGGGTTCTCTTCGGCTTTCTATCAGTTTTTTTGGGATTTTGTGGTGAGTGACATGTTGGACGTTGTTCGAGAGCACTAGTATTGTGCTGATTCCCAAGAAGGATGTGCCTGTTACATGGGCAGATTACCGACCGATCAGCCTATGTAATGTTTCGAATAAGATCATGACTAAGATGATGTATAGCAGACTTGCGAGCCTCCTTCCATCGATCATTTCCCCGGTGCAATCAGGTTTTCTTGCAGGACGTGCGATATCGGATAATATTTTATTGGCCCAAGAGCTTGGTCACTCTATCAACAAGAAGGTTAAAGGGGAACACATTATACTCAAGCTAGATATGGCCAAGGCTTATGATAGAGTGCATTGGTCATTTCTCATTTGTATGCTTGAACGACTTGGCTTCTCCAATCGGTGGGTTCAGTTAGTTCGAAATTCCATCGAGAATTGTTAGTTTTTAGTGCTTATTAATGGCCAAGGGGTAGACTTCTTCCATTCCACACGGGGTTTGCGGCAGGGACCCCTTATCGCCAGCACTATTTATTTTAGCTGTTGAATGGCTCTCGAGGGGTTTGGATCAAATGTTTGAGGCCAATGTCAAGATGGGATACATTGCGGATAATTCGGTGGTCATCTCACACCTTGCCTATGCTGATGATGTGATCATATTTGCTAATGCTCGGGCTTCAGGGCTAAGAAGACTTATGGATTTTTTAAGACGATATGAAGGCATCTCAGGCCAGCTTATTGGCAGGCCAAAAAGCACATTTATACCTTCTAATCGATGCTCTACAAGTAAGGTTCCGTGTATCCAGCGTATTACCGGTTACGGTCGAACAGAGTTTCCCTTGCGATATCTTGGGGCTCTTCTCCATTCTAGGCTGAAAAAGATCAGCCTCTTCACTCCATTGGTTGAAAGTATTCACACCAGGATACTTGGCAGGGAGAAGGCGGCTCTCAATTATGGTGGGCGATTGATGTTGATCAAAAGCGTTCTCTACTCTATGCCTCTTCATTTGCTTCAGGTATTGAAACCACCACGAGGGGTTATTGATAAGATTGAAAAAAATATTTAATCAGTTTTTCTGGGGATCGTATGGTGGTCAACGTCGTATACATTGGTGTACTTGGGGGGAACTCTGTTATCCCTTGGGAAAAGGAGGCTTGGGCATCAGGGCTTTGATGAAATTATTGACAGCTTTACATGTAACCTGTGGTGGAAGCTTCGCAAAAGGGATTCATTATGGGCACGATTTATGCATCCAAGTATGTTAGAGACCAGCACCCGACGGAGGTTCAAGAAACACGGAATGACTCTGCCACATGGAAAAGGATATGTCGTGGCCGGTGGTGATCTTGCATAGCAGCTTGGTGGTGGCAATGTGGCTTTCTGGCATGATAATTGGCTGTCGGAGGGTCCTTTAACGTAGACGGTCGAGAGGGATAAGTATCCAATGACCTTGGTGTGTAACTACATTAAGAATAATTCTTGGAATACAGATCTTCTACATCAAGTTTTGACTCCGAGGTTAGTTACGCAAGTGAAGCAAATCCCGTTGGATATTGAGGATCGGCTAATCTGGACTCGAGGTTCACAAGGCGAGTTCTCTACGAAGCAAGCATGGGAGCAAGTTCAGGTTACACGGCCAACCAGCTCTCTCTATACGAACATTTAGTCTCGGGAGTTACTGTCTAATATATCCATTTTCATATGGTATCTTATTCGAGGATGGATTCCAGTTGATCGTCATATGCAAAGCAAGGGGATCCAACTCACGTCTAAATGCTATTGTTGTGCCGAGTAGCGCATCTTTTCTTTACCAGCCCCAAGGCAAGAAGGATTTGGGAATTCTTTGCCTCATTATTTGGAGTTTCTAATCCAGATACGGTTCAAGTTCATTTGTGACTCCAATCATGGAGAGGCGAGAACAAGGGCGAACATATTAAAACACTCATTCCCGTTCTCATCCTTTGGTTTATTTGGGAGGTAAGGAACGCATGCAAGTATCGACATTATCGTATGATGGCAAGCACTGTCGTCAGAAAAGTATGGAACTACATATTCATCCTTAGCAAAGTTGGGCGACTTCAGAACTCACAGTGGAGGGGAGTCGAGCATACCGCAGCGTATTTCTTGATCTCTCTGCGGGTTCCACGGGTGCGCCAGCCTAGATTGGTATATTGGATCAAGCCGGAAACTCCTTTACTGAAGATTAACACAGATGGTGCTTCCAAGCATCAGGCTGCTCGTGCTGGGGCTGGCAGAATTGCTCGGGATCAATAGGGTCTAGTTGTTTGCACTTTCTTTGCTTTTTTGGGCAATGGGACAAACACGTATGCTGAATTGTTTGGCGCTTATGAGGGGATTAGACTGGCTGTTGAGAGGGGATTTCATTACATATGGCTTGAAATGGATGCGAGAGCAATGATAGACATTATCATGGGAAAGGGAGGTGTGAGTTGGGACATTTGCCACTTAGTTACACGGATTCGGTTGCTCCGGCGCAGTATTACTCTTAGGTGTACACATGTCCACCGAGAGGGAAATCAGGCGGCGGACTTCTTAGCTAACATGGCTTGTGATACGGGAGGACACAAGGTGATGGGGCCGACAGAGACTCCAGGCTCTCTTCGAGGAATGCTTCACATGGATAGACTAAGATTGCCTTCTTTTCGGTTTTAATTACACTTTACAGCATTGTTTTTGAGCTTTTGCATTTGTTCTTCTGTATATTTCCACTTTTTGAAAAAAACAAAAAAAACTACCAATATCTATTTCTTCAAAAAAAAAAAAAAACTATCAATATCTATTATTTTGACATTTGTTAAATTTATTTAATGATAATTTTTATTTTGTTTTCATAACTCAGTAGTGATGAAAAATTGTATTTTAGTTTTCACTAAGGATAATTAGTAATGCATAATATTGACAACTAAGTAATAAAAAAAATGAAGAAAAAATTATCATGATTTTGTGATAAGATTTATGTTATTAAATTATCACAAAATTTTAACACTGAGAATTTAAACATAATTTTTATCACTATTGACACTAAAATTTTGTTGTCGTGATAAAACTAACTGTTCATACTAAACACATAAAATTGATGACGAATTTTATACTGTGATCACTTCCCATTACATTTTTTCATTTATTTTTTTTTATTTTTTTTATTTTTCCCTCGTAGCCACACTGGTCATCTCGCACCATACGTTGTGCCATTACTCATGTCAGATGCTAGCAAGCCACCATAAAACCACAAATCAATGCCGTAATTAAATTCTAAGGTGGTCCCAAACCCAAAGTTTAGCTACAGCCACACTGCACCATCAATGACCATAAATGCCGATTTACCTGCCGGTAGTTCTCAACTCTCAAAGATTGGCCTTAGCTTCATCGAGAAATATTTCATAAAAGTCCGTGAAGTTGGCAGTTCTTTCCAAATCAGCCAGTACTCTTGTGAAATATCGAGAAAGCGATCAAATCAAATCAGTTATTGGCAGATGAATCATAACTCTTTAAGTTTTCCTACAAAGGAAAAGTCCGTGAATTTGATCAGTTCCTCTCGTTTTCTTGCAGCAATGTGTCGTCACGATCAAGAGTACGCAGAGAAGCATTTGATCCCTTACTATGAAGAATTTCATAAATTTCCCACCTAATTAGGCAGGAAAAATCCACCGTAAACCGTGTATGGGTCCGACTTATGTACCCAATAATTTAAATTTTACAATATTTAATATGCATTATATATAAATATATATTAAATTTAAATCATTTGGTATAGGAGTTGTTTATCGTTAGATCATATGAGTAAGAGTTTTAACATTGAGTACGTCAATTTATCAAAGTACATTACATTTCCTGATACTTGTTGTATAGGTTTTAATTACCTGTTACTTGATATTTACCTATAAGCTAGATTGTAATTATATGTATTAATAAGTGAATTATACCTAATTAACCATCCTTTCATCATTCCAATATTTTATTATATGTATTAAAAAACTTTTTATTTGATATATAAAAAATTATTACTTATTTATATATTAACTTTAATAATTAAAATTAATTTATATGAATTTTAACTATGCCTCATTATAGGGGTCAAAATTATTAAGTGATTCTGAAACTTTTAACTAGAAGACTAATATATTAATATGTAGAAAATTATAAAACTAATTATGAGTTTATAACCAAAGTAATTGGATGTAATTATTATAGAATATATCATATTAAGGTTGAACATTGATATAAATGCACTTCCATCTTTTAATTTATACAAAATTCAGTTCCATTGTTATTCAGATCATATGATTCATTATGCATATGCACATTTTTATATCTCATAAACCATGTTATACATGCGCGATCATGCACAAATATATAGCCATAGAATACATAATTTAAATTGATTGAGATTTACAATGGGGTACCATCTATACAAAAACAATTTAGATGTAGAATTAAAGTTAAAATAATAATTGAAATGACATATTCATCATTTAGTTATAATTTAATGATACTTATTTATCTAGAAAATAAAATTATTTTTTTCAAATATTACGACATCGCTATTTGACGCTCCATACTTTGGGCATGTCTAGTTGGTCCACTAAATGCACGCCACGTGTAAACCCTTTCTCCTCGAGTTAATTGTCTCTTCGAGGAACTCATTCAGAAAACTGCTTAGCTCACTCTAGATTCCATTGAGCAAGGTTGCTCGACCATGTAGAGCATAGGGTACAAGTCTCGTACAATTGTCCCTGTCCAGTTTGAGACTGTTCTGTGGTCCCCTTGCACAGTGCGCTAACACACACTACCGCCTGACGCATAACAACTCCAGTATCATAGGATTAGAGGACCACCCAAACCTGAGTCCTCTTTAATCCTCTATGCCAGCCCTAATCCTAAATGAGGTATACAAAACCTCGCCTATAATTGCTTCAGAAAAGTTCTTCAACAAGATAATTATTCATTCTCTTACAGAAACTCTACTATGATATACTATCATTTTCCTATATTTTAACAACTTAAATATTAGAGGATTTTGGCCGGAGACCCTTCCAATTAGACTCACGTGTGTTCAATCTCAACAGATAGACGAACCCATCAATAAATTAATCAGATCGGAGCTTTGCCACCTCAAGCATAACCAGTTCACCAAAATTCGACCTCATCACTACTCATTAGGAAATTATAAATTAAAATTCAGTAACTTCCATAAATCCGAAGTAGTATAATATTAAACTTTTATTGCTAATTGCACATTACGAATGTAAGTATTTCTACTAATCTTTATTGCAATTTTATGAAATAGTTGTTTGAATTATTCATTGGTATTATTATTATTATTTTTTTTTGATGAATTCATTGTTATTAATTTAATGATTACGTTTTCTTCTACAAAAGTGAATCTATTGTTGGGTTTTTTTCTCTAATTTGTTGGTCTCACATATTAATTTATTGCACATTGCTATCTCATTAAAAGGAGCTCAACTATGTGATCCATTTAAGAAATAAATTGAATGGGCTTACAGAAATATTATATTAAGTATGGGTCTTTTATGTGTAGAAGCCCAGTCAGACTTTAATTATGTTTGATGGGCCCATAACTAAAGTGTGACACATTAGGTATATTAGGATATGGTCCCCAAGCCAGAAAAGAGCGACGTCTTTCTTTCTGCCCCATCTAAGAGAGAGAATACAGAAAACTCACGCCGTCTTTCTTGGTTTAGAAGACCACTAACCCTAGATCCAGTTCTCTTCCGCATCTATCATGGATCGAGGTTAGTTATTTAGATTAAAGCATTATTTGGTTGTTTGCTAAAGATCCTATGGTTAATTGATTCACAAGAATCGTATTTTATTTTACATAGTGGATTATTCGGTTTGAATCCACATTCTACAAAGTTATTCAACATCTATTGTTAACCTTTCTTTTTTAAGAAATGGTATGACATAATGTATATTTATATATAATTTCCTTTTCTATATGTAATAATTTTTTCAGCATAGTGATAATATAGAATATCATTCTTAACCTAATTACTGAAATAAATTATTGTTTATTAACAATGATTTGTTTTTCATTTTATGCATAGCAGTACTTTAGGTATCATTTTAATAACTTCAATTTCATTTTAAGTGAATAATAAATATTTTATCATGATAATTGATTTATAATAATATATGAAAATCATTTTTGACATTTCAGTTAAAGAAAATTACTGATAATTTTTTTTTGTTTTTCTATTATTCTATTTATTTATCAATTTTGTAAATATCTATACATTTTTATAAAATACAATCAACCCTAATAACAATTGTTATTGTTGGTCTAGCAATTTTTTTAGCTCTCCATGTATTATCACTTCTCCATTTCTCTTTCTTCTATTCACTACAAGAAAACAGTCAAAAACCTACGGAAAAAGCACCTTACAAATACCAACGGAAAGCCTACGGAAGTTGGTAACATGAAATTCTATTGGTAGTCTGTAAGAAAATTTACCATGAAAATGGCAGGAGAAATAGCATCATTTTTACCAAGGGATTACCAAGGAATTTTTCCCTCGGTAACCTTTTCAAAAATTTTACAAAGGGATAAGCAAGGGAATATTCCCTTGTTAATCTCATTCAAAATTTACCAAGGGATTACCGACGGATTTTTCCCTCGGTAATCTTTTTAATTATTTTACTGAGGGATAACCAAGGGAATATTCCCTTGGTAATCTCATTCAAAATTTACCAAGGGATTCTTCCCTTCGTAATCTTCTTTAAAAAATGTAGCGAGGGAAAATAGAGGGAATATTCCCTTGGTAATCTCGTTCAAAATTTACCATGGGAGTGTTCCCTCGGTAATCTTCTCTAAAAAATGTAGCGAGGGAAAACCAAAGGAATATTCCCTTGGTAATCTCATTCAAAATTTACCAAGGGATTACCAAGGGATTTTTCCCTTGGTAATCTTCTTTAACAATTTTAGCGAGGGAAAACCGAGGCAATATTCCCTTGATAATCTCATTCAAAATTTACCAAGGGATTACAAAGGGATTCTTTCGTAAGTAATCCATTGGCAAATCAGGTAGAAGTTTCCGTTAGTTTTCCATTGGTAATCCGATTCATTGGCAAAAGCTTACCAACGACACTTTTTCTGAGAGAATCCATTCTATGGGTTTTCCGTCGGTTTTCCATTGGACAATGTAAATTTCGTAGGTTTTCGACTGTTTTCTTGTAGTGATTATTACTTAATACTATTATTTTTCATTTTACTCTTCTTTCTCTCCTCTCTCATATTCCTATATTTTATTTTACTTTTTTATTTTTTATTTTCTAATCCTATAATTTAATTATTTTTTTTTATCTTTCATAAATTTAATAAATATCTGCAAAAAAATAATAATTTTGTTTTTTTAATACTATTTAAAATTTTAAACATATACTTTAAGTATACCTCTTCTTTTAATTTACTGCGCGTATTGAATGGCCTCACCAACTAATTTTTATCCTATGTATGTGTGGTCAAGTCCCTCTTCTGTTCCAATATTTTGTCTTGATTACGTGTTAATAGTTTAACCAAATCAATATTACAACAATGAATTTTTTTAAAAGATACAGAAGAAAAAAAATAAAGAAAAATGATCGCCTATAACTTCTTTTCGTAATTCCACTTCTCCTGTGACGATCCGAAACTTTTAGCTAATTATGCAAACATACTACTCATAAATTATTAAGAAACCAACTACTCATAACTTTATTAGGAAAGTCAAAATAAACGAAAGCCAAAATATACACGCAAGTCATTTATTACATAAACATGATCATTGCTACAAAAATCTCCTTTATAACTAGTTAAAAGCCTCAAATTGTCTTTCTATGTCCTCCTCGTTCGTAGTCCCCTTTGCCTCAAGTGCGGCTAAAACATAGTATAAAACAACGTCAACATATATGTTGAGTAAAAATTTTTGCATGATAACATGAGGTGCGCGTGTGTGATACGATTATGCACATTTTCACATAGAATTTTCCAGCATATAATCACATAATGTTTCACGTTTCTATCTTTTTCACATCGACGTGTGGCTACCTTATCTCACCGTGCCATTATTCCAACCAAACACTCTAATCCCAACCAAACACTCAGTACATGGACTCTCCATCCATGCAAGGAGGGATTAGGTAACGATGGAGGATGGAGAATGAATTTAAGACCGGCAAGCTCGTCGTTGCCTGGCCGAACTCTACCACATCCACCCCTATCACTTTGGGGCCCGGCATGCGCACATAATTTTTCATGTACTTCACATATTTTCACAGATTTCAACATACTTTCAGCACAATACCAAACTGTTTCCAGCATGTTTTAGCATAATTTCAGCATAGATCAACATAATTTCAGCTTATATAAATAGAAATTTTCAGTCTGTGAAAAACAGAAATTCCAACTTGTAAACACTGAAATTTCCAGCTTGTGAAAACAGGATTTTCAGCTTGTAAAAACAGGATTTCCAGCTTGAAAACTGAAATTTTCAGCTTCTAACACATAGATAAAACCCTAACATAGTATAAAACATAGCTACACATAATTTTCAGCACAACTCCAGCACAATTTCCAGTATAAATTCTCGTAAACACACAACATGCATATAACTAAATTACTATAAAATCCCTTAGAACCAAGATAGTAACTAATATATATATATATAGGCATAAAATCGCCCCCCCCCCCCCTCCTTTTCTATGTAAATGTTTTCTTGCATGGTGTATAATTTATTCAAATTATGGAAGAAATAATACCTAAAGGAAGAAAAATACAATTTTATACACATTTATTATGGATTTTCGAAAATACATACATATATATATATGATGGAAAAGTAATTTTGATATATATATATATACATATACGTATTGTCTTATGACCTAGTAATTAAAATAATTAGTTCAAAATTATTATATGAACATGACATATTTTTGTGAAAAGGACATTTACAAGAGTTTTATAGAAAAATACTCTAACCCTATATATATATATATATATGTATGGCCGTGTTTATGTATATTTATATACATATATATTTTCTTGATTTTTATGCATTGTGTGTTAGCTAAATAAGGTAAGAAAAATAATCCTAATACTTATGCGTGTTGTGAATAAAATTAAGCATACATTGCAAAGTAGTCATTGCAAGAAAATATAACACAATATTCATAATTATTCATATAAATAGTTAATTAATACACACTTAAGTGTCAAATAATATATAGCTAAGTCATATAGGAAGTGCAAGAGAAAATCGGGTCCTTACATCTCCCCCACATCAATCCATCAAATTCACTACCCCTAACTAATTTGTGATTGTTACGGGCTAATATAAAGCAATTATTCGGTAACTTTTTGACAAATTATTTTGTAACAATACAAAGCAAGTAGATATTGAAAATCGCCAACAGGTTGTCAGTATTGTAAAAAACCCAAGATAATACCAAAAGTAAACAAAATAATTATCAAATTTAGAAAATAAATGAACAAATTTAGAATGCTTATCGTATTACGAACTGAAATCAAAGAACATAATCACCGACATGCACCGATTTGCCTTAAAGTGCCCTACTAACCGGTATGATGTATAGCAATACTAAATACAATCCAAAAATTCTTTTTTCAAATAGCACTGCAATTATAGAATCTCACTTCAAATATTAACCAACACTTTATAAGGTATATATAAGCTTCAATGTATGTCACTCAAATTCAAGTTCAGGTATGAATTACCAAACTTGAATACAGATACACCATAACAGAAGTACCAAACCAATATTACATATCACAAGGCCAAAGGTGCACGCAAAGAATGTTTTCTCATAATGATCTACCTAAAGAGAAATAAATAGCAAGTGTGTTTGTTGTGTTTTACTTTTTCAGGACAAGATCATGTTATTTATAGGGGATAAAAGACACAAACTGTCACGGCCCGAAAAAAATACCCTTTTATTTTATTAAAATATATTGGACCGAAACGTGTAACGGTAAATATTTTTATTGCAAATATATAATAATACAAAAATTTACTACAACATAGTGAAATCATAGTTGTACAAGAGTTATTTTACGAGTGAAAATAATAACTTCAGCTAAATAAAAGCTTCGTAATGCCCTCCTCTTCCTCCTGATGGACTATAATGTCTTTGCCTAAAAAAATGTGTTCACAACATATGTCAACACAACGGTTGAATAGAAATTTCGCTTAATCACATAAGGTGCTCGTGTGTATAAATGTGCACATAGTCATAATATCTCACATAATATTTCACATAACATTACCTTTCGAGTCACTTATTAGTGACTCCCTTATGTCTCCCATAGTACAATATTCCAACCGTTCACATCATTAATCCCAATATTCCATCCGTCCACATCGATTCCATCTGTTCACATCGGTGGCCATATCTCAAGATTATGCCAATTTTCTACAACCAATACCAATACATGGAACACTCCGTCCATACAAGATGGGATGGATGGTGAGAACTATTTTAAGACCGGCAAGCCCATTGCCGCCCGGCTGAACTCAGCCCCATCCACACCGAAAACACATTTGGGCCCGGCATGCACAAATAAAGAGTTCCACATATTGTCACACAAAGAACATACTTCCATACTTATAACTTTATATATAAAAGCATACAAATAGCATATTTTGGAATAATAAACGTACATGTTTTTATACTAATTCTAGGAATATAAAACATACATGAACATAAGATATGAATATAACTAGAAACATAATTTCTAATAACTTGAAGTAGTATAATGAAGCATAATATCATGATAGTAAAATGATAAACTAGCACTAGAAAGTAACTTATGTAATTAAGGAAATTCCTACCTTCAAATATTTTTAGAGAAAAAGAGGGCATATAAAGGGCTATATGGAAAGCTAATAGGTATATATAGATGAAAATAGAAGGGTTTGTGTATATATATATGTGGGTGGAAGATAGACTATAAAAATGAAGTGTTTTGGGTGTTGAGAGTAGAATGAATGTTGGGGTGTGTTTTTAGGCGGGATTTTGGATGAAAAATGGGGTTGGAGTTGAGGTCTATTTATAGAGGAGGAAAGGAGAAATAGCTAATATTATAACAAAATAAATATATAAACCATTCATTCTATATGGACATTTATATATACACATCACAATATGAATTACCTAGTATATACATATATATATTTATATATGTGGACATGTAGGTGTATATGTAGATATATAAATCACCACTAATCTATATATGTGGATGTGTGTATGGATATGTAGATGTAGAAATCACCACTAGGTGATATATGGATGTGTGTGTGTATAAGTAGATATATAAATTACCACTAGTTGATATATGGACATATGTGTGTACATGTAGATATATAAATTACCCCTAATATAGATATGGATGTGTGTGTGTACATGTAAAGATATAATTTACCACTAATATATGTATTAGAGGAGATATCACTACTAGAAAAAAGGCATTTAGCCACGGATTTTAGCCACGGATTTGGCAAAAAATCCGTGGCCAAGGAGATTAGCCACGGATTGGCCACGGATTAGCCACGGAAAAAATCCGTGGCTAAAAGTGGCGTGGCTAACCTTCGCCACGGCTTTTTAGCCACGGCTGGGCTTAGCCACGGCCAAGCCGTGGCCAAGCCGTGGCTAATAGCCACGGGCAAACCGTGGCCAATTTTGGCCACTTTTTTCTAGACATGGCCTAGCCGTGGCTAAGGGCCACGGATTAGCCACGGCCAGGCCGTGGCCAATCCGTGGCTAATAGCCACGGATTAGCCACGGTTTGGCCGTGGCTAATCCGTGGCCACTAGAAAAAAAAAAAAGGTAATTACACCCAAACCCGCGGCCCAACCCGGACCCGCGCCCCAACCCGGACCTGAAACCCGCGCCCCAACCCAAGCTTTTTTTTTTGCGCTCAAGGAGATTCGAACACGGGACATCAATGTTATAAATGGAGCATGTAACCGTTGCGCCAAGGGAGTTCTTTGGTTATTGATTGATTGTTTTTATACTTAAACTATATTGTTACAATATTTTAAACTAAAATTATCTAATAAATTTCATTAGTTTTATCAATTTTTTTAATTTAATTTTAGTAATTTTTATAAATTATTAACCAATTATTTTTTTTAAAAAAAATAAAGATATTTACCTTTGACTTTATCGTTCAATATTCAACTTTTTTTTTAAGACAAATATTTAATAAACTAATATATCAAAACAAAAATTATAACAAAAGTCTATTTATATAATTTATATTTAGATAATAGCAACTTTAATTCGTGATAATTTGTCAATATCTGTGGCTAATTGTTTTTTTTCATTTTTGTTTTGCACCACAGATAAATTTATATATATATATATATATATATTGATACATATGTAAATTTATATTGATACATATATTTATATATCCAAGTATATATGTACCAATATATATATATATTTGTGACTAATCCATGGCTATATTTATATATATATATATCATGTATATATATACATATGTTCAAGTATATATATATCAATATATGTGTATATATATATTTCCAAGTATATATATCATATATACATATATCAATATACGTATATGTCAATGTGTATCTCATATATATTAATATATTATATGTACATTCTAATCCTCTATATATAGTCTATATGATATAAGTATATATCTATATAGAACATATCTAATATATGTTATAAATGTAGTGTACGTATATATAGATCCAATATATATATATATATATATATCTAATCATATGTACTATATATGATCAATCATCTATATGAAATAAACATATATTAGTGTATTATATATCTAATATATGTTATATATGTACTTATACATCTAATATATATACAGCTAATTATATATAAATACACATATATATAAGTATATCTAATCTTATACGTATGTAATATATCGAATCATTTATTATATATATCAATATATATAATATAATATATATATATATATATTACTTAAGTATAGCAAAAATTAATTATTAAACAAAAAGTTAAAGTGGTGTAGTGGTTTAATGCTCTAACTTTAACTAACAGGTCAAGAGTTCAAATCATATTTGTTGCAAAAAAAAAAATAAAAATTTTTAGCCACGGCTAGGCCGTGGCTAAACCGTGGCCCTTAGCCACGGCCAGACCGTGGCTAATTTAGCCACGGTCTGGCCGTGGCTAAGGGCCACGGTTTAGCCACGGTCTAGCCGTGGCTGGCTTAGCCACGGTCAGGCCGTGGCTAATCCGTGGCCCTTAGCCACGGCCTGGCCGTGGCTAATCCAGCCACGGCTAGGCCGTGGCTAGACCGTGGCTAAGGGCCACGGCTTAGCCACGGTCTGGCCGTGGCCAAATTAGCCACGGCTAGGCCGTGGCCAAGCCGTGGCTAACCATTGGCGGCAAAACTGGCGCCAAATTTAGCCACGACATTTAGCCACGGCTTGGCCGTGGCTAAATCAGCCACGGGTAATCCGTGGCTAAAGCTCAAAATTTTTTTTCACCGAAAACCGTTGCTAATCCGTGGCTAATCCGTGGCTAATAGCCACGGATTAGCCACGGATTTTTCCCGTGGCTAAAATCCGTGGCTATTTGCTCTTTTTCTAGTAGTGTATTTTTGAGATATTTTTGCCAAACAATCACAAAATATACTAAAAATCTAGACTTTATATTTTTCATTTAATTAAAATCTGAAAATTAGGTTTATAAATAATTAAAATTAAAAAATTATGCTTATAAATAATTAAAATTTGAGAATTATACATATAAAGTCAGAAAATATTTTGTTGTATTTATAAAATTCAAAAGTTGTATAATTTATTTGTAAAATTCGAAAACAAAATAAATGCAAGCCTAAAATATGTATTTAAATAAATTTTCCAAAAAAATAATAATCACAATTCAAAATTAATACTTTAAGGTCTAAGTTATAAAGTAATTTTAAAGAATAAAATTTGAAAATCATAAAAATTTCAGGAATTAAAAGATTTTATATCAAATATTTTGCATGAAACATAATATATAATAAATTCTAAAATATTAGGAAGTACCGGGGCATTACACAAACCATAAATGACAGGTATTAAGTTTGAAACCAAAACTGTTATAACAGCAGGTAACAACTGGTAGTGTTTCAGAAAATTAAGTTTGAATTTGTAATAGAATGTACCAACCATTTCTCAGGCAGCTGAAAAAAAAAGTCTGGTCAAACTCAGCAGTTTTTTAGCAACCAATACCATGCACTAGTGCTCCGTAATGGTTGATTTAAGTTTGAATTTAAAAATTCAAATATTATTCCAGGGTTAGTTTAGTACAAAAAAAAGGCCAACATCTAGACAATTTACCCTAACACACACCCGTGCCCATGACTCGTGGCCAAAGCTAGGCCGGGTTGAGCGGGCAATGATGGCGACGCGCATTTGTAGTACATCCATTATGTGGTACATAGTTAATTAATTTGCACTTAATTAACACTTAACTACAAACAAACAGCAATAGTCAAAGTTAAAAATTCCATGTGGGTATTAACACTTATCTTTTAATATAATACATAAGACTAAAACTTCTTTATTTATGTATTACACCCGAAATGGTCCATTCGAGATTAAAAACTTATATAATATTATCAAAACAAAACCCATTTCCAACACAAGTCTAAGTGGCAGCCAAATAAGGCCATACTTAATAATTAGCACAAACCTACCTTTTTATTAGAAGTCCCGTTTGATTATGGGTGAGACTTCATAGACGATTTTTCCCAAGGTGAGCTTGTCTATCCAAAACTGGCTTTCCAACTCGAGGGCTTCTAAAAAAGAAGTAGGGTTGCGGTACCTAATGTTAGGTGCCCCATTCTTAAATTGCCATGTGTAGGTTTTTATTTTTAATAAAGTTTATAATTTTCACTTTAATTGGTGTTTGCTCAAAATTTCATAATCACTAAATCTGATAGAAGAAAAGTAGTAATTATGGAATGGGAGTTTTGTTTGTGTGCGGATGTACCAATGTGCATTGAACACACGTTGATCGAAATGGAGTAGGCAAACACTATTCCTAATGCTTTGATTGCCTAAACTTAATATAGTACTTAGAAATTTAGCATACAAAGAGTCAAAATTACAAGGAAAGAGAAAACGAGGGGTTGCATTGAAAGATGATACTAGTCGGAATGGGCATTGATGGGATTTGACTATGAAAATAATTCATTAAAAGCCTATACTATCTAATGAGCATTGATGAACTTTAGCTACAACCCTTCATGTATGATGCTTGACGTGAATGTTGGATACTATTAGGCCACATTGATATCTCATCCCAAAGGGGTAAGTGATGGATATGACCTAACGACGCTTTTGAGAAGACATATTGAAAATCCCATCTCGAGCGGGATGGGCATGGCTATAAATTCTCACAAAAATGGTTTTCTACTCTATGAACTAACACTACAAGAAAAAACGTGATTTCGGAGGAATATTCCACCGAAAATTTTCAGCGAAATTTTAAAAAATTAAAAATATTAAATTTTAAATTTTCAGTAGAATTTCGAAGGGAAATTTTGTTGAAAAATAAAAAATTAAATTTTTAAATAAATAAAAATTCTTATTATGTGAATTATTATAATTAAATTATTATTATTATTTATTATTGTTATTTGAATTTTTATTTGAATTATTGAATACTATATATATAATAGTTATGTATTATGGCAAAAAAGCGATGATAGCCCAACGGTAAAAGAGTTTGCCAGCAAATAGGCGAGGGTTCGACTACCAATCCCAAAATTTGGGATAATTACTGGCGCATGTATGCATGCTCGTGAGGGTGCTGCGGAGGTCTCGGGTTCAAGTCCTAGGGGTTCGGCAATTAGGGGTAATTGGAACTTTATTTTTAAAAAAATTAAAAATATTTTCCGCCGAAATTTTTTTTATTTTAAAAAAAATTGAAAAATATTTTAGGCGGAATTTTGGAAAATCAAAAAGTGACGAAGGTTTTTTCGGCGGACCAGTTCCGCCGAAAATCCACTGAAATTTGGACAGAAAGTGTTGATTTCGGCAGAATTCCGTCGAAAATCCGCCGAAGATATATCGAAATCCCGCCTTTTCTTGTAGTGTAAGCTATTCTTGGTTTATTCTAGTTAAAAATTGAGGAATTGTTGATTTCTCAATGGATTTGAAGAAGAAGACTTCTTGTGGTTGTGTTGATTAATGGTGAGTGTGGGCTACTTTGCTTTATCCGATCCTTCCCTTTTTTGTAGTTTCAAGCTGCAACAAATTTTCCACCTCGGCAGGAGCTGGATAGCTATTATCAAATTTGAATTTCTGGATGAATTGTGTGCTCATTTAACACATGGCCTTTATTTTTAACAGTATGGTTATTCCTATTCTTTTCTCGAGATAGGGACACAACCTATCATTTTATTTTATGCACATGGCATTTATCTACAAAACAAATTTTAGTTGGCCGATTTAGCCATAAATTAGACATTTCATTAGGCCGTTCTTGATCTTGGCCCGCATCTTAATATGGGCCAGCCTGATCACCTGTTGGAATGACTGCATCCAAACTTAATTTGCACGACTATAAAATTAACTGACTCCAAGAAAAATTAAAAAATGTCGTTTTTCAACTCAAACAATTGACAACTTGTATGGCAAGTTTTACATATAAATATCATTTTTTTATTCTAAATGGTTTGTGTTAATCAATCAAACCCGTTCTCCTACATTTTCTCCTCAAATTTCCAAATAATTCCCCCTATTTTTCAATCTGAAAACGTATTTTCTGGTGGTAAGCTGATTTTCAAAAAGTGCTTCAGTTTCCTTTGAGACGTTTTCATGATGATGGAAATATAAAATTACAAACTTGGTATTTTAGTTTTATGTAAGCATTTTCTTAATTAACAAAAGGTGCCTCTTAGACTTTTGCATAGGGTTGGAGAACGGATTTCTCGATCATGGGTTGCTTTAAATAATTTTGACAACAATCATAGGATATACGCGATTCATGGGAGAACAAATATTAATATTGTGTGTAAAAGTAAATTAAGATATATTGTATATGAGTAAAAACGAAATTTAAAGACAGCCACATTTAATTATTAGGAAAAATTACACTGACTACCCCTAAGGTTTGATAAATTTACAAAAAACCCTCTACTTTTTCAAAAATTACCAAAAACCCCCTAAGATTCTATCTATATTACAAACTTATTTCAATTTTCGAAAATAGCCCTTCCCTTTTTTTGGGTGATTTACACTGACCGCCCTGAGATTAGGTTAATTTACGAGAAACCCCCTGTAGTTTCAAAAATTACCAAAACCTCCCTTAGGTTATACCAATATTACAACTAGCACCTACTTAGATTGACTTATCAACAATATTAATTTTTTACCCCTCTATAATATTATTATCATAAAATTTTCATGTAATAGATTTGAAAAAAAAAATCTGATTACGTATTCAAATAAATATTCTGAGTTCAATGTTATGAATTTATACTAAATATACATAATATGTGCTAAATTTATATTTGAGAAAAATATAATTATATGCATCGTATATATCCATAATATGAAATGAGAAATATAAACGTTGATTGAAATAAAAAATTGAAATTAAATAATGCACTTGAAAACTTTATTTAGCTTGAGGAGTCTAACTCATTTTTCTTAAAATTTACTCCGTATTAACGATAATATGACATACTTGATGTGTTGGTAGATACTTTTAATGCACTAAATTCAGAATATTTATTTGAATAAATAGTCACATTTTTTTTCAAATATATTACATGAAAATTTTATGATAACAATATTACAGGGGGAAAAAAAAGAATTAATATTGTTGATAAGTCAACCTAAGTAGGTGCTAGTTATAATATTGGTATAACTTAAGGGGGTTTTTGGTAATTTTTTGAAACTACAGGGGGTTTCTCGTAAATTAACCTAATCTCGGGGTGGTCCGTGTAAATCACCCAAAAACAGAGAAGGGGTATTTTCAGAAATTAAAATAAGTTTGTAACATTAATATAACCTTAGGGGGTTTTTGATAATTTTTAAAAAAGTAGGGGGTTTTTTGTTAATTAGCCAAACCTCAGGGGTGGTCAGTGTAATTCGCCCTAATTATTAAAAGAAATATAAATTCCATAAGCACCTTTCATTTTATTTTTTATTTTAATGAAGTAAACGGAGAAAGTGTTTTCAGAAGAGTAAATAAATTAGTAGCGAATCTTGTTAAATTAATGTAATATGATATTGTCAAAAATAATTATTTAATTTTATACGAGACATTATATAGTAATTCTATCCAATTACTCCGGTTGTACTTACTCTTAATTTTATAATTTTCTAACATATAAGTGTATTAGCATTGAAGTCGTCATTTTGTTTCTAAAATAAAATATCCATTTCTACTCCTATAATGGGGAACTGATTAAAATCGACATACATCAACTTTTAGTATTCGAAATTAATATGCTGAGAGGCAATCATCTTTTGTTGACATATCATAAACAAAATATATTTACTAGAAACTAAGGAGGCGTTTGGATTATAATTATATTTTTTTTAATTGAACTGCAAAACAATTCTATAAAATGTTTCTGTAAAATGTATTTTTGAGTTTCTGAAAATGTCCAAAACTATTTAGATAGTTATTTTGAAATATAATCATGACGTGGAGGAATGCGCCTCTCCTACGTCAATGTCAACTCAAGTTAAAGACCAATCGCGCAACGCCACCCAAAAGAAGGACTTACATGTGGCACCATCTACCATTGCCACATGTCGTCGTTTCCTTGAATGCCTAGGAGACCCAAGCTTCCATGGGTCCTATTTACAAGTGTCTCCTTGAATATCCCATATGAACTCTCCAACGAAGGGACTCACTCCTCATCGGCGTTGTCCCCCTTGCCTCCTCGGCGTGGTCCCCCAAATAACCTTTTCTGAAAGAACGTGTACACTCGGCATCTCCACTACCATGTGTTAGGGAGTATTCCCTGTACAGACAACGGAGCTGGACTGAGCAATCAAACCCTAGCCCAGCCCTTCCTTATCCAATTACTATAAATGGCCGATCATCACTGTTCAAAAGGTTTGCTTTCCAAAATTCACTTTTCGTACATTACATCACCTTTCGATTACCTACTCGAATACTGATTTGAGTGTCGGAGGGTCTTTGCTGGAGACAATTCTGGCTAAGCTCACGTGTGTTATATCCTTCCACAATAGGGACTAACTAGCATTCTCATACCTTTGCTCTGAGTTAGGAGCATTCCTGCTCGAGGACCGAATAGGACCACAACAAATCATGAAATTAATATTTGCGGAATATATTAGAATGAAGTTGTTTTAAACCAAAAAATTACACAAAGTGAAATACATATGGAAGGGTAGTTTTTATAGATAAGAAATATTATTTTTAGAATTTATAATTGAATTCAGCTAATTATATATTAGTTACATATTTCAAACTTATTTTGATTATTTATAATATTTTTAGCTAAAAGAATTAAATTGATTTGGAACATTGGAAGTTGTTATATATTATTCTTTTTTACTTTTAAATATTTAAATAAAATAATAAAATAAATTTTTTATTTGTAAATTTGAATAAAAAATAAAAGTTATGACAACGAGTAACTAACTATACATTAATTTTGTTTACCAAAAAAACACCATACATTAATTAAATCATTTTAATTTTTCTTAATTAATACTATCAACTAATAAAAATTTATTCATTTGTAAAGTTTAAATTTTTAGTTACTTATCAAAAATATACTAAAACATTTTTACTTTAAAATTTTAAATAAAACGATTTGTTATTTTATATATTATTTTCTTATATTTATTTTTTCTTTCTTTTCCTATATTTTCTCTATGGTAAGTTTAAGTGTACAACGAATTGTACTCATTCTTTCATTTGAGTTGAGGAAACACAAAATTGTTTTTGAAAACACCTTTGTACCTATTCTGAAAAATTAGGTGTTTTTCAGAAATATTTTCAAAAATAGTTGACTGAAAATAATGAGCCTAATGCAATTTCCTGCTTTTTGTTTTGAAAAAACAGAAAATTACTTGAAACACCGCCCCTAATAAAGCACCTCAATGATGAATGAATTGGAGATCGAACTCAGGTTTAATACATATCACACGTATAATTAAAGTTTTACTAAATTTTTTATTACTTCAGCAATAATTTATAACATTATTAATTTTTGATACTTTAATATTGTGTATAAAGCAAACAAAGAATTTGTATATGTGAAAGAACAAAAGTTAAAGTCAACCACGTTTAATTATTAAAAAGAATTTAAATTTCATATGCACTTCCAGAAAACGTAGATCATCCTTCAAAAAGGAGAAAAAGCAATTACAAAAAATAAAAATAAAAATAAAAATAAAACCTAAATGAGTGTCAACTAATTTAAAAATATATTGCAAACAAAAGTAATTATAATGATACATAAAATATGTAATGATTTTTTATTTTTGATACAATCATCCCTGGACACTCTATAGATATCAATCGGAAAACACACCCCCGACACGCACACACTCACTTAAAGAGGGGTAGAGGACAAGAGGGTTCAAACTCAGGAACTCCCTGATACCACTTTCGAATCCCCACCACTGGACTTGGCTCTTTATTGTAATCTTATTGTTCGCTAGAAAATTTTGCACAAATAAAATAATACACTAAAATCAGAGAACAAATGTGATAAAAGGAACTCAATTAAATAAATTTTGTAGAGAAATAATTTTAATTTATTTGTAATTTTCAATTACAAAGTACATCTCTTCATTCTTGAATCATTTTTATTCTTGATTTCGAAAACTTGAAAAGTGTGTTTCTCGATTGAAGCATTGATTGAGATTTAAAGGGTTGATGGATGGATATCGGAGAATTTGAATAAATCGCGAGCACAGACATCTCTTGGTTAATTTTTCTTCTTGAGTAAAAGGATTTGTGAACTTGACAGATTCGGATTTCAAGACTTGTGCAATTGGCTTGGAGGCTTGGATACTGCGTCTTGGAGATTTGTGCACTCGACTGTGCAATCTGCTTGAAGGCTTGGACACCGCGCCTTGAAGATTTGTGGATTTGGCCGTGTAGTTAGCTAAAAAACCTTTTTGGCCACAACTGAAAATTTGTAGAATTTGGAAGAGAACTTGGAAGAACACCATATGGAGTGATTCTCCTTCTTCAAGTTTGTGGAATTTGAAAGAGAGCTTTTTTAGATGATTTTTTGTCCTATTTTCTCGGTATTTCCTTCTTTTTCATGTGTCTTATATGAAATTTATAACCCTTTTATATAGGTGTCGGGTGAGAGAATCACGAGCAGCTCAAACATTTTTGATATTAATCTTTCTTTCATATAAATATATCTTAGAATAAGATAATAAAAAAAATTTCATCTCAATGTGATAAAAATTAAAATTTAGTAATATCCCATCAATATATAACGTTAAAATGATGATGATGAGGATGAAAATAATAATAATAAGTTTATTACAATAAGTTTATGAAATAAATTATATATTAATTATATCCAATGACTTTGGTCAATTTATTGTTAATTTTCGGATTTTCCATATATAAATATATTAGTTAATTTGAGAGTTAATTGTTTTAAGGGCAATTTACACTTCGCACCCTGTAAATACTTTAAATAGCCACCCTGCACCATCAGAAAAAAGAAATAGCATATTATACCCTAGAAAATATTTAGTTTTGGTATCAATGCACCCTCATCTTTTTTAGGCCAAAAAATCCATGAGTTGATGTGACGATCACGGTAGTTCATGCTTTATTAATATCATTACAATTTACATACATAAGTCTATTTAAGTTCAATACATATGAAATGCAAAATCAATACAAGTTACATCGTATCACAATACAACTTGCAAATGAAAAGTAAAAACAAACGGCGAGTACGCAACGGAGTCTAACATTTTTCGTTCTAATAGAACTCCTCAAACGGTTCTTCTTTTTCCAAAATTTCGGTCTCATCTAAAACATAATATATAATCGACATCAACACATGTTGAGTAGAAACACATACTTCAATTACATAAGCTGCTCGGGTGCTAATTGTACATAAAGCACACATAAAGCACACAATTGCATTTTTCTACCTTTCATCACCTAACAGTGACCCTTGTGATTGCCCAGGCCGAATATACAACCAGCATATTTCTCCGGCCTGCCTTATCCTCCGGTGGTCGTATCCCAAGCATACGCCGAATATTTTCCTACGACCCTCTCTCTAGAGTAGAACACTTCGTCTACCCAAGGGGAGATTAGGAGATGGAGGGAGTATGGACTATTATAACCGGCTACTCAATAGTATGTCCTAGCGGAACACATCCAAACCACTGCGGCATATTTGGGCCCATTCACATAATATATCACCAAGCACATAGTCGTGGCACGTAAGATATCACATAATCACATAGTCATGGAAGTTTGACAAAATTGGTATATGTATAAAAAATCTCATTTCTTTCAAAATTTTGATTTATAACAAGTATGTGTATAAGTTTGATATGTTTAACAAGAAAATTAGTTTACTTAAGTAACTACTACTAACATGTTACTACAAACTTACTTTTAAACACTTTTCAAGATCTATATGTTTTCTTAACAAAAATACCATTTTTGCAAGAAAAATAGTTTAACATACTTAAAAACTACTTTATATACATAAAGATAGTAAGGTTGGTGATCTGATATATTTTCGTACATAAGTTAAGTACATATTCATGTATAATTTTTATCAAAGTCTTCTTTTATGTTTGAGCTAAAAATAATAAACCTATGGTAAAACTTACTTATAGTCATTTCACAACATATTTGCATAGATTTTCTAGCTAACAAGTTAACCATATAATATCTAATAAACCTTCCTAGGCATATCATGAATACAAAATACCTACTAAAGAGCAAATCAAGAGAAAATCCTAAGAACTAATCACAACTCATGAGCATAATAACAAGACCATCATTTCAACATGAATATAGCAAATAAAGCATATAAAAATGTAACAAATAGCTCTAAGCCCAACAATTTGAGGACATGTTTGGCAAAAGCTAGCACTCAAGGCCATTCAAGCTTATGTATTTTACATAGCTTTGGGCACAAGAGTATGAAAGCTTGCCTAGTAGGAATATCCTACACAAGAAAGAAGGAAAGAAAAGGTTTATATAATCGAAGTAGTTCCTACCTTAGTTTAGACTTGAAAGGGGTATAAGGAAGAGTGAAGGGATGATGTTTGTGAAAGAACCTAACGAGAGTGTAGTGTGTTTATGTCTGCGGCCGGTTTTCTTAGGGGGTGGGGGAGTGTGTGTGAGGTCCCTATTTATAGTGGATAAGTGAGGGTAGAAAGGCAAGACTTGGGGATCAAGTCTTAATTAATGCAAATCTTCTAGAATTAATAATGCAAATCTCTCACCTTGGTTTAAAATTAAATGCCAAATTAAATACAATCTTCCACCTCCCTCCTCTATTCTAGCCTTGGTGTAACCCTAACACATGAGTACTCATGAAACTAGATGATAGAATACCACACAAGAGTATCATTTCTAGAAGAAAATCATCTTGTATTAGTGTAAGATATTTTAATAAAATACTAAACAAAACAAACAAAATCTGATTTTGTTTTATTTTCATAATTGTATAAAATCTGAATTTGTATTTATTTTATTTTTAAAAACCAAAAATTAGGGTTTTAGGGCATAAAATCCAAAAATTCATAATTAATTTAGAAAAATCATAAAATTATGAAATTTAATCTTTATAAATCTGAAATTATTTGTATATTTCCCAGAAATTAAAAACGTTTTAGTTATATTTTCAAAAATTGCAATTTAGGACAGAAAATTTCGAAAATTGTGTCAGAATATCAAATTTCTCTAAAATTTGAAAATAATGGAATTTATTCAAAATTACATCTTCTCCATGCATAAAATTCTTGAATACTTATGTATATTATTTTTGAAAACTCATAAGTATTTAATAGATGAATTTTCCAAGAGTGATAAATATTTGTAATCTCCTTTCGAAAGTAAAACAAATGTGCCAATAAATGCTATGTGTATACTTTCGTGATCACATACGGATCCCTTGACCCATTTCAAGAGTTGTGTTAGTTAAAAAGTCCTCGCTAATTAATCTAACCGATCGCATAAGAGTATGATTATTTCTAACCTACGCGTTCCTTATATCTATAAAGCAAATAATCAGATTTTATATACACCCTTTCACAGTCGAATATAAAATCTCAAAACTTGTAAACATTAATCAGAAATTCACAAGTAATAAAATCTTGAATTATAAATAGAAGTATGTAAATTAAAATCAAAGGGGTTCAACAAAAACCGCAAGGGCTTTATCAACGACTAGTCTAGAACTCTATACTTTATTTAGCTAGACATAGCAAAAGTAAAACAACACAAAAATATGATAAAACTAAAAGAAATCATAAAAGCAAACTAGACTTGAGACGATAATCTAGAGGGATGGAAGAACCTAGCCCTTGAATTGTCACCCTACTTGAACTTTCGTCCTTGAACTCTTCTTGAAAAGTCAGCCAAAAGTCCCCCAAAAATTGTGTAGAAGAGACATTTATTTCTGCATATCAAATATTGAAATCCATATTAATCCAAGATTTCTAGCAACTTTAACTAAAGTTGAGCTCGACTTTGAGCTCGAGCTCGAATAGGCTCGACCATAAATGAGCCGAGCTTGAGTTCAAAGTTTTTGTGATGAGCTTGAGCTTGAGCAGAAATTTATAATTCGATGAGCGTGAGCTTGAGTCTAAAAATTTTTAAAAGCTCGACTCATTACACTCCTACCTTGATTGGAGCACTTCATGAATATCAAAAGCTAAACATAATTGAGAAAATGAAGTGAGCGTATTTTATATGAACTCTTTTACCAACATTACAGGGTGTAATCTATTATTATGTCTTTTTTTTCTCTCTTTTTGTTTTTTTTTTTTTTGGCCCTATTCAAAAGAATAATACTAACATTAATGGGATTTGAACTCATGAAGCCGTGGCCACAATGCCTGCCTCTTGCCTGAGGGCCAAGGGCTGCTCAGCAAGGTGTAATTTATTCTGAAGACCTCGATTAAAGCTCTTCATAAGTATTGAATTTTGTTTTAACTAATGAAATTGCATGATCGATTACATCATTCCATAAATTCATTTGCCAACATATTAATGTTTCATCTATCTTTAAGACATTGATTGAAACTCTTCATAAATATGAAAAATATGACTAATAAAAAAAGTTTTCATGATAACTAAAATAATTAAAATCACCAAAAATTGCAAATATATGATAAATTAATAAAGCAATAGGTAAAAAGTTTAACTCTTAAAAGATCAAAAGAAATATAAAATAAAAAATGACACATACACACATATATATTAGCACTCCAGAAAATGTTATTGGCACTACATTATCACTTATTAATTTAGAAATTGACCAAAATATCCATGCCTTTTGACATGGGGTTAAATACACTTCACTCGTTTAACTCTATGTTATGACTCATTCACTCCTTAAACTACTAAATACAATAATTACCTCGATCAATCAAATAATGGAATCATAAATTCAACTCCAAATCCTTTATTAACTATAAAGTAATTTTTAATGTTGATTGAAGAAATAATTTACAGCTTGATTAAATTAAAATAAAAACAAAGTGAGTAAATTATAATAATAATACTTGAAAATGAAAAATGAAAAAAATTGTTCTAGTTATTTTAACTAATGAACTTATTAAGTGTAACATTTTAAGTAAAGTTTGATTAGGTTAAATAAAAATGAATAAATATTTTTTAACTATAATTTAAATAAGTTCTTCTTAATAAGTTTAGATTATGTTATATTTAAATAAGTGTAAATTTTTTAAAGAAAATTGAATATATACAGTTGATGTGGCACTGTTTTGATTGAGTTTCGACTGGCTTCCACATGCCACGTGTCCCCTCCCCGGGGGATTTGAGGAGAACGAACCTAGGGATATCAACTGGGCCAACGAGATCTCAAACCAATCACGTCGGGATAGTCGATCGAATTACTTATCGATCGGAACCATACTGTGTCTTATCAGCCCTTGCTGGCATTAAATGCTTTGCCAACTCAAGGTATGGGAGAATCACCTAACCCCATATCTCATTAATTAAGAGTTAACTAATGCCACTAGATCCAATCTTTAGGCTTATTGGTCACTCCACCTCATCGAATGATGACTTAGTAAGCCTAAGGGCCCCATAGGGGAAGATCCGCATGGACACATTATAAATACCCCTGCATTTATGGTAAGAAGGAGTCTATTAATAATTTTTACCCACCTACTCTGCTCAAATTACTACTCTACCCGATCAATTGACTTAAGCATTAGAGAGTCTTAGCCGAGATGCTCACGTTGCCTTCTCTTGTTGCAAGACACCATTTTTCGATCAATTCCGAATGTTCATATATTCGACCAGAGCAGCCAATCAGACTGACTTTGGATGAAGAGTCAATAACTTAATTCGTAGTTATAACATAATGTAGAATTAAGTTTAGATTATAAATTAGTTTAAATATTTTGTGAACTATGCATGTATTTATATAGCTTCCAATACACTTTTACTGAAAGGGAAAATTGCACCAAACCTCCTGTGTTTTCTATATTAGGCAAAAAACCCCTATGAAAATTTTATTGGCATAATAAGCCCTATGAGAACATAAACTGAGTACCTTAAACCTTGCATCCAGGAGAGGTGCATCACATGCTCAATTTTCTGCTTGTAAAAGGTCTGTTTTACCCTTATTTTGACTGAATAAAAATTCCAAGGTCTTCGAATCGTTATTTTTATTGGAGAGAAGCTCTCCATCTTTCTTCTACATTTTTTTGATGATAAAAGCAAGAGAATTTTTTTTCAATTGCATCATCGTCTAACATAAGATGGAGAAGCTCCAAGCAAGACCTAGATGTAAGATATCCTTCAACTCCAAGTTGTATGTGTGGTGAGAGGTGCAACATTATGATTGTAGAATTTCAAAAAAACCCACAAAAGTTAAATTGTTCTACACTTGTGCGAATCGAAGAATATACCCAACCAAGCGAAAGAAATGCAAGAGGAAAAAAAGGAAATCCTAGATACCGAAGGAAGAGAGAGAGAGAGAGAGAGAGAGAAATCTTACCTTCAAGTTTGTGCATAATAACCGAAAAATTTGAGATCCTCACATCTTCTTGCTTTAGAAATTTGAAATCTCAAGTATAATGAACAATAATAACGAAAAATTTTAGCAATTTTGATTTGGAGTTCATAAGGGTGGATGGGTTTTGCGAGAAGAATTGAAAAGTTCTTTACGTGGTTAATAGGTTTTGAAGTTTTTTGAACAATGATTTTGGGTCTCCTTTTTTGGGAGAAAATAATATATATGGAAGGGTAAATTCGAAAGTTGAAGAAAAAAGTAAGGTTATGACACTGATGAGGAGAGTGTGCCATAATTAAATTACACAAGGTTTTATTTGCTAATTAATATTACACAATTTTTTTTGGCCTATTTTAAATAACACAGTGGGTTTGTTGCAATTAACCCTTTACTAAAATATATAATCGAGCGAGGAGGTAAGTGTTACATTTATTAATTAAAAGAGGTAAATAATTCGTTACATAAAATTTAGGGGGTAAAATGTATTAAATCTTATTTTAAAATGAAAGAATATTTTGGTCATTTATCAATTAAAAAGTAAAAATAGAGTGCCGATAACAATTTTTACAGTATCAATATCAATCTCCCAAAGAAAATGAACGAAAAGAAAGACAAATAAGTTAATGAATCCGTTGGAAAACAATAGAACAGAGTATCTAAAAAACTGATATTCTCGTGGGTGAATTTATTCGATAATATAAGTACAATGCAAGAACAATTTTTACAGAAAAAACATTATAGCCAAAAGCAAATTAAACAATGCCACAAAACAAATAAATAAACAAGAAAGTGCAATAGACTTATCAGTATTTATTTACAATAGTACAACTGAATCATCGGGTTGAGCCGGTTTGACTTAAAGAAATATTCGCCCTACTGACCGGTGCGATAGGCCTGCGATACTCCTTCCAGGATAAGATAGTCCAGAGGTCTGTTTCAAGCCGCACTACTACTTTGGACCTCGCTTCGAAAGCTAATCAACTCAAGTGGTTGTGTATATAATACAAAACACATACCCCGAAAGAATCAAGTGTATACACTCTAAGACTGATCAATTTCTTAAAACAATATACTTTCTATTCTCTCTCTGCTTCGTTTTGTGTTCTTTGCAGGTAACCAGGAGGCAACTTATATAGGGGCCAGGAGACAGCCAGAGTTAAATGCTGGAACATTAATGCACGGTCGAAACCACCCGCATGCCAACCTACACGCAACGCACCTGAACGCAAAAGCAGACAACATTCGAAAACGTGTTGTTGGACTAGGTTACGTGCCTGGCAACGCTTCAAAATTAGATTTTTGAATAAAATCGTTACACCAAGGGCAATTCAGTAAAAATAAGCCCGAGACCGAGACAATTCGCCCAAACGCCCGAGCCCGCACCCGCGACCGTGACCTAGACCTTGTCCTGGTCCTGGTCTGTGGCTCATGGCTTGCGGTCAGAGCCGGATTGGGATAAATACTTGCTGCCCATATGTGGTACTTAATTGTTTAGTTTACATTATAACAACACTTAACCACATAAATACTAGTATTGTCAAGGCCAATATATCCGATATGGGATATTTTACACGGCTTTAAACATGTTTAAACAACATTACCTTAGGCTTTATCTATGGATTTCTATTAGAAATAGTTTAATCCTAGATTAATCCCCTTTTAAAAGTTATCTTAACAAGCCATTTTCTAACAACCCCCCGCAAATCCATAGCATAAAGTCCTAGCTGTGTACTTGTAACATGCTTTCAATAATGGTACCTTCCAGTTTGAGCCACTATCTAGTTATTCAACTTATGTCATCATAGGAACAAATGGACATATGCCTTGAATTTGAACCTTAGTTGTGATGACGTCTATTGGAAACAACACATTAAATCGAGCTTAGTAATCTTCAGAGGTGACACGTTAATGGCCATGTATCCTGATCCTGTTTCATGAATATTTTTCAAGGAGTAACCCGTCTCATTCAAAGTAGGGCTCTTACTATACTAACAATATTACAGCACCTCCCAGGTATACCAGAGGATAGACTTCAAGTACATAGTACCAGTCTAAATTTAGATGCTAACAAATACACCCAACAACTTGTTTATACCACATTGAACCTTTCTTGTGGGATCTTCACTTGGTAGGTTGGGTTGCTACTATCGGTGTAAATTCAATGGGTTACAAGTCCCATCCCTAGCCTGGCTTTTTGGAATGAGTTAAACTCAAGTCCTTTTTGTTAAAGAATTAGCCACATTGTCTTTGGTACCAACAAAATCAATGGCTACGATTCTTTCAGACACTATCTCCCTTATAGACTTCAGTCTAACTTGGATGTGTCTCTTCGTCTTTTGATTATACTTGGAACTCCGTATTTTTGCAATTATGGTTTGGTTATCACAATGCAAGGCAATGACAGGGATAGGTTTACCCACCATGGGTAACCCAAAGATTAACCAATGCAGCCACTCAGCCTCAGTTCCAGTAGTATCTAAAGCACACAGCTCAGCCTCAAACGTACACCGAGTTATGATCGTCTGTTTTGCAGACTTCCAGGAGACAACACCTCAGCCCAGAGTAAATACATACCCTGTACATCCATTACTCCCAAAGTTTTGGACAATCTAGCTTGCATCACTGAATCCCTCAAAAACTTCAGGGAAATTTCCATAATGCAGCCCAAGAGAACTTGTACCTTTAAGGTACCTCATGACCCTATCCAAAGCCTCCCAATGAGTATGATTAGGACAACTCGTATATTTAGCCAACTTAGAGACTGCAAATGAAATATTTGGTCTCGTATCATTAGCTAAATATTGCAAGCTTCCAATCACTTGAGAATATCTTAATTGAAATAATGGAGTACCAGACTTATTCTTGAAAAGTGTCACAAAAGGATCATATGGCGTTTTTAGGATTCTAGTGTTAGTATAACCAAATTTCTCAATAATCTTCTCAGCATAATGAGATTGAGAAATTGTTATACCCTCAGTTGATCGAATCAACTTGAGTCCTAGAATCACACTTGCTTCACCCATATCCTTCATTTCAAACTTACTTTTTCAAGAAACTTTTTGTCTCATTAATGATCTCCAGATTTGATCCAATTAATAATATATCATCCACATACAGACATAAAACAATAAATGAATCATCCTCTATTTTGCAGTATACACACTTATCAGTTTCATTTCCAATAAAGCCAAAGCTCAATATAGTTTTATCGAACATTTCATGCCACTGTTTAAGCGCTTGTTTCAACCCATAAAAAGATTTGACAAGCTTACAAACTTTATTTTCACTTCTGACTGCTACAAATCCCTCTGACTGTTCCATATATGTATATCTCTTTTTCTAGATCACCATACAGGAAGGCTATTTTCACATCCATCTGATGGATAGATAAGTTATATATGAAGGACAGTGCAATCAGCACTTGGATTGTAGTTAATCGAGCTACAGGAGAATACATATTAAAATAGTAAATCCCCTCTTTTTGCCTAAACCGTTTGGCAACCAATCTAGCTTTATACTTATCAATAGTACCATCAGCTTTCAATTTCTTCTTAAAGGTCCATTTATATCCAATCATAGTACGTCTCGGCAGTAAATCGACTAGTTCCCATGTCCTGCTAGAGACAACGGAGTCAATTTCACTTTTGATAGTTACTTTCCAATGCTCAATCTTAGAAGAAGCCATAACATCTTTGAAAGTCACAGGATCATCTTTGATATTGTAAGTAACAGAGTCACTTCCAAAATCTTTAATGATCCTCGCTCACGCCTACGGCGAGATTCATTAGCTTCATCAAAAGTAGAACCGAAACTACTTGGATCGCCCCCCCCCCCCCCCCCACACACACACACACACTTTTGTCATCCTTTTCACATGTTTAGGAATAGAACTAGATGCGAGGGAGTGTATAGTGTGCAAAGTAATCATAAGTAAAAAAGAAACCAAGCATCAATATATGATGCTTTATAAGTAAATGTTTGTTTAGATTACTCACAAAAGAAAAAGTAAAACTGAGAAACGTAGATGAGAATGAGGGGTGTATAGTGTGCAAAGTAAACATTTTAGTAGTCGAGAGAGAGAGAGAGAGAGAGAGAGTGAGAGAGAGAGAGAGAACTATTGACAATCAAATTCTTCATTTATAAGCTTAACTTTGGCTATGCAAAATTTCACAATTGCATGAGAATCTATTGTGAAAAGGAAAATTCTGGAAACTTTCGCTTCCTACTGATTAAGTTTTAGGCGTTAACGTGTCAAAAATAGTAATTCTTTTAAATTTAAAGATTCGACCAATGAAAAATTTTCAAGATACTAAAAAACTCAAAATTACCAAAAATTAAAATTTCATAAAAATTAAACAATTATGATCAACACACCTCCTCGCTGTATCAAAAAGTAAAATTAAATTTATAATAATTATGTCACATGGGACATGATCATTTCGAGTGTTATTTTCCTAGGATGCATGTAGGGAACCACATATAAGTGCAATTACAAGCCCCACTTCAAAATCTCGTCTTCAACACGCTCCAGCCATGTGTACACATCGATTGACACCCAGACCACAAAAAGGTACAAAACCCACCGCATTTTGCCCTTTCTTTTAGTCAGCCACATCATCACTCACTTTTACACTACACTCCCACAAATTCAAAAATTAATCAATCCCAAGAATTCATGTATCCATCACTTTGTGCTTCATCTTCTTCTGTAAAGTCTGAATCTTTGTAACCTTTAGAAAACAAACAAAAATGGTGACTTTGAAATGCGGGACGAGGCCGCCATGGGTGGGCCTTGGAGCTGCTGTTTGGTTGCAGATAGCATCTGGGAATGCGTACAATTTCCCTCTGTACTCGCACTCGCTTAAATCAGTACTGGGCTTCAATCAAAGACAGCTCACTTTGCTTGGTGTGGCGAATGATATAGGCGAAAACGTGGGCCTTTTGCCGGGCTTGATTTGTAATAAGTTTTCGCCGTGGGTTGTGCTATTGGTTGGTGCTTTCTCTTGTTTCTTTGGTTATGGGATCCTTTGGCTTGTCCTCAGCCAGACTGTACTTTCCTTACCGTATTGGGTGGTAAATTTCCTTTTCTCCTTTTCTATTTATTATTTGTTCATTTGGGCTCTGTTTTCTGTTGTAAAGATTTGATTTTTGTTTTTTGCATTGCATGTGTAGATGGCGAGTGAATTGTGATGTGGTTTGATGGAGTATTTTCCAAATAATATGGTGCTTTTGGTTGGTCTTGGTATGGTGATTGTAGTAACTCTCATTCTGTGTCTGTTTTAAATGTGAATTTGAACATGTGGCTAACTCACGTCTCACAGAAAGATAAAGAATTGATTGATAGTTTATATTTCAAAGTTGGCCCATGCTTGGTATTGTTGTTCTTTAGTTCGGCAGTCTCTCTAGGATCATTGTAAGTTGTCTTAGGTAAAGAAGAAGAAGAAGAGTTTCTATTATTTTAAATTTTGTTTTTGCGTCAATTACACGGGCACCCCCTGTGAAATATCTAGATTATCAAATTCCCTCCTCAATTTTTAATAATTTCAATCACCTCCCCTCTAAGTTTGTGTGATTATATAATCGAAAGTGTAAAATGGGTTAGTTACGCTCAATGAAGAAAAACTAAAAGTTAATGAAAATACCAAATTTGTGAAAGATGATTTTGCCCTTTGGTGTTTAGGGATGTTTAATTAATATATTTTTTTGGTGAAAATTTAAAAAAAATGGGGAGTTTGTTAAGCTATGAAACTTGGAGGAGAGGTCAATATAATTATAAAAGATCGAGGAAAGTTGGTAATTCGAGTATGTTAGAGGGGGAGTCAGTGTAAGTAACCCTTTTATTTATTTATTTATTCTTTTGGGCTCTGTTTTCTTTTTGCCGTTTTGGTTTCTGTTGTAAAGATATGATTTTTTGAATTGCATGTCGACATGGAGAGTGAATTAGCTGGTTGTTTGATGGACATGACGGACATGGTGGTACAATAACATGATCTTGATTGGAGTATTTTCCAAATAATAAGGTGTTTTTAGTTCATTTTCTATAGTGATTATGCAGTGACTCTAATTTTGTCTGTTTTAAATGTCAATTTCAATGTGGGTAGCTCATATATCATAAAAAAGAGAAAGAATTGATTGATAATATATACTTGGGATAATTACAAAGGAATCCCTGAAATTTGTCTCAATTACAAAAAAAAAAGATTCGTTTATTTATTGAAATTACAATGATCTCCTTGGAAATAATAGATAAAGGGCCTTCTTGTAATTTGGGCGACTAACATCTAGTGCTTTTTGTAACATGGAAGCAAAACTATGGGGGTGGTAATTATAATTTCAATAGATAAGAGGTCCTTTTTTTTATATATTTTTGTAATTATCCCTAGATGTTTTAAAGTTGGCCAATGCTTGTTATCATTATTCTTTTAGCTGGGAAGTCTCTCTAGGATCATTGTAAATTGCCTTACCCCTTGGGTAAAGAGGAAGAAGCAAGAGTCTTAATATAGCAAGTAGATAGATGGACCAATCATTATCCATGTATTGAACTAATATGAGAATTCGTTTGGCATAGGCTGAAATTAATATCTTTTGTCCTCTGAAGATACAATTTCACCTTAACTTAATAACAACAGGTGATAGGAATAGCGTTTTACGTGAACTCTGATATCCAGCTACTAAGGCTTTATACTGTGCGAAAGTGTCGAAGATTTTTTTTATCTTAATAACCCAAATAGGCTGTACTATGACTTTTTTTAACACTGACATTCATTGAAGATATTTTTTGTAGTATTGTCATATTTCATGAGACTTTGTCTAGTATAGAAAGTGAGGAAGAGCATAGACCATCTTAGAATTAGTTTTTACTTGAGTTCTAACATGATCAGATATGAAGCAATAAAGAAAGAATGAAATATATCATTATGTATAGAACAGTACTTAGCACGTTCCCCTTAGCAATAAAATTACAATTATTGAATCTTGTAATTCTATTCACTGCTAGAGCCCAATCAGGCGACTTGGGCATTATATAATTTTTACCTCTACGACATATCATAATTTTATTGAAATATATTTCACATGAAATGAATGTGATCTGTTTACACTCAAGTTAAACAACACTAGAAGAAAAATAGCTGGTTCGTGACACTAATACAACACAAGTCAATTCTAGAAGTTGTATTTAATTTTCCAATTCTAACAAAAGTTCTGATATTGCTTTCATCTATTATATATAGTAAATCCTGGCCACAAGTTTAATACAAGCACTTGAATTCTTTTCTTCTTTACTTGCCTTGTATAGATGTTTGGTTACTTATTTGTTGTGTCTTGAAGAGATTCACTTTCAATAGAATATCAAAAACCTCTATCGTGTAAGCAAAATTTAGGAGTCCATTTACTGGATATACTGTATTCTTCCCCCAAATTTCTGTTGGAAACCATTAGACTCACTTTGCTTTTGCTGAACAGATGATGTTTTTCATGTATAAAACTTTTAAAAAATGGTTATGTTAATCGACTTGCACTCTGTATTCTGTTTTCCTATACCTAAACATACTCTGTCCTTCTTTCAATGCATCTGTGAATTAACTTTCTGTTTTTCAGAAAACACCCTTGTGTATGAAAAATTGCAAATGCCCCCTCAATATATGGTTCAATTTTACATATGCCCCCCCCCACCCCCACACCAAACAGCAGGTGGGATTTGTAATACAAATCATACATTGAGGGGTTATTTGTAATTCTTTCATACCACAGTGGGTTTCGTGAAAACGGGCCAACCTTATGCTTTTCCTCTTCATTTCCTTTTTTCTTTTTTTTTTCTCTTTTAGTTCTTTCGGAATTAACCCTTATCTAATTGTTGACCTGCAGTTATGGTTGGTATTATGTTTTGGAACAAATAGTAGTGCTTGGCTCAGCACAGCAGTCCTTGTTATCAACATGAGAAACTTCCCTCTCAGTCGGGGCACAGTTGCTGGCATTCTCAAAGGCTACGGTGGGCTCAGTGCTGCCGTATATACTGAAGTTTACAGTGTACTGCTAAACAGCTCTTCCCCTAATCTATTGTTCTTCCTCGCACTAGGAATCCCAGCACTTTGTCTCATCATGATGTCATTCGTTAGGCCTTGCACACCAGCTTCGGGAGATGATTCCTCCGAACATCACCATTTTCTTTTCATTCAATTTGCTAGTCTAGTCCTTGGTGTATATGTTCTCACAACCACCATTCTGGAAGATGTGCTCTCTTTGAGTCCTCCCGTTAGATATTCGTTTCTTGTTGTTATGGTGGTCCTTCTCATGGCCCCACTTGCTGTCCCGTTGAAGATGACCTTCTACCGGTCTAGCAAGTCACCTCTATTCAATGGTAATGCTACTACTATAAGTATATTATATATGTATATATATATATATATTTGGGTGTTATAGTAAGAAAAATATTGAATGACGTATTTCAAATTTTTTGTAATGACTTTCTATTTATAGTTAAGTTTTGACCTCAATGATTAACCATCTTCGTACGGTGACAAAATAGAACCCCTTCTAGAGCCGTCTTCATCAGCATCATACATTGGTAGTTTTCATGAAAGCGACAGCATATCGGACATAGACATTCTTCTTGCTGAAGGAGAAGGTGCTGTAAAGAAGAACAGGAGGCCTAGAAGAGGGGAAGATTTCACGTTTGCTGAGGCATTGATCAAAGCCGATTTCTGGTTATTATTCTTGGTTTACTTTTTTGGGGTTGGCTCGGGTGTCACTGTCCTCAATAACCTAGCACAAATAGGAATAGCTCAATACATGCATGACACGAAGATCCTCTTGTCCCTCTTCAGCTTCTGCAATTTTGCCGGTCGACTTGGTGGAGGCGCTATCTCTGAATATCTTGTCAGGTTCGTCTTTATTGAATTACAGGTTACAAATATTCTTTATTGAGTGAGGATGCAAAAGTTGTCACTAATTGTAGAAATCCTATACATTTAACTCACAAACTTTTGTTTTGTCTCAATGAAGATTTCAATAAAAGATTTCTCCAAGATTAAATTAATCATTGGGTAAATTCATTACAAATGTGTCACTTATTGTTTACAGTGGCAATTTAATGCACTTATTATTGTTAAAGTATTCATATTGTCGCAAAATGAAAGTACGTAATTGTTCATTAATAGATATCAATGTTGAGAATGCCTTGTGTGGAAACCATTTTGATGATGGCAGTTTAGTTTGTTATTTTAATTGCATGTTTCTGTAGTGAAATTACTGCCCGTAGTTATGTTTGTTATTTGTCCTGATTAGTAGTATCATTTCATTTGGTGACAATTTTTTTTTTTAATTTCGTTCTAATAAAGATTCCTCCAAGCTTTGACATTGACAAAAATTGTGATTTAGTTTATGGTGACAACTTAGATGTGATGATTTTTTATTGTTATGTTGTCACTATACATTTGTTACTAATTGTCAACAATGACAATTTAAGACGCTATTTTTTGCTGCTACTAACTTTTATTGTGGCAAAACATAAGTTATTTTCACATAAAAGATATCAATAGTAACAATATAAATGGCACTTTGGCTTAAGACATATTGACAATTTTCACATCACCACTTTAATTTTTGTCATTAAATTACACTTTTTTTTTTAATGTTAATGCCTAATGCTGTGTTTCCTTCTTCTTTGATCAGAGCCTAATTTTACTTGCAGATCGAAAGCAATCCCTAGGACCATTTGGATGACAATCACACAAGTGATAATGGTCATTACATACCTTCTCTTTGCTTTGGCTCTAGACCACAGTCTTTTCACTGCAACTTCATTACTTGGCATCTACTATGGCTTTCAGTTCTCGATCATGGTCCCAACAGCTTCCGAGCTTTTTGGCCTCAAGAACTTCGGTATGATTTTCAATTTCATGTCCCTGGGTAATCCGCTAGGCGCGATTGTATTCTCGGGTCTCCTTGCCGGCTATCTATACGACAACGAGGCAGCAAAACAACATTCCTCAACTTGTTTGGGTCCAAATTGTTTTAGGCTCACTTTCCTCATTCTGGCTGGGGTCTGCGTTATCGGCACCGTGCTTAGTATAGTATTGACTGTTAGAATTACACCGGTTTATAAAATGCTTTATGCTGGGGGCTCGTTTAGGGTGCCTCCTAAAACTTCAAATCTTGAGAGGAATGAAGAGAAACTTTGAATAGTGTAACAACTGCTGATACTTGTATGTTGTGGAATAGTCGATATTTTGTTCGAGAGAAAAACACATTTTTGGTCCAGTATGTTTACCTGTTTTTGTTTTTAGGACTTTATTTTTGGGAGTAGCAAAATTAGGATAGTAACTTCAAAAATTTTGCACATTTAGGACAAATTGGCCGAATTGGATGATGTGGCAAAAAAAAAACGTGGTTTTGTGTCATACATGGCATATTAGTTGCCGTGTACGAGTCCTAGTCACTATCCAATCACTTTTGGAGGGAAAACTTGGATCATTTCCCTCCAAAGTACAATCCTAATCACTTAAGTACAGAGACTCGGTCGAAAGAAGACAATTTACCTGACATTAGTAGAAATTGAGGCTGCAGCAGGAGAAAAGAAACCTAGCTTGACATATGAAGAAGGAAACCGAGAAGAAGAGACAAAATGTCATCCTCGTTGAGTACTGGTGGTAGGTATCGGTTGTTATGCGACTGTGGGTAAATCGGTGAAGTTCGAACCTCGTGGATTGACGATTATACCAGTTGGAGGTTTCACGGTTGTCCAAATTGGGTTGTACGCACTGTTATCCTTGTTTGGAATTCCATTTTTTTTTTGTCCTTGTGTTGGTGAAAATTATTTAATTTTTTACGTTGTTGGTATGAAAATTATAGAGAGATGGAGGTGGGTGTAACTTTTTTTGTTAGTATGATTCACCTATGTGCGCGAGGTCAACAACAATCATACCACAGCTACGAAAAGAGAATCGTGAACAGTTAAAAGAGTTAGAGAAGACGAAGACAAAGATGAAATATTTGAAGACTGCTATCGTAGTTAGTTGGTTGTTGTTTGTATTTGTGAAGCTAGCTTAGAAATGATGGTAGCTTGAGAATATGGTGCTTTCTTGCAAATTGATGGTGTATGTTTTGTTATGTGTGTATTAAGTCATCGTTGTAAGGAGCTTGTTTAATGAAGTGGACTTGTTTGGTTGAATTTGGTTTGTTTGTTTGTGTTTAAACATGGTTGGTTTCTTTTTTTCATCAAGGGTTGAAAAACTGACATACTTGAATGAACAATTGAGATCACATATTCCCTTTAAAAAAAATAAAGAAATCCAGTTAACAAGAATAAATGCACATTCAATCAAAGTAATTGCAACAAGGGAGATCATTATTTTCTGAAACGGTTGTTTAAATACGAAAAGTAGCTTAAATAAGAACCACAACCACAAATTACATGCTTGTTTCAATGTCAAAATAGAGTCAGTTTACATACTTAAAACAAAAGTAGATAGAAATTCCAAAGTTTGTAGTACATCATTGGCAAAAACGACATCAAAGTTTTTTCCCCTTGGACTTCCCAACATCTTTGGATTGAGAAAGAGCACCTGCTAGATCACATATTTTAACAAACTTCTTCCCGCCTTCTCTGATGATGATGCTAGAACCCCTTATGGTTGTTTGTTTGTTACTTGGCATAGTTTGTCTTCTAGTAAATGGAAGGGGTGCTCTGATGTTAACTCCAAAATGCCTTGGCGGTGCGACTTGTCCTTGTTGCAATTGCTCATACATTGTTGGAGGAACATCATTTGTGTGAACCCTTGGATGATTGTGCTAGATTGGCATAAACAAGCATGAGGATCCTTCACCACCCTCTTGTGTTGAGTTAAAGGCAAGCTTCTGGTTGGCTGTTCTGACCATCTAAGAAAACAAGTAGAAAACTCAGATTGAACAACCAATCATTCGCAAATAACACTAGACTAGTAGAAAAACACAAATTGAAACAAAATTAACCTGATTAACAGTTGACTCCACTGCGACTTGGCTCAAGTACACATCATTCTGTACATCAATTGGGACTTCATTGGTCTTCTCGAATTCATTTTCTTCCCTATTCACATCTTCTTCAGCTTCATCAATGCCATCTTCCACATTACTAGGGCCCTCACCTTGACCCCTGCATCCTCTTTTATTGTGACCTTTCATGCCAAACAAATTGCATTTAAGACATTCTTGTTGCGTCTTGAGCCTATTTGGATTGTTGTTGCTCAACACAAGTCTCCCTTTGCTTCTCTTCTTCTTTTTTGATTGTTGTTCACCCACCTCTTTTCTTCTTGTTTTGGCAAGCCTCCCCACACTTGTCATAACTAATAGGGGACGTGGAGGATCAAATTTTGATTTTTGTCACTCATCCTTGCCATTAAGTGGCATTATGACATGTTCAAAGACTCTTTTGAAAGTCTCCACATAGTAGCATTTGTGGGTAAAGTCTTCATAGTTCCATCCTTAAGTGAAGATTGCACTAAGTGCATGCTTGCATGGCACTCTGGTTAAATCCCATTTTCTGCAGCCACAATTCCTTTTCCTCAAGTCCACTGCATATCTTCTTCCATAATTGCACGACACTTGGTAATGCCAATCATTAGACTTGATTGGATTGCATTCACCAACCTTTTTCTTTGTTTTTTCAATTTGCATTTGGATATTGGGACAAAGTTTCCTTTTCACTTCTCTGTTGCCTTGTCTCTGTTCTCTTGCATTTTAATCATCATGTGTTCCATAATCTACTCAAGCATGGAAAGGATTGGCAAGTTCCTTGCTTCAAGTATACAACTATTAAAACTTTCACAAACATGATTCAAAAGCATATCACATTTAGGATAACAAAAAAAATGTGATCTACCCCACTGTGCAGGTGGTTTAGCAAATCTCATCAGTACTCTTAGTGTAAGGACCCGATCTTTCACTCATACGTTCTATTATATATGCTTAAATGTATGTGACTTACGTGACTTGCATGTTATATGCATCATTTACGAAACAATATTGTTTTGCAAAATGTGCTCGTTTTATTTACAACATGCATCGATATAGGATTATTTTCTCATCGATGGTTAACCATCCTTCCATGCATAAAAATTCAAGAAAAATATAGTATGTATATATATATCCTTAAACACGTTTATATATATATATAGATGTACACACATTAGATTAGGAATTTTCTCTATAGTTCTTATAAATGCCATTTCACCAAAATGCGTCACTTTCACAAAATAATCTTGAGAATAATTATTTAAATTTCTAACACATAAAACCATATATATGTATATATAGATATATATTTAGTTTTCATATATATATATATTAGGAAAAGCCCTAAAGGATGCATAAATTGCATTTGTCTCCCCTAAAGACTATTTTCTTCCATACTTTCAATAAAATATCCAAAATACATGAAATAACTCACAATTTCAGAAAATTAAAGGGGGAGGACGTTTTTTCAGCATATATATATGCATAAATTCAATGCATGGTGGATATTAACCCTTAGGTCTCAATCTTCTACCAATCACTATCCATGTACACTTGTAGAGACACTTGTATATACTTCTCTAGAAGTATACCTACATGTATGGTCAAGGATTACTTAGACTACCACTAAGCACTTATAGACCACCACTAAGCACCCTTAGACTTCTTAGTTGGGTATTGAGTTGGAAAGAAGGTATCATTAGATTAAGACTTAATCCTATTTTAATCCTATTTCTTCCATTTCTTCTAACATTAGTATAAGTAACTAAATGTGCAAGAAAATAAAACACCACACCCTCATTCACCTAAACAGCCGGCCAAACACACTCCCATATCTCCCTCTTTTTGGTTCATTTTACCCCACAAACTCACCTTTTCTCCTTCTTGCACTACTTTATTTCAAAACCTAGAAAGAAAAGAAGAAAACCCTTTAGAAGAAGGTAGTGATTTCTCTTGATACATGAGCTAGTTTTCTTATAGTGTTAGCATATTATTCTCCTATTAGGACATGGGATGTAACCACAAGTTGGTTACCATCTCAGTCCGAAAGGATTTCACGATAATTTAGTTAAACGCATGTTGTATGCTCATGAACAATTGTGCTGGAAAATTGAACGTTTCTGTTGGATCTATGTTGCTAAAAATTATATTTCATGCTTGTTTAGGGTTTATCTATGTGTTTAGGGTTTGATTTATGTTTTAGAATTCGAAAATTCAGTGTTAAAAGCTGAAAATTGTAATTGTTGTCAAAGCTGGAAATTCTACTTTCAAACTGGAATTACTGTTCCGCAGCTGAAAATCTTGTTTTTCAAGGCTGGAATTTTGAATTTTATAAGCTGAAAATCTATTTTTGAAAAGCTGAAAATTCCAAGGTGAAATTTCAATATGTTTTAAACTGAAATTCAAGTATTTCGCAAACTGAAAATCTTGATCGCAATCTGAAACGTGTAAGCTGGAAATTGTGTTCTATGCTGAAATTTTCTTCTTTTTGCACAACTGAAAATTCTATTTTTCCAAACTCAAAACCTGTTTTACCAGCTGTAATTCCAGTGTATATTAAGCTGGAAAAACATTATTTTTAAAGCTGCAAAGTTCGGCTTCAAGGGCTGGAAATTTCAGCAGTCGCGCACTTAAGCGTTTTACGCCGCAAATCTGAAAATTCCAAGTCTTATAAGCTGAAAACTCGACATTTTACCAACAAATACTTTATTGTTCCACCTTATAAACATATTTATAAAATTCCAGCAGGTTTTAGACTGGAATTTCGTGCTCACAAACTGAAAATTTCTGCTCGCCTTAAGTGTTCGCAGACTGTGAAGTTTTGGTTCGTAAAGGTTGAAAAATGTGTTAATTTATATGAGATCAGTGTGAAAGCATACTGAAATTTTGTACAACTATGTGTTATACATGAAGTTTATGTGTGCATGTTGGGCCCCAATGTGAATAGGGGTGGATGTGGCTGAGTTCGGCCGGGCGGCAACGGGCTTGCCGGTCTTAAACGTTCTCGCCATCCATCGTTGCCTAATCCCACCTTGCATGGACGGAGTGCTCCATGTATTGAAGTGGGTCGTACGAAATCGGCATATGCCCGGGATATGACCACTGGAGTGTCTGGTTGGGTGGGAGTAATGGTTGGAATTGAATTACGGCACGGCGAGATAAGGTAGTCGCCTGTCGAGGCGAAAACGGTAGAAAAGTGTGCAATTTATGATTCTTATTATCTGAAATTTTGCATGATGTTGATACAAAACGTGAAAATATAATTTAAGTGAAATTACTACTCAACATGATTGTTGACATTGTTAAATATCTAATGTTTTAGCCGGACATGAGCATGAGGTTATCAACGAGGAGGATAGCGAGGGGCGATTTGGAGCTTTTGGCTAGAAGAAGACATAGACGAGTCTTTGTAGTCGTATTATGTATTTAGGACTATTATCATGTACTTGGTATTTTGCTATGTTTAATAAATGACTTTTACAAAAAAAAAAAATAAATTTCAGCTTACTAAATTACAAGTATTTGTAGCATTTCTCTATAACTAGCTAAGGGTTTCGGGTCGTCACAAGTGGTATCAGAGCACTAGGTTTTGGGATGTACAAATTTTTGAATTATGAATTGTTTAACTTTTGAACTTGTGTGTAGGAATGGCCTATTCGGGAGAATCGTCTACTCGTAGGTCAAGGTACCCGTGTGGAGCTTCTCGAGTTTCCTCAGTCCGTTTTCACCCATCCCAAGTGGATGAGCTGTTGGTAGAGCTAAGGTTATTTGAAGAGAAGCATGAGAAGTTGCAAGAGGAGTTGTATCACACGCGCCTTAGTCTAGAAGGCACGCAAAACCACATATACCAGATCCACCAATACTACCAAAGCACTCTTGGGTTTGTGTACATCATGGTTAGGGATCTCCTAGGAATTATTGAGGAGAACTTGTTGCCGAAGCCAAACCCGGATGTAGTAAACATAAACTCCGGGGATGGTAGTAGACTTGCTCCGTATGACCTCGACTAGGATAGATGGTTAACTTTTGAAAGATGGTTTAGCCTTTGGAAGGCTTAGAAAGCACCGTAGTATTTTGGCTAGTAGATTGTATAGTCGGTGCTTGTATTTTGCGTTTGCTTACTATGTTTTTTTTTTATGTACGCACGTAACTTCCTCCTCATGTACATATGTTAACCTTATATATATGTGAAATAAAAGAAGTATATTCATATTACTAAGATAGCTCTCTTATGGTGTAGATGGCAACTAGACGAACACGTGCAAATAATGGAACCTCGGGAACACGCGCAAATAATGGAAACTCGGACGAACAACTTACGGCGATAGTAGAAAGAATCACCACTATTCTCGAGAATCAAAACAATAATAATAATCATATGGAGACCACCAATGATGTCATTGCCAATTTCCTTAAGTTGGGACCTCCGAGTTTTAAGGGAGAACCGGACGATGTTAAGGCCACCAATTGGTTGGAGGCCATAGAAAAGGTTTTTGAGGTCGTGTCGTGTGGAGAAGAGAAAAAAGTTATTTTAGCCACTTTTAGACTGGAAGAGGATGCGAGACACTGGTGGAAGCGTGTTAGTCAAAAGTGGGAAGAAACGAGGGTTCCGCGTACGTGGGCGAACTTTGTCCAAGAATTCAACAAGCAATACGTCCCTCGAGTCGTACAAGAGAAAAGAGAAAGAGAGTTTTTAAATCTAGAACAACGAGAGTTAAGTGTGGCCAGATATGAGGCGATGTTTACCCGATTAGCTAGGTTTGCTCCCTATTTCAGTGAAAGTGAAGAAAGGAAAATATGAAAATTTGTTGGTGGTTTAAGGATGGAGATACAAGATAAGCTAGCTCCGGTGCAGATCCAAACATATACTGCGGCCGTAGAAACTGCGTTGAAAGTAGAAAGCACGATGGAGCAACTGAGAGTAAAACGGGGACAATTTGTAAGACCTTTACCTATAGGAAGCCCTACTGGACGAAACTTTGGAAGAAATAATAAGATTGCCCGGACAAATTTATCAGGTTCACGACCAAACCCTAATGGTCCCCCGCCACCGCACACTTCATGTACCTATTGCGGTAAGCCAAACTACACCGAAAATCAATGTTGGATCAAGGCAAGAAAGTGTATCCGATGTGGGAGTAGTGACCATTTTCTTAAAGATTGTCCACACCGAGGACCTTCACAAGCACCCCCTCAAGGACGAGTTGCCAAAGGGAATGGGAACCGCGGGGAAAAACCACGGGTGCAAGGCAAGGTCTTCGCCATAAACCAGGAGAAAACTTCCGAACCCACAGTAGTGGAAGGTACGCTTTCGATTTGCCACCATTTAGCTAAAGTTTTAATTGACCCCGGTTCAACGCATTCTTATATATCTTGTCAATTCTTTTCTAGTTTAAAGCTTCAACCTGAAATTTTTTCATACGAGTTAGAAGTAAGTACTCCTATGGGCACTTCGTGGAAAACCGACTTGATTTATAGAAACTGTGAGTTAGTGATAGGGGCAAAAACAATGAGTGCCGATTTAGTATTGCTACCCATGAATGACTTTGATGTTATATTAGGGATGGATTGGTTGGAATCTCATTACGCCCAAATAGATTGTCCCAATAAGAAAGTACAGTTATGTAGACCTAACCAACCCGTAGTCGAGATAATAGGAAATAAATTTTCTCCTTCCATCCCAATTATCTCCGCCCTAAAAGCCTATCGGTTGCTTAGAAAAGGAAATGAGGCCTTTCTAGCGTACGTATTAAATAAACAGGAAGATAAGAAAAAATTAGAAGATGTCCCAATAATAAGCGAATTTGTAGATGTATTTCCTGATGACCTACCGGGTCTACCCCCACCTAGAGACATTGACTTTAGTATTGAGCTACTACCCGGAACTGCTCCTATTTCTAAAACTCCGTATAGGATGGCACCCGCCGAATTAAAGGAACTCAAAACTCAACTACAGGAATTAGTAGACAAAGGATTTATTCGGCCTAGTGTTTCACCTTGGGGAGCCCCTATTTTATTTGTCAAAAAGAAAGATGGAACTTTACAACTTTGTATCGATTATCGGCCCCTAAACCAAGTTACCATCAAGAATAAATACCCACTACCAAATATTGAAGAACTATTCGATCAATTACAAGGAGCGTCCGTGTACTCTAAGTTGGATTTGAAATCGGGGTATTACCAAGTTAGGGTTCGAGAAGAAGATATAGCTAAAACCGATCTTAACAGTCGGTATGGACATTATGAATTCGTAGTGATGCCCTTTGGCTTAACCAATGCACCTGCTACATTTATGGATCTAATGAACCGAGTCTTTCAACCCTATTTAGATCAATTTGTCGTGATCTTTATAGATGATATTTTAGTGTATTCAAAGACTAAAGAAGAGCATAAAGAGCATTTGAGAATAGTGTTGCAAACTTTGAGAGAACATAAACTTTATGCGAAATTTAGCAAGTGCGATTTTTGGTTAGAAAAAGTATCATTCCTTGGTCATATTATATCCAAAGAGGGAGTTTCGGTAGACCCAGAAAAGGTAAAATCGATTATAGACTGGAAGCCCCCCTCAACTGTTACCGAAGTACGAAGCTTCTTAGGTCTTGCCGGGTATTACCAACGATTCATTGAAGGATTTTCAAAAATTGCCCGTCCTCTAACCAGGTTAACCCAGTCTAGGGTAAAATTTATTTGGGACAAACGTTGCGAGGCTAGTTTCCAAAAATTAAAGGATCAATTGGTGTCCGCTCCAGTATTAGTTATACCCAATGGGAACAATGATTTTAAAGTATACACAGATGCTTCTAAGGAAGGATTAGGATGCGTACTTACACAAAATGGACGCGTGGTAGCCTATGCTTCCCGAAAATTGAAATCCTATGAGGAAAATTATCCAACCCATGATTTGGAATTAGCTGCTATTGTTTTTGCCCTTAAGAAGTGGAGACACTATCTATACGGGACCGCTTTTGAGGTATTTACGGACCACAAGAGTTTAAAATATTTATTTTCACAAAAGGAGCTGAATATGAGACAAAGAAGGTGGATGGAAATGATAGCTGACTACAATTTCGATATTCTATACCACCCGGGAAGGATCAATAAAGTTGCGGATGCCTTAAGTAGAAAAGCTACTGTAGCCCATACAGCAATCAAAGAATGGAAATTGTTGGGAGATATTTTGGATTGGAATCCTAGAGAAAAGAAAATAGGTATTTTATGTTCCACCATACAAGCTCAGCCTGCATTACTACAGAAAATTAAGGAAGCCCAAGAAAAAGATCCGGGACTTAAGAAAATAGCAGAGGAAACTCGTAACAAACAAACTACAGAATTCACCATGACCAATGATGGGATTTTAAGATTTCGTGATAGAATATGTATCCTGAATGATGAAAGTCTCAAAAGAGAAATTTTGGAAGAAGGCCATAAGTCCCGATATACGATACATCCGGGTATTAATAAAATGTACAAAGACGTCAGACGACAATATTGGTGGAACAATATGAAGAGAGAGGTAGCCGACTTTGTGTCCAAATGTTTAACTTGCCAGCAAGTAAAAGCCGATCATCAGAAACCCTTTGGTCTTTTGCAACCTTTACCCATCCCGGAATGGAAATGGGAACACATCACCATGGACTTTGTTATGGGATTACCTAGAACCTCGAAAGGTCATGATGCAATTTGGGTAGTAGTGGATAGACTCACTAAGAGTGCCCATTTCATCGCATTCGCCAAGACTTGTTCCTTGGACAAGATGGCTGAAATTTATAAACAAGAAATAGTTCGATTACATGGTATCCCCGTTAGTATTGTTTCGGACAGAGATTCGAGTTTTGTTTCTAAGTTTTGGCAAGGGTTACAAAGCGCGCTAGACACTAAGTTAAACTTTAGCACAGCCTTCCATCCACAAACCGATGGACAATCTGAGAGAACCATCCAAATCCTAGAAGATATGCTTCGATCTTGTACCCTTGATTTTGGAGGAAGTTGGGATCCCCACCTCCCATTAGCCGAATTCGCTTATAATAATAGTTATCAATCGACCATTGGTACGGCACCATTCGAGGCACTTTACGGTCGAAAGTGTAGGTCACCAAATTGTTGGGATGAGATTGGTGAAAGGAAGCTACTAGGTCTAGAGTTGGTACAGGAAACCACAGAAGTCATAAAACTAGTTCGCAAGCGTATGGTCACCGCTCAAAGTCGCCAAAAGAGTTACTCGGATAAAAGACGAAATGATTTGGAATTCGAAGTCGGAAATTTTGTATTTTTGAAAGTATCACCCAGGAAAGGAGTATCCAGATTTGGGAAAAAGGGAAAACTTGCACCACGATACGTCGGACCTTTCAAAATATCAGCAAAAATAGGAAAAGTAGCTTATCGATTAGAGTTACCTCCAAGCCTATCTGAGATTCATAACGTGTTTCACATATCAATGCTTAAGCAATATCACCCGGATCCTTCGCATATTGTAGACCACGACTCTCTCAAGATTGATAAGGACCTAACTTATGAAGAAGAACCCGTCCGTATTCTTGAAGTTAGAGACCGCACCTTGAGGAATCGTTCCATTCCTGTAGTAAGAGTTTTGTGGAAATATCACAATCTTGAAGAAACTACATGGGAAAAACTAGAAGATATGATGGACAAATATCCATATCTCTTTGATTAACTGAGCCGAATTTCGAGGACGAAATTCTTTTAACGAGGGGAGGATGTAAGGACCCGATCTTTCACTCATACGTTCTATTATATATGCTTAAATGTATGTGACTTACGTGACTTGCATGTTATATGCATCATTTACGAAACAATATTGTTTTGCAAAATGTGCTCGTTTTATTTACAACATGCATCGATATAGGATTATTTTCTCATCGATGGTTAACCATCCTTCCATGCATAAAAATTCAAGAAAAATATAGTATGTATATATATATCCTTAAACACATTTATATATATATATAGATGTACACACATTAGATTAGGAATTTTCTCTATAGTTCTTATAAATGCCATTTCACCAAAATGCGTCACTTTCACAAAATAATCTTGAGAATAATTATTTAAATTTCTAACACATAAAACCATATATATGTATATATAGATATATATTTAGTTTTCATATATATATTTATTAGGAAAAGCCCTAAAGGATGCATAAATTGCATTTGTCTCCCCTAAAGACTATTTTCTTCCATACTTTCAATAAAATATCCAAAATACATGAAATAACTCACAATTTCAGAAAATTAAAGGGGGAGGACGTTTTTTCAGCATATATATATGCATAAATTCAATGCATGGTGGATATTAACCCTTAGGTCTCAATCTTCTACCAATCACTATCCATGTACACTTGTAGAGACACTTGTATATACTTCTCTAGAAGTATACCTACATGTATGGTCGAGGATTACTTAGACTACCACTAAGCACTTATAGACCACCACTAAGCACCCTTAGACTTCTTAGTTGGGTATTGAGTTGGAAAGAAGGTATCATTAGATTAAGACTTAATCCTATTTTAATCCTATTTCTTCCATTTCTTCTAACATTAGTATAAGTAACTAAATGTGCAAGAAAATAAAACACCACACCCTCATTCACCTAAACAGCCGGCCAAACACACTCCCATATCTCCCTCTTTTTGGTTCATTTTACCCCACAAACTCACCTTTTCTCCTTCTTGCACTACTTTATTTCAAAACCTAGAAAGAAAAGAAGAAAACCCTTTAGAAGAAGGTAGTGATTTCTCTTGATACATGAGCTAGTTTTCTTATAGTGTTAGCATATTATTCTCCTATTAGGACATGGGATGTAACCACAAGTTGGTTACCATCTCAGTCCGAAAGGATTTCACGATAATTTAGTTAAACGCATGTTGTATGCTCATGAACAATTGTGCTGGAAAATTGAACGTTTCTATTGGATCTATGTTGCTAAAAATTAGATTTCATGCTTGTTTAGGGTTTATCTATGTGTTTAGGGTTTGATTTATGTTTTAGAATTCGAAAATTCAGTGTTAAAAGCTGAAAATTGTAATTGTTGTCAAAGCTGGAAATTCTGCTTTCAAACTGGAATTACTGTTCCGCAGCTGAAAATCTTGTTTTTCAAGGCTGGAATTTTGAATTTTATAAGCTGAAAATCTATTTTTGAAAAGCTGAAAATTCCAAGGTGAAATTTCAATATGTTTTAAACTGAAATTCAAGTATTTCGCAAACTGAAAATCTTGATCGCAATCTGAAACGTGTAAGCTGGAAATTGTGTTCTATGCTGAAATTTTCTTCTTTTTGCACAACTGAAAATTCGATTTTTCCAAACTCAAAACCTGTTTTACCAGCTGTAATTCCAGTGTATATTAAGCTGGAAAAACATTATTTTTAAAGCTGCAAAGTTCGGCTTCAAGGGCTGGAAATTTCAGCAGTCGCGCACTTAAGCGTTTTACGCCGCAAATCTGAAAATTCCAAGTCTTATAAGCTGAAAACTCGACATTTTACCAACAAATACTTTATTGTTCCACCTTATAAACATATTTATAAAATTCCAGCAGGTTTTAGACTGGAATTTCGTGCTCACAAACTGAAAATTTCTGCTCGCCTTAAGTGTTCGCAGACTGTGAAGTTTCGGTTCGTAAAGGTTGAAAAATGTGTTAATTTATATGTGATCAGTGTGAAAGCATACTGAAATTTTGTACAACTATGTGTTATACATGAAGTTTATGTGTGTATGTTGGGCCCCAATGTGAATAGGGGTGGATGTGGCTGAGTTCGGCCGGGCGGCAACGGGCTTGCCGGTCTTAAACGTTCTCGCCATCCATCGTTGCCTAATCCCACCTTGCATGGACGGAGTGCTCCATGTACTGAAGTGGGTCGTACGAAATCGGCATATGCCCGGGATATGACCACTGGAGTGTCTGGTTGGGTGGGAGTAATGGTTGGAATTGAATTATGGCACGGCGAGATAAGGTAGTCGCCCGTCGAGGCGAAAACGGTAGAAAAGTGTGCAATTTATGATTCTTATTATCTGAAATTTTGCATGATGTTGATACAAAACATGAAAATATGTATGTTCAAGTCACACACGCGCACCTTATGTGTTAACTTGGTATTTTGCTATGTTTAATAAATGACTTTTACAAAAAAAAAAAAAAAATTTCAGCTTACTAAATTACAAGTATTTGTAGCATTTCTCTATAACTAGCCAAGGGTTTCGGGTCGTCACACTTAGTGCATCCATTTTTCTGCTAAATTCATTGGGTATGGTTGCCTTAGCAGCCTTCCATAGTGCAATTTTATAAGCCTCACCTCTAAACCCAACATTTTGAATGTTGTTAAGCATGTGCCTAACACAACGTATACTCAAAGTTTGGGAAAACCTGTGACATTGCTTGAATAAGACCCTATTGTTTATCAGAAATAAAATTATATTCAAAATCATTTTCAATGTTCAAATCAATTTTCAAAAGGGTCAAAAACCAATCCCAGTTTTTTCCATTCTCCCTATTAACCACTACATAACAAATAGGGAATATACAATTGTTTGGATCAACTCCTACTGCAGTTAGCAACACCCTTTTATGGGGTCCTTTCAAGTGGCACCTATCCACACCAATTATAGGCCTACAACCCCCAAGAAAAGCCCTCTTTATAGCAAATATAATCCCAAAGCATAGCAAATTGTTCATCAAGACTGCCCTCAAGTATTTTCACAGCCTTCCTTCTTGCCTATAAGCTTGATGAATAGTGACATGACAATTAATTTCATCAATGACTTTAGTCCTAAAAGCTTCAACATTCTTGTTAGGTCAATTCTTGAATTTATTTCAAATACCTTTCAGCTAGCCAATTGGACTTGGCATTCTTCACATGGTAATTTGACAAACAACTATGTATAGGATTGAAAAGCCTAACTTGGAAAGTAAGTTTATTTTGTTTCTTTTGAGCATGAATTTTCCACTAACAATTATCATCTTGTGTACACTTAGCATACATTCTGTTTTTGTCATTTTTTGTAATGGCAATGTTCATTTTTTCCTTAATAGCATAAGAATGAATGGCATTCCTGAATTCATCTTTATTAATAAAACACTTACCCATCGCAAAGTTTGGATTAAACTTCTCTATTGGATTGTACACGGGAAATTTAGTCTCATCATCCTCAGTATCATATACAATCCCTCCTAGATCCAGAACATCATTTTCTAAACTAGCCACCCCACCCTCAGATGTTTGTTCTCTGCCTTGCACACAACCAGTGCCTAGGTGACCTAAGCCTTCACTCCCAACATCACCAACTTCATCATTATCATTTTCACATTCTAAATCCTCATCAATTGTTTCAACAAAAATTTGCAATTCGCTCACAGTTGTCAATTTAGATATGCAATGATTTAGCAAATCATCATTTGTATACTAACAAACAAGAATCCAGTTGGAGTTATGGTGTGATATTTCTTAAACCCATGCAACCCAACATGATCACACAACTCAGCAATTGCAGCTAATGTAAGCATATCAATATCCACGTAATCAAATTTATACACATCACCACCCACATGGACATGCTTTACAGAGGTAGTGAACTTACCCCACAGTGGACACTCAAAGTCAACATCCTACTTTGAATATCTGAAAAAGCAATACAAAAAACCGATTTCAGAAAATTATTAATTATAAAAAAAAACCAAACAAGAGAGGGACCATACAATAATAAAAAAAAACCAATGCATGAAAAGAAGGGAATCTTTCATAGTACCAAAAATTACAACACAAGTCCAACATATACACATTCTCATATACATACTTATGTAAACAAAAAATCAACTCCCAACAAGGGAGAGACCACACACAAACCCCACAACAAAATATCAAACATAAATAAAGGACATAAGACAAAAACACAGCAAACCCTAAGCAAAATAAAACCCATTTCGTACACTTCCATTCACTTTGACAACAAAAATGCTCCTAAACTTTCTAATCCGACGCATATCATAAGAAAACACAATATATATATATATATATATATATATAAAGTCACTTTACAAACACTGGCCGTAGCGAGGTGGGGGCAAGAAATTAAACTCACACTTTCTAATCTGAGGCATTGCTCACCAATAAAGCCTTTCCCACCCTCCTATTGTAATTTCGGGCTTCAATTCCTTCACAAATTGAAATAACAAAACTAGGGTTTCTGTTTTTCAGAGAGAGATTAGAAGAGGATGAAAATTGGGAATATATTTTTCAGCCGTTTGATTTTATGGAAACAAAATATAACGGATTTTGACGTCCTCAAGTACAGTCACGTGACTTATTTCCCTCCATTTTTTTGTTCCATTTGGCTGCTTATTGTGTAAGTAATTGCCATTTCACACATAATTAATCAATGACCAGGTCAAAATCCCCAAATTTGATTTCACATCAGCTTACTGATGCAATTCATAGTAACATTTTCACTTTCAGGTGGCCGAAATTAAATGATTCCAGCCAATTTGTCCTAAATGTGCAAAATTTTTAAGACTACTGTCCTAATTTTGTTACCCCCCAAAAATAAAGTCCTCAAAACAAAAACGGGTAAACAATGTTTTTTTCTCTTTTGTTTGATGTTTGTCCATATGTTAATATATTACATGCATTGCATGTAGTGTTTTGTTGAAGCATCCTTTTAATCGGACTGGATCCCTTGCCCCATAATAGTACCCCATCCTCTGCTCCATACTCTAGATGTGTGGCACGTATAAATATTGAAAATTTACTTAACTACACAATGTTTAGTTTCGTTAATTATATTTTTTTCATTATCTAATCTGGTAAGAAAATCTCTTTTTTGCTTCCCTACAAAACGTTGCAATTTATTTTTTTTTAAAAAAAAGTCCTTGCAAAGTTGAAAGTAACAATAGAAATTGAATATTGTCTCTCTAGAACTCAAATCGAAAAACATGATAAAAAGAAATTAGATGGAGAAGCAGAAAAGAAATTTCTTTATCAGATTAGACAACGGAAAAAATACAATTAATGAGATTAAATATTTTTTCGTTAAGTAAATCTTCAAGATTTACACGTGTCACATATCTAGAGTGTGGGGTAGGGGATGTAGCACTATTATGGGGTAAGGGATCTGGTCCGCCTTTTAGAGCCCATTTGATATGCTTTTTTCAAATAAAAAGCACTTATTTTTTGAAAAAAACACTTCAAACCAAAAATATTGTATTTGGATGGGCCTTTTTTTTAAAAAAAAAAGAAGCTAAAAGGTATTTTTTTAGAAGGTACCCCACAGTAGCTTCAAATAAAAGCACTGTTAACTATTGTATCCAAATGCAAATCTGTTTGGCTTAAAAAAAAAGCTCTACCATAAAAAGCACCATTCGAGAAGTACTTTTTTTTAAGCCCATCCAATCGGGCCCTTAATAGCCTGAGTTGCACTACAAAAAAAATAAAAAAATAAATTTGTGGACAACATAACAAATGATAATGAAAAAGTTGTCATTAATTATATATATTTAGTGACAACAAATTTATGTTGTCACAAAATATAATTTGCACAATGTTAGTAGTGTAAAAAGGTGACAACAAATATAATTTACACAACATAGTGTAAAAAGGTGGCAACAAAGTGCAAAATTGATAATTAGTGACATACCTATTATGACAATTTAGTGAGAATGAAATCTTGTTATAAAATTCTAATGACAACTTTTGTTGTCACTAAATTGTCACTATAAGTGTATCATTAATTGTCAATGGTGACCACTAAATATTAACTTTTGTCACCGTTGAGTGATAATGTGACAACATAAAAATTGTTGTCACAAAAAAAAACTATAATTAGTGACAGAATAAAAGGTATTGTCACTTAATACAATGATTGGTGACAACTTTTATATTAACACTTTTAAATCTTGTCAATAATATCACTTTTTCTTATAGTGTTGCCAGGTATGTTTTCTAGTTGTTTACTAAGGGGGTGTTTGCAAATAAAAGTGTTTTATAGTTCTATTGAAAAAAAAATTATAACGTAGTGTTTTGTTTCTGAAATGAAGCTAAAATAATCTAAAAATTGAAAGTAAAAAAGCCAGTTTCTCCAAATTTTAATTACTTTTTCTTTTTTTTAAAAAAGGTTTGATAATTTCTTTTCAACTTATTTAAAAAAAGTACTATCAATTTTTACTATTAATTTTTTTAAATCTTTTTCACAATTTTAACTTCTCTTATAAAGCTCGTAAGCGGGTGTTCGCAACAGCTTCAGAAAAAGTAGAAGCGAAAAGTTCAAGCGGAACTTCTTGACTTGGCCGTTGCTTTTGGATTATCTGAACGAATACGGGATAACAGAGGGTATGTGGCGAAAGAGCTTTTTGGATAAATTTGACAATATCTTCCATGTTTACTAGATAGGGAAATTAGAAAAATCACAATTTTTTTTGAACATTTGACTATAATTAAGTTCCCAGTAAACAAATTTACATAAATTTGTAATTCACACAAAGTTCACAATACAAGAACGAAAACAAATTACATCACTTTTGTTTTTAAACATTTGACTATAATTAAGCTCACAATAAAAAAAAATACATAAATTTCTGATTAACATAAATTTCACATTAGAATAAGTGCCTTATTTCCTGCAGGAATTGTAACGACCCGCTAAAATCTTTATTTAAATATTTTATATTATACATTGGGTGTCCATTATTTTGATGAATAATTTTCTTTTAGAACTATTTTGTGAAGTATTGTTTTATAGAAATTATTCTTCAAAACTATTATTTTTTTTTTATTTTTGAGCAAATGTGCATTTACTGCACAAATTTTTAGAAAATATTATAAAATCTAAATATTCTTAAAATTTTATGCATTTAATTTTTCTAAACTCCCAGAATTTATTTAATAAATTATTTTCAACTTTTACCTATTTTCCGAGAAATTTTAGTAGTTTTCGAAAAATATTGTCTTTAAGTTCTTAATTTGAAATCTAATTTTTAAAATGCTTACTTATTATCAAAAAAAATGAGAATTATAATATAAATAAATCTTTTAGATTTTATTTGACTTATAAAAATTAATTTTTGAATTTTTATAATTTTATTTCTATTTTTGGGCAATTTTCAAAAAAGGGCAAAACAAGGGGTATTTTGGTCTTTCATTTCTCCAACCCCCAAATTTCGGTTTTGCTGAGAAATAAACAATAAAAATACTTAATAAATAAGAGTTTTCAGATTTTATAGGTTTTTGTTTGATTGTAGTTGATTTTATTCTATATTTTATCAAAATATCTATACTAATACACTCTTAAAACCTAGCCTCATATACATATATAAATATATATTAGTGGTGATATACATAGCTACATATACACACAAATACCCACATAGATATACATGGTGGTTAGTAAAGTGAGGTGTATGTATATCCAACCATGTATAATTGTATGGTAGATGTATTTAAATGAATATAATATGTAGATATTTGCCTCTAATACTTGGAAGATCAATACACAAGACCTTATACACCCACAATCCTCATTTTTCAGCCCCATTTAGCCCCAAAACCGTGCTCTCCCTTGCTCACATCCTCACTCTCTCATTTTCTCTCAAAACACTATCATTTTCTCTCAAAACAATACACTACTTGGAAGAACTAAGGTAGGAACACTTCTTTATGCCTTAAGTAGAGGTTTTCTTCTTCTTTCTTGTGAAGAATAGGCAAGCTTCCATACTCTTGTGCCCAAGCAATGTAAAAGATCAAGCTTGAATGGCCTAGAGTGAGAGCTTTTGGCAAAAATGCCTCCAAGTTGAGGATTTTAGTTATTTTGCCATATTCATGTTACTTTAAAGCTTTATGGTTAATTTTTCATATTATAACTCTTGTTGGGAGGAAGTTGAAGATGGATAGACTTGTGAGCATGATCTTGAAGATTAATATGCTTATTTAGAGTACTATGTGCTTACTATGCTTTCTTGAAAATACTATGTGCTTATTGTGCCCTTTTGCAATAATATGGAATTCTTATGCTTTTATTTGAACTAGTATGTGAGATCTATGCTTTATATGAAGTAGTATGAGACCATGATGCTTTATTTGAGCTATTAGGAAAATATCCTATGTTGTTCTTGAAAGTCTTAGTAAAGAAAGCTCCACATATCTATTATTTGATAAGTCGAACTTTTATTATACTTTATACTATAGATTTATGCCTACTTTAGAACTTACATATATATATAAACCTATTGAAGGTTTTAGTAAGTGATTAGATGATTATATATATATATATAAATATTTAAAGTGTCATTATATATTCATTTAACTAATTTCATTATATGTTAATGATAGCCTAATTGTATATATATAGTTATATGTACGTATAGAAATAGGTTATTATAAACTACTTTTATATATATATATCTTACGTATATGTATATATATATATACTTATATTCATTTTATTAGTTTTATATGTATATGTAGATAATTCTTATCATATCTATATATATAGTTATCTATATTTTGTATAGGTATATATATGTAGTATTCATATATTTATATATCTCATATTTTAATCTATATATTTATATATATTTATACTAGTTATATTTTAATCTATATATTTTTATATTTATACTAGTTATATTTTAATCTTTATATTTATATATTCATACTAGTTATATTTATATATTCATATTTATATTTTGTCTATTTACATATTTTTGCTACTAGCTATTTACATATTTAACATTTCTAAGTAAATATGCTTAATAAGCAAATATAAAGTTTTCATTTATAAGTGTGGAGCTTACTTTACTAAACTATAATATAAACTTCCAAAGATTATGTGCATGTGTGAACAAATTGCAATTCTGTAAATGGGCCCATATCTGCTGGAATGGTCTGGGGGGTGTTCCACCGGGACATACTATTGAGTAGCCGGGAGAGTTCGCACCCCTTCCATCTCCTAATCCCCCCTTGGGTAGACGGAGGGATCTACTCAAGAGAGAGGGTCGTAGGACAATACTAGGCGTATGCCCGGGATACGACCATTGGAGGATAAGACTGGCGGGAAAAATGTGCTGGTTGTTATTTCGGCCCGGGTAGTTATAAGGGTCACTGTCAGGTGACAAAAGGTAGAAAGTGTGAAACTTTATGTGTGCTATGTGTAACTAATGTGCACTTGCCACCCGAGCACCTTATGTGCATAAAGAAATGTTTCTACTCAACGTATGTTGATTCCGTGTTACATAATGATTTAGATGCTTCCGAAGCTAGCCTTTACGACGATGAGGAGGAGGAACCTTTTGAAGGATTTTACTAGGAAGAAAGATGTAGGATTTCCGCTGCGTAGTGTAGTTGGTGGTTTTTGATTTTGCTATATAAAGATAGTAGAACTAGCAAGTCGATACTCTCCTTTATTGGGTGTACCCTTATGTTTGTAAAGTACCTTACATTTTGTAATTAACAATGTACGCATGTATGTAACCACTAATGATAATAATAATCATAATAATAACAATAATACTAATAATAATAATATAATAATAACAAAGGATTTTCGGGGTCGTCATAGGAATATTGTTCAATTACTTCTTCCTCTCTTCTTTAATATAGTTTTACAATCCTGGACTTTTTGAACCAATTAATCTAATATTTGTTTTCCTTCATATGGACACTCTCGCATAAGCTCTTGATATCTTTAAAATATAGACCCGCTAATTATGACAACAAAAGAAGTAAGAATTCTATATTTCCATGGAATTCAAAACAAAAAGAATTTATAATTTCAGTTTGAGAACCAAAATGAAAACCTCAAATCCGGGGGCCTCCATCAATCTACCAAGTCAAAGTAGAAAAATCCTGTATTTGAAACAAGTAATGAGACTTTTCTTTTTAAAGCCCCCCCCCCCTCCCAACGAACACACACGCCAAATAGCCCACTCATTAAGTCCTGCGACGGTGCATCAGAATGGTCACAAGGAATGAAACGGACAAAACTGTCCTAGTTGCAATGCCATGCCCTCGGACAATTGCGGCTGAAGCAATTCTTTTTGAATAAAATGCTCAAAAAATCTATTAAACTATGATAAAAAGTACAATTATTTTCATAAATCTAAATTTTACACTATTTCATTCTTATACGTTTAAGGTTAAATTCCACATAGAATTCTTCCTGTTTTTTTTTTAATAGTTAAAACCCTACATGATTTAGAATTAGATTAATAACCCTCCCATGTTTGAATTTGACTACCACACGAGCCCTTTTTGACAGAAGGTTTTAACACCGTTAAATTTTTCTTGTTTACACCGTTATGTCCTTCTAACTTAAGTTCAGTAATAGAATATACTTCATCTTTTACTATGACTAACCTCCGAGTGAACAACAGAGAGAGGGTGATGTAGTTAGGGTTCTTTAAATTTTGAAGAAATTAAAAAACTTTTGGGCGATTATATGGTCGATTCGTTGTTAAATCAAGATATTTGAGAGAATTTGAAGGTCAGGGTAAGCTCATAGGATTGAAAAGTGAAGAATCTTTGGAGTATTTATATAAACGTGCCAAAAACTGTTTATTTTTCAAATTTTTCTTGGAATATTCACTAAATGTTGGTCAAAAAGTGTTACATGTAAAATTCTATTTTGTACTTAAGAATCCTTGGAATATTTATACAAATGTGCTGGATACTATTTATTTTAAATTTTTCTTGAAGTATTCATTAAATGTTGGTAAAAAAGTGTTATATGTAAGATTCTATTTTGTAATTTTTTTGTGGTGTTTCGTTGGTTTGGTTGGATTTACATGTTAGGGTTTGTATGCTTTTGGGCATACATTATTGGTCCTTGCCATTCGTATGTGGATGGTCTATGCTTTGGTAACATGTAAAATTGGAGAAAATTTGGCCGATAAGGCCCTTCAAGTTTTTATTTAAGAAACTAATCCTTCAATTTTATTTTCATTTTTTTAATAGAAACTATGACGTGGCACTAATTAGGGCAAATAAGTGTACATTTAGGCCAGGACTTGAAACGGAAGTCAAATTATAAATAACTTAACTTCTACGCAGGGGTCAATTTGAAAATAAATTAAGGTACAAGAAAAAAGGTTTACTACCAACCCGTGTTTGATACGATGGCCGTGATGATTAAACGATGCGAATAAATAAGAAACTCAGGTCGTTCATGAATGCACGACCGTAAGAAAGGCTCTCTTAATAGATTAAAACCCATCTCTTAATCAGTAGAATATATATTATCTTCGACGACCAGGGCGTGTGAAGAGGCGACAGCCGTTACGAAAACTCTCTGAAGCGATAAGACTATCTCTTAAACAAATTATAGATTTTTAACAATAGATCCATTAATGAGTTTGTCATATGTTTATACACGACCATGTTGCTTCTATTCCATTCAGGGATTCTGTAGTCGTTATTAAAAAAACTTCCATGTCGTTTGTAAAAGACGGCCTTACTTTTGAATCTCTAAAGAGATCATTTACTCTTATAAGAGGAAAAGTATTTTTTAGAGTGTCCCTTTGAACGTCAAGGTCGTGTATTAAAAAACGGCTGTGTTGTTTATCATCCATTCAGGGATTATGTAAAATAGGGATCCCGTCATTTCTACACGGTCGTCATAGACAATCTCATAGGCGTCTCGCCAAGTATGGGCGTTAAGAGCCACTAATATTACGAGACACCATCACTGCTTAAAAGACTATATTCAGTTACCTATTTTTTGTGGGTCCTTTCAGAAATAATTTTGAATATCAAAAGCTACCACTACTCGCGAACGTGAAGCGTCACCTTCATTTCTTTCTTCTTCTCCTCCATACTCTGAAACAACTCTTGTTCGTCTGCCTTTCCCTCCTCATGCAAGCTACCGTACAAAATCAAATGCATGACCGTGGGTATAAACTCCGTCTATCATTCCGGCTGCCTCCCTAGCAAAGCTCTTGCCTACGGAACAAATTCCATTTTATTTTGGGGGTGAAAAACAAAGCCCTAAGCAAAAACCTATGAGAATGGATAACCGCGAAGAACAAGAATCAACACAAAGTACTAGCAATGTGGCCGGCGATGCCATTACAACACAAGTTATATTAGTTGTACATGACATCACCAAAAGTACTCGTGAAGATGAAATGAAAGAAAAGAAGGAGAGGCCGAAGATACAGTAAGCTCTTGGTTTATGTATTTTTTGATATGGTCGATTGTTTTCACTTGTATCCATTAAGAGATCTCTGTGTCAACACCGCTTCCTTGAAATCGTCAATATGATCATTGTTCTCATTATTTTTATTAGCTTGTTCTGATGGTAACTGTGAGGGACTTGCATACGAATATGTACGGACATGGTTATAAGAACATGGGATTGCAATTTGGGGAAAAGCTACTGTTGGATATAGTACATAAACATTTATTAACTTTGTTTGATAAGTGCTAGTGATGGTTGATAATTTCATCAATTATTAGTAGATGAGGTTTTAATCGCAGGAAGATGACCCGAAGGATCTTTCTCTTCCGTCCAAGTCAGTGGGGATTGATTTTGATGTTTATGAGCTACGCATCCCCTTGCAAGACATCAACTATTTCCCGGTAATGGTGATATTAAGAGTGAGGTCGTCGTGGAGTAGATTTGATTCAATAAGGAATATTCTGAACCAGGTACATTCTAAATATAAAAATTTATTCCTTAATTTGTGCTTCAGGCATTTCTTCCCCATTGCTGATATGTATCAGTTGTCAGGGGTCTTCTGGGGCTAATTGTTCCACTACTTGATGCTTCATAGGGTGGAATGTGATAAGAGATCAGAGCTGTGGTTTCTTGTTGACGGCAAGCCTGTCAGATTTGGTACGAAAGAATTTGCCATTATGATAGGCCTTAATTGTGGCCATTTGCCCCTTGAAGCTGATGTGATGAAGGCCAGGCTGAAAGGGCGAAGATTCTTGGAGAGGGTCTTGGATGGTGCACCCAATGTTAGAAGGTCGCATTTGGAGGAAAAATTAAAGGGATCTAATTGCCAGGAGAGAGAGAAGTTAAGGATTTGTTTTGTGTTGTTCGTACATTCAATCCTTATGGCTGGGGATGAGAGCAAGTGGGTGAACAAGGACTGGATTATGATGACATATGATATAGATTTCTTCAACTCCTATCCTTGGGGGAGGTTTCATACCAACTGACTTTGGATTCATCCTCCGGACAAATTTGAAGAGAAAATACATCCATATGTTTGATAAACCTCGTATGGGTGAAAAGAGAAAGGAAAAATATATAAATTACAATATTTATGGATTTTCTTGGGCTATAATAGTAAGAGCCAATTCTTTAGTATATTTACTATTATCAATTTCGATGCATATAAATTAGCTTACATACATCTCATTCCATCTAATGTTTCTATGCATATGGCTTGGGTTTATGAGGTTGTACCACGTTTCGCGAGCTATGCCTAGACCATTAATGTGTCCGAGGATTACCCCGTGCTCCCCCTTCCAAGAATGGTGAGATAGTTCGACAAAAAATCATCTCAATGGGACCTCCAGACAATCGCCAAGGAGATTGCAAGCTCCAAAGTTAGTACTAAAACACTAATTGTTTTTTGGTGACTGATCGCTTAAACAAACACAGAAAAAAAATTAAGAGATCTTTTCATACGGCCTAGGTGTGGTTTCATACACGACTGTGCTTTTCAAATGTATTTGTGTCTCTTACGTTTTTCTTAGTCATCCCTTAAGCAGTTGTGCTTGATATTAAGAGATGAATATTAACTATTTGATCGTTTCTTAAAATACGGCCGTTTGGTTTTTTCTTTTAAAATTATTTTGTTTGAACTATGTTGTAACTCTATTTTTTTCAGGTGATCGTTCACCCATTCCTCTATCCAACAAAAAGAGAGTTGGATCAGACCTATATCATCACTTGTGATGAATTGAGAACGAAGTCGATGATCGTATTGATCATTTGTCGAACAAGTTGTGCAGTGTTACACAACTTACAACTCCGCCTATTGAGCAAGTTGACCTAGTTGACGTTGACATCATAGGGCTCGGGGGTGAACATGTACTTGCTGATGATGAAGAGTTGGAGGCTGAAAAAGAAGAAGTATTTAGGGCCAAAGTTTTGGAATTGGAGCCCACAATTGCAGAAATTTGCCCTCCAGAAGAGTTGAGGGCCAAAGATTTTTGTCTTCACCATATTAAAATTATTGAATATATAAAAGAATTGGGGGCCAAACTAATTTCTCTACAAGATTTCATGAGGGAATCTTTGGCCAAGATAGAGAAGAATAAAAGTCGTATTAACTTGGTGCCTAGTATTATTAGGAGACCGGTGAGGGAGAGAAAAAGAAGTCATTATTTCAAGTCTCCATTTATTGCTAAGATTAAAAAGGCAAAGGAATCCAAAGTTGAACCGGCATAGGAGGAAGATCAGGTTGTGGATGGAACAGTGCATCCCGGAGAGAAGGGAGGCTGTAGATGAAATAGTAAGCCGCCTACCCAGAGGGCAGAAGGAGAAACAGCTGCAAACCACCCAAGGTGAACTGAATTTTTTGCTGTTCATTTGTAAGCGATGGAGGATTGTCTTCGGGCAATGGTTTGATACGGTTGGTGATAACGCAACGTGAAGATGTACCGTATCATCCAATTAGAAGACCATGTTTAAAAGGCTTAAAACACCGAAGGATTGGTTGGCTAATGAAGTAAGTTTAACGATATACATGTATATTTATATGTAATAACAATGTTCTATGAAACCATTATGCTTACTCATCTTTATGCAGGACGAGGGATTAGCACTTATCAGAATCAGACAGAGAGAACATCCCAACACCAAGTGGGGTCAACTGAATTTGTATGCCAGTGTGGATGCATATTTCACGAGCAATCTTCATATGGCTGCCGATCATATTTGGGCTTGTCTGGATAAAAGAAGAATAAAAAAGAATGGAGAAGTTAGTAACAACGCAATTGAAGATGCGTTTAATGCAGCTGTTGCTGATGACGACCTCTGTATGAAGTATGTAGAATGCAATAGAGTGTTTATTGAAATAGGGTATATGGTGTTTTGAACATCGAAAACTACCACTGGATTGCGGTAGTGTGGAAATTAGAAGAGGGGATTGCGGAGGTCATGGATTGTGCCCCGGAGTGTTATCCGGCGAAGATATTTGATGAAGTAATGCATGGGCCTTGCTATGTGTTCCCCAAGTTGTTGAAGAAGAGTGGTAGATTTGCCCATCTTGGTGAGGTTCTAGATTGAAAATGGCCGGTTGTGAAAATTCCGGCACCGTATAATGATCGAAGGTTATCATTTCAAAAAAAAAAATTGATCATTCATATACGAATATTTTATTGAGTTCTTTTTCCTTATGTTTTGTGTATTGTTCTGCAGTGGAGATTGCGGGGTTTACTTTTTAAAGTTCGTAGAATACCACATTACCGGTAACCCTATGGACACCATTAATGATGAAACAATCGATAAATTTTGAGAACACCTCGCTGTGGAGATTTTTCATGGGCGAATGGATACCCTTACTGAACTTAAAGGTGTATAGTTTAAATGTTTATTTCGAAATTATTCCTAATTACAAGGAGAAGTGTAAATTATGTTACAATGTAATGATGTAAATTAATTTGACTATGTAATGTATGAATGTATGTAAAGATAAGTACAGTTTTAGAATCGACCCTAAAGAGAACTGCTTGTTCATTAAGAGACAACAAACTACTCACGCCCGTTGCTCACCCTACTCACGCCCGTCTACAGAATCGACAAAATACAGAAAATAAAGTATCGTTTCAGAGATTACAGATGCTACTTAGGAGACAAAAAATGTATAACGCCCATTGTTCACTAAACCGGCAGAGCGTTTTATTAAGAGATTGCATGAGCGTATGAAATGACAAAGTACAGAAAATAAAGTATCAATTCAGAGATTAGAGATGCTAGTTAAGAGAAAACAAATGTATAACGCCCGTTGTTCACTAAACCGGCAGAGCGTTTTATTGGACGCATATAGATATATTGCTGTATGATCTCTTTGACAGGTTGTGGGGTTCGTAAAGCGACATGGAGATTAAAACGACAAAGTACAAAAAACAAAGCATCGTTTCAGAGATTGTAGACGCGACTTAAGAGAGAACAAACGAATAACGCCCGTTGTTTACCAAACTCGCAAGGCGTATTATTACAAATGATACGTGCGAATTATGAGATTGCATGAGCGTATGAAATGAAAAATTACAGAAAACAAAGTATCATTTTAGAGATTACATATACTACCTAAGAGACAACAAATGCATAACGACCGTTGTTCACCAAACAGGCAGGGTGTTTTATTGGACGCATATAACCATACTGCTGTATGATCTCTTTAACAGACCGTGGGGTTCCTGTAGCGACATGGAGATTAAATAAAGCGCTTAAGAGATATCCACCAAACATTAAGTATTTCAGAACAAACAACCTTTGCACAAGAAAAGTATTTATCGATAAGAAACATATTTAGGTTCTCTTGATTACTGAAACCGAATTGCTTAAACAACTAAGTACAATACATTTTTTAGTTCGCAATGTTGTTAGCCCAAGCAGAGGCTTCACATGCATACAAAATGGCAGGGGACATTTCGTTGTTTAGATATATACATAGAATGTCGAAAGCCATTTTGTTGTTCAATTATATATAAAATCAAAAAAATATGTGGAAGATATTCTGCTAAGCTTAATACACCTGAATGGAAACTATAGCTAAATAGAGTGCAACGTTAACAAAAAAAGACACCAGCTTGATTGCCAAAGCCAAATCTTCTACTGCCAGGTCTCCAAAAAATGGAGACAACATATGCAATTCCCTCTCTTGAGCAAAGCTTGAATTAAATTTGCTGCAGATGCCGATCACGCCGATAGGCCGTCAAATATATCATAGCCTGACCGTTCTCCTGTGTGTCACGTATCATCACGTAAATAATTTGTACAAAAACTCTCCCACTTTCAACCGACATCTGCGGCAAATTTAGCCAAATAAATATTAGCTGATTGGTGACATTATTTTTGGCTAAATCGCTATATACGTCCGGATGAAAATGGGGAATTTCATTCATGATAAATTTTTTCTTTAACGGTTTAGGTCCAAATAGCCCAATTTATATCGGATATCGAAATAAGTAATTAGCTTTAACTGGATATCTTGGAACGAAATTTCTCTGACAATCTTAAGAGATAGGTCTAACCAATAAAGATATAAAGAATCTCTACTTTCTATCATGAAGCGATGTGCCATGCGATGATTCAAAAATCTATACTTTCGTTATGGAACGATCTTCCATGGGACCCACATGAAAAGATGTGTCTCTTAAAGTATTAAGAGATAGGTATAATCAATTAAGAATCTCTGCTTTTTATCATAAACAACGTGCCTGTGGGACCTGCATGAGAAAAGACAGTATGTCTGATAGTTTTTTAGAGATAAGTGTATCCATTAAGAGATTCAAAGAAAAATTGATGCGGGACCTGAATGTATCATTTGATGCCCTTGGGAATCGCACAAAAAGATTTACCTCGGACTATCTTAAGAGATACGTATATCCATTAAGAGATTCGAAGAAAAACTTCATTCTTCAATTAATGATGTTTCTGACTCTTCTTAGAGGAATAGGAGAAGTTCTCATGAATCTGTTAAGGTGATACAGTGGTCCATTAAACGACAAGGCTCAAACAATGCGTGCGAGCTTCAAGGATGGGCGTTGACGTTTACGAGATGAGAGGGCGCATGACCGTGACATGAAAAACGGTTTGGGTATGAATGTTGCGATGTGCTCTTTTTTTTTAATGTGACAATGGCTTTTATAACGAGATCACATGGATGATTAATACGCCATATCACATGATATCTGGTTTATCTTTGTTCCTGAATTTGTATATGTGTTTTTTAAAATTAGAAAATTCATTTTTAAAAGCAAACATCTACTCCCAAACAAGTTTTGTTATGGCTGACTATGAGAAAGACAACTAATAAACTTAGCACTTTGGTGGTGTATGAGAAGTGATGACTATTTAACTGACACATAACCAAGGGCAAGATTTATGCAATCTAATTGACCATAATCATATTGGGAATGATTAATGTGCCGTCTTCTCAGAGGAATGGGAGAAGTTCTCACGAATCTTTTAAGGTGATAAAGTGGTCCATTAAATGACAAAGCTTAAAAAATGTGTGCGAGATTCAGAGATCGGCATGGACGTTTACAATAAGAGAGTTCCCATGGCCGTGATATAAAAAATGGTTTGGGCGTGAATGTTGCAATATGCTCCTTTTTTTTTCTTATGTGACAATGGCTTTTATAACGAGATCACATGGATGATTAATACGCCATATTACATGATATCTAGTTTATCTTCATTCCTGAATATGTAAATGTATTTTTAAAATTAGAAAATTCATTTGTAAAAGCAAACATCTACTCCCAAACAAGTTTTGTCATTGGTGACTACGAGAAGGACAACTAATAAACTTAGCACTTTGTTGGTATATGAAGTGATGAAAAATTATGTGACATATAACCAAGGGCAAGATTTAAGAAACTGTAGGCCGTTTGAGTAAGGAGATAATATGAAAATGGGCGTTTCTCAAAAACGACGACCCTGTTTTCAGCATAGCGCTTCTAAGATAAACTAGTGAATTAAGAGATTTAGTTAAAACCATCATTTTTCCATTAAACGAAAAAAGCTTAAACAACGCATGTGAGCTTTAGAGATTGACATTGACATTTATGAGAAGAGATTACCAACGGTCGTGAACGAATGAAGACATTCCCGTTTATGTTGTATTTCTTTATGGTTAAGACTGTGGATTTAGAGAAAATTTATTGAACGGGCGTTTCAAATTAGATGGGTTTGCCATTCTATTTGTTTCTTTGTGATCAGTTAATGGAGTTAATTGATATTTCCTTCCAAGACAGGCGTTTGTCAAAAAAGACGACCCCGTTTTCGGCATAGCGCTTCAGAGATAAATTTGTGAATTAAGAGATTTAGTTAAAACTGCCATTTTTCCATTAAATGAGAAAAGCTTAAACAACGCGTGCGAGCTTCAGAGATCAACGTCGACATTTATGAGAAGAGATTACCAACGGCCATGAATGAATGAAGACATTCCCGTTTATGTTGTATTTCTTCATAGTTAAGGCTGTGAATTTAGAGAAAACTTATTGTACGGACATTTTCAATTAGATGGGTTTGCCATTCTATTTGTTTCTTTATGATCAATTAATGGAGTTAATTGATATTTCCTTCCAAGATGGGTGTTTGTCAAAAACGACGACCTCAAATCTTTCGCGGTAGCGCTTCAAAGATAAGTTTGTAAATTAAGTGATTTAGGTCCAAATGGCCATTTTTGGGAAACTGTAGGCCATTTGAATAAGGAGATAATATGAAAACGGGCGTTTGTCACGACGACCCCATTTTCTATTTAGCGCTTTAGAGATAAGTTTGTTAATTAAGAGATATAGTTAAAACCACATTTTTTTGGTAAACGGTAACTAGCAAAAAGAAACAGCCTATCTATTAAACGATATGACCCAAAAAATGTAGTAAACTATTAATCAGTCAGGTGGTTAGACCCTGGCTTTGCATCTGGCACAACGTATCGTGGATGTCGCAAACATCTTGATACAATGCCCTAATTACTTCGAACAAGTTTGCTATATTAGTGTTTAGGGCAGCTATCTGCCGAGATATCTCTATTGCAGTTGATGGGGTGGGGGTGGGAGCATCATTCACAGCTGCCAGGGGTACGTCAGCTTCACCTTTCTCAGCAGCGTCTTCATCTTCAAGTTGAGGTGCTTCAACTGTATTGTGATTCCTATTGATGCCATGTGCGATTTTGAAATGAGTCCCACATAGGTCAACAACCGACACATTCTTCAGTGTCGTCATGTCGACAAGAGGTATGTCCAACATGACTAGAAGCATCTTAGGTGGAATATCTACCAGAAGCTCCTTTACAAGATGCGTCATATATCCACCAATAACAGTATTTCCTTTATCAGCCTTAGCCACCCGAGCAAGATTCGCAAACAATAAATCCATTTTGTTGATCGTTTAGCCTGAATGCATACACAATAGAACCAACAATTCCTGCTTGTTCACTGCTCCATCACTCTGACTCCATCCAAAAATAGATCCAGACATCACCCTATGCAAGTATTGTAGAGGAAAATTATACAACTTCGATGATTTCGATCGTGAATTATTTACCTCCTCTAAATGATCTATGATGAGCTGCCACTGTCTACTAGACCCAACACTGCTCAGGTCTTTCCCAAATTCAATTGGAAGGGAAGCAAAAAATCTGCGTAAGACGATCAAATGAAAATTCGTATTCAATATTGTGAATCCTGAATTCAATATGGGAGATCAAATTCGTCTCGTCTTTGTCCATAGACATCCCCAATAAAAACAAAAGGTCTCTCGTCAAATCTGCATATGTTGGCTCTCGGATACCCATAAATTCCTCCCAACTAGCCGTTTTCACATATTGCATAACATCGTCGTAATAGTTGAGGTACCGTAAGACATTATCATCTATGTAATGGGAAGGGACCACATCACGCCTCAATAATAACGCATACAGGGTTTCCTGTTCTGCACTTTTGAGTGTAAGTCCCTCAGGTAATGTAGGTAGCGACACGGGCGTATCTTTTTTCTTTTTCTGCTGGGTAAGGCGTCCTCGTGCTCTTCGTCAGGATGAATTTCACGTTCCTTATGCTTCTTGCACTTCCCTCCTTTTCGTGAAGGTTCCCTAGCTTCATTTTCGGTAGTAGTTGTTTATCCCCTTCATCGGTAGTCGAATAAATGGTTCTAGACATTGGCTTTTTGTTGGGCGATTCTAGAGGATCTTGTGTTCTTTTGGGTGGTTGTGCTCCCCAAGAGCTAACATTTTTCGCAATCCTTGTTCTGACCATGTTTTTGTTTTATGGGATTTACGTCGAACACCTGATATATAAGGAGTTTTATATTTATGTAGTGTTGGTAGTGATTGTACAAATCTAGAAGGAAATAAAGGAATTTCAACTTATAGTTTTGAGAAAGAGGAGCTTGAATTGATATATCTTCAAAACAAATACTGATTTCCTTTAGCAAAGAACTATGAACAGGGGTATCAGTTCATGCAGATATCTCGTTCAATAAAACAAAACAAGTATATATATACAGTATCACGACTACTAAATAAATTAGCGGCTAGAGTATGATAGTTATCTCGTAAGTGAAACATAGGACATGCTTACGAGATAACCTAAAAGTAACTTTGATTAAAAGGTAAACAGGCCATTTTATCGAACATGCCCAAGTGGTGTAATGTAATCTCTGAAGCGTTAAATCAAAATCGCTTAATCGATGTTTTCAATATGATTGTAATGTCAAACAAACGGCCTTGGGTAAACTAACGGGTAGGGTGTTATAGTTATCTTTTAAGTGAAACACAAGAAACGCTTATGAGATAACCCAAAAGTAACTTTGATTAAAAGGTAAATGATCATTTCTTCGAACACGCTCAAGTCGTGTAACGTAATCTCTAAAGCGTTAAATCAAAATCACTTAATCGATGTTTTCAATATGATTGCAATGTCAAACAAATGGCCATGGGTAAACTAACTGGTAAGGTGTTATATTTATCTCGTAAGTGAAACATAGGAAACGCTTACGAGATAACCCAAAAGTAGCTTAGATTAAAAGGTAAACGGTCGTTTCGTTGAACACGTCCAAGTTGTGTAATGTAATCTCTAAAACGGTAAATCAAAATCGCTTAATCAATGTTTTCAATATGGTTGCAATGTCAAACAAACGGCCATGGGTATAGACATTCCTGATGTTTTACAAAAAACGTTTCAGAGATCTTAGGTTAAACGGTTGTTCTTTGCACACGCCATAGTAGTTTAAATTTATCTTTGAAGCATTACATTGAAATCGCTTCAATTAAATTGGCATATCAATCACATGGCCATGGGTTCGAAAGACTGTCCTGATGACGGGTAGGGCGTGATAGTTACCTCGTAAGCAAAACTCTGGAAACGCTTACTAGATAACCCAAAGAAACTTTGATTAAAAGGTAAACATACGTTTGGTCGAAGATGCCCAAGTGGTGTGATGTAATCTCTGAAGCATTAAATCAAAATTGCTTAATCGATGTTTTCAATATGATTGCAATGTGAAATAGTTTTAACATCTATATAAAAACTGGGACTTGTGATACACGTGCTTGATGAATTATACTTTATGTTTTATATGATCTTTATTTTCTTTGAGAATTATGTGATATGATAATTATGTTTAACATAAAAATTGAATTTATGATACATATATAAATCGAGAGAAATATATATGTATATACATGTGTTTTTAAGAATTACATCTTATTAATTTATTTGTAATAAAGTCATATGCATAAATATATTTATATTTCGAAAATATAGCTATATATACATGTAATTTTTGAATTTATATGTATATATTATATAATAGGTCATGTTTTATCATATATATATACATACTTATCCAAAAATGTCATTTCTCCTAAGAAATGTTCTTAAATGCTAAGATCTCGATAAGTAAGATCTTGATAAGATTCTTGATAAACATAACAAATTGGATAACTAGAAAAAATATCTTATCTTATCATATGTTATCTTATCTTATCCTATCCTATCTTATCTTATCTTATCTTATCCTATCTTATCCTATCCTATCTTATCTTATCTTATCTTAACTTATCTTCTATGCATTTATTATAAATTGACCTTATAATATAAAAATCCTATTTCTTGCCCTAAACTCTATAAAAAGGGGTCATTGCCTTCATTTTCCCCCACACCCACACTCACCACACTCTCAACACACAAAACACTCTCTATTTATAGCATATCTTCAACACCTATATATATATATATATCAATAAACCCTTCTTTTTTCATACATATATACCTACTAGCCATCTATATACCCCCTTATTTCCTTCAAACACTCTTGAAAAGGTAGAATTATCTCATAAGTAGTATAGGAACTTGGGGATTTAAGTACTAGTTGCTATTCTCATGGTAGATTAATTATCATTCTTTACAAGTTGAGGGCAATAACTTTATGGTTAACAAATAATGATAAGCATGGAGATATTATGCCTAAAGTCATACTATGTATTATTATGCTTTAATTATGCTCTATTATGTTACTACAAGTTATTAGAAAGCATGCTTAGTCGTTGTTTCAAAAATATGGTTTTAGTACATTTTTATGTTTTAAAGAATATATGTTCTTTATGTGAAATTATGTAAGAATATGTGCAATATTTTCCTTAAAGTGGATACTAAGTTAGTTCATTATATTATAAAAATATGACTATGTAACTATTGTGTTACTTAGAGAATGTAAATACTTAATTTATATCTTTATATACATATGTATATGTGCACTAGGCTATCTTATGGGTAGCCATAATGTTGGAGATTCCGTTCATGGCTCACTATCCATCTTGTTCAAGTTTGTATGTACGCGTTTCATACTATTATGCACTTTTCTATGATTCATTACTTTATTGGTTTTATGAATATTATTCTTTTTTGCATATATATATCTATATGTATATTTCCGACCTCACTAAGTTATTTGGACTTACCACCCCAAGTTCTTTCTGTTCATTGCCTCAGTTCCAGGAAAAGAGGTTGAGGAAACTCGTTGAAGGCGATCGGTGCGTTACAAGTCATTAGTATATAGTCATTACCTTGTACAAGATATTATTTTTTGATACAATCATCTCAGAACATCCTATAGATGTTAATCGGAAAACAACCCTGCCTCCACACACACACTCACACTCACTCGAAGGGAGAGGGGTAAAGGATAAGGGGGTTCGAACTCAGGGCCTTCCTGATACCACTTTCGAATCTCTACAACTCTGCTCTGAGCCCAGTGGCAGACCCATTGCCAGCCCTAATGTCAAAGCTTGTGGGAAGGCTTTGAATGTACTGAGGTATTACTGTTTGCCCCCGTAAAGTCTAGATAATGACATTTGAATTCTTAGAGGTGATCTGGGATATTGTGGAGATTTTAAAGTCTTACAAGGGTAGGGTGTAATTCCAATTTATGTATAGGACAAGGAGGCCTCTTCATCGATCATTGACACACATTGTAGTTTAATTAAGCATGTTGAACAAGTGCCTTTTTTACCTTATCATGAGGAATTTGAATACCAAAATGGGAAATCCAATGAAAACACTAATAATGTGGACCAAACTTGAATTATGATGTTAATGTAGATAATGGTGTACATAATGATGCAAACTTGAACTTTGATGTTAATTTGGAAGATGATCTCCAAAATGATGTAAACTTAAATTCCAATGCTAACTTGGGTTGATAATTCCCATGATGATGCAAGCTTGAATTCCCATGATATTTGGGTGATGATATACATGTAGGGCAATCTTGAATTGTAATGATAATTTAGGTGATGATGTACATCACGATAATTTAGATAATGATGTCCGTGATAATGCTGGACTTGATAATTTTGAACATGATTTTGCTTTAAATGATGATGATAGCAGTGGACTAGGGGGTTTCACTGAAAGTGTCGAGGGTGGGGGTAGTGGAGAAAGGGATGTGGATAATGATGTCGATGAGGATGCCAATGAGAGTGATCAAAGTGACCTTATTTGTACCAATGATGAGTCATCATTAAGTTTTGATGTAAGTTTAGCATCAGATTACCCCTTTTGGATGCTTGAAGATTTGGAGGGTCGACTAGATGATGATATTTTACAAGATCATAGTAAAAACTTATATAAACAATGAAAGAAAGAAGAAAGTCAAAAAGGGCAGCAAAAGCTATTGAAATATGATGAATGAACAGCTTGTTAATAAAGAAGGGTGCTATAGTAGAGCAGATTATGAAAATTGTCTACGTTCTCACAAGGGTTCTAATGATGATTTTGTTGATTCTATGCCTAGGTATGAGGAATGAGATGATTCAATAGATATGTCTATGTTCGAAATGAAAGCAGGCTTTAAGTTTTTAGTAAGCAAAAGTAAAGGGATGTTTTAAGAGATTGGACTATGAGAAAGGATTTGATTTGAACCTTATTAGGAAGGAAAGAGTTAATATTAGGCTACATGCAAAAATGATTGTAATTGAAAAATTCATGCTTTTGCAGTTATGAGGTACTATATTTCAGGTGAGTAGGCAAGTCAATTACAAATACATTGGTAAAAGAATAGTCAATATTAAGATAGATAATTCTAGTAAAGGGCTGCAATATTTAAAGAACAAAATAATGAAGGAGTTGCAAATTGATTCTAAGCTTTATGAGGTGTAAAGGGCTAAGAAATATTCTTTAGAACTTCTTACGGGTGACATTAAGGTGTTGTACAACAAACTTTATGATTATTGTGCTACTGTGTGTGAGTATAATCCCACTAGCAATTTGATTTTTTAAAGTAAATAGATATTTGGTTCCTCCACTATTACAAAGAATGTATATTTGTTTGAGTCGTCTTAGAACTGCACATGCTCAGACTGCAGGTCATGAAGCATTTCAAATCAAGCCCAAATTGCAAACGATTTGCAAACAACATCATGCTCAGACTGCACGTCCTATCCAAAATTCATCTGTGACAGATGTTGTATTGCACACCTCATGTGTATATCAATGATTATAAGGTATATCTATCATCTTGTTGGTTTGAATTTAATCATCATGTCTCTTAAAACAGTACACTACCCAAAGCTCACATTCTAAGATGGACCAAGGCATGCACCTCTTGCACCATCACATGCAAGATCAAAATCTCAAGATGCTCAAGTATTATTATTTTTTCTTAAAAAATTGCTTCTAAATGATTCACATTCATCATTATTCCTTTCATTGCAGAAACCACCTTAAATGTCACATTCTGCGTAATGGAGCTAGAGCAAGACAAGTACCTGTTGCTATTGGGGTTGCGCAAGTGCACGTAGTCGTACAAGTAAATATAAAATGAGTAGAGTGTCGAATCCCATAGGATTGTGATTTGACCCATGAAAGTGACTTGTGCTATTTTGCTAAATTGATCGATATGGAGTGGTTTGTTTTCTGACTTAAAACTAAAGTCAAAACAAGTACTAAACATATAAATTAACTCTAACAAATTCAAAAGTTAAACAAATATCCAATATGGAAAAATTCAAGTCCAATGTAGGTTCATTAATCTATTTCTATTTCAATCCAATCACTAGACTAAATAATTTTGTGGTTGTGTGAAGTCGGGAACTACTATATCTACAATTTCTCTCAAGCATTATAGAATAATCTCATGCAATCTTTTCTAAGCCTCAAACTAACGAGTTCTCACCGCAACGCAAATTTCGAGTCTATTGAATTACAAGACAAATTTCGAGTACAAATTGAATTTAATGAAATTACTGAAAATAAAGTGGGTACAATCTCTAAACTTGATCCTTTGATTCTTCCATCACGAATTTGAAATTTGAAAATTCAAACACTTCCAGAGCGTATTTGATGGTTTGATCTTCTTGGAACTTGATTTGGTCCTCAATATCGTGATTTGTAGGCTTTGTAGCTTGATTACGAATCAAACGCTGAGATTTTCGATGAACGCCGCGAAGAATGCTGTGAAAACCGTTGACTTAACTTGATGTATGTTTGGAAAGAACGTCGATTTGTTGGCTTAGCACCTTGTCCGCAGATCGAACACCTTGATTTGGTTGATCTTGGTGAAGAACGTCGGGAACTTCGCCTTGATCGTTACGTATTTGACTTGGGAAAATGTAGAATCGCTGCCTTGGCACCTTGATTGCGGATGAAACGCCTGAATTTGATGATCTTCGTGAAGAACGCTGTGAACTTCAACTCGATTACTTCAAATCTTCTTGAGAGAATCACGGGATTTTCTTTGCTTCTCTTGCTTTTGAAGACTTCTTATGTTTCGATGTGTCTCTATCTGTGTCTTTGGCTTGTTGAAAAGACACCTATTTATAGGTGTAGGGGAGAGTCTCTTGCCGTGTTTACTTGATGAGATGACGCAATTTGATTGGTTGGTTCAAATCTGCTAGCAATTCATTTACTTAATGAAAAGATACAATTTGAATTGCCAAAATATGATAATATCTAGCTTATATATTTGCAAGATATTATTTTACTTGCCAAAATAATAATACAATTTTTTTCTTTTTTTTAATTTGGCCCATGACTTATGGCCCAAACAAATTTCATTTTTTTTTAATTTGGCCCATGACTTATGGCCCAATCGAATTTCACAATTTTGTTTTTTTTTATTCAATTTGGCTCATTTAATAGGCCCAATTGCCTCAATTGCAATTGAATTTTGAAAAATTGCAAGTTGAACTACTTCTTAGCAGTAACTCACGAGTAATTATCCCACAATTAGGGCCCAATTACTTTTACAATTGGCCCAATTTTATCATCAAATCATTTCTAATTTTGACCATCTTGCCTTCGGTCAAAATTGCCTAGTTCGAGAAGCTTCTCCTTGTTTCCTTTTTTTCTCTTTCTAGCAGCAGGTTCCTTATATGCAGTGACTATCCTTTTTTCCTACTCTTCAATGACTTCGGCTCCAACCCTGGTAATAGAAGTTTCTTTCTCCAAAATTGTGATATTTGTTGCTACGATATTTGTTGCCAATTTCATGGGTGTCTCATGTTTCTTTCTCCAAAATCTATTCGAGGACACAAGGTAGTTCTTCTTCAATTCGAGACCCGATTTGGCAAGAAATCCCACTATGGCAATTCTCCTTGCATCAACGGTATCTTTGATTTTGGAGATCGGAATCAACCAGTGAATTTTCCTTAACGCGAATCCATGTCTTGTTTTCTGAAAATTTCCTTCTTTTTTTTTTCTTTGTTTCCAAGCACGTGGGTCTCACATAGACAATAAGATTTCAATGTGATATCCCGTTGATGAAGAGCTCATCTCGCTTCCAATTTGTAGTTGGTGTCTTCTTTTCCCTACTCTGCTTTCGGTAGAAGGCAATTTTTCTTTGTCATTTTCTTGGTTCTTTCCTTTATTTTTTTTTTCTCTTTCCTTTTTTTTTGGAAATGAAATTGGTTTGTTGGTAAGTCGATTTTGGTACGACTTTCATGGAATAAGAATTTCCTTCTCACCGTTTCCTTACTCCTTAAGGCCATGGACATTGAGAATTTCCTTCTAAAACATTGGTTGTTCCCTATAAAAGAAGGGTGATTGTGTGGGTTCTCAACACCTCAAATCTGTCGTGTATTACACCAGTACACATCATTGAGCTTTCACATCCTTGCTACGAAAAGTTTGGGTTCGTTTGGTGAGTGGGCGCTCATCCTCTTTCAAGCATGACATTCTGCAGCTACGCATACCACCTGCTTGATGAATCGTCGATATCAATCGAGACATTTTTTTTTTTATTAAACTGGTGCTCCAGAATTTCTTTTGTTGACATGTTACTGCCCAATTTTCGAATTATATAGTGCGATTTGGAGAAAAAAGCAAACCACATATCATATTTTCAAAACTGAACATATTGCAGATTATCACACCCCGTGCTCAGTGAATTTCTTGAGAGAGCTTCTCATGATCTTTTACTTTTTTTTTCTTTTAGTTTATATTTTAGTACTAAATTTTCTTCTATCTTGAATATATATATATATATTTTTTCTCTTTACAGTGAGTACTCAAGGATCTCTTTCCACTTATAAAGTCAGCAATAATTGCATTTGCTGATTCGGATCCCCCTTTTTTTTTTTTTACTTTCCCGTTCTATTTTTTTTTAAACTCACACCTTTGTTGGAACTTGATAGGCTACAATGGTATATTTCAAAGATAGTTCATCATCTTCAGGAATAAAGCACTTGATCATCCTTGATGACGAGAAACAACCTATCGAGAAGGGTACAATCTTAGCGGTCCACGCCCCCCTTATCGGTCGATACGCGAAGCAGTGGCCAAGATTGATGAATCCACTCTACACAAAAGAATGGTCTCAAGAGATCCCTTTAGACAAGACGTCCAAGGTATGGTGCTTGCAAGTAAATCATCACAAGCACTCAGACGAGCCAAGTATCTTTCCAAGCATTGTTGAAGGCAAGGCCAAGTGGGGAGGCTCCATCCAGTTCAAGGGCGAGTTCAAGTATGTCAAAGGCTACTGGGATTGGACAGAAGACATACTTAGCCGGTGTGAGCGTAAGTTGGCGGAGGCCGAGAACTACGATGCAGTATTTGCTTCATTGTTTACGTACGACTGCCACCCAGAGATCATCAAGGTATTTTGTGATGCGTGGAGTCCTGCTACCAACAACCTTCTGACTTTGTTCGGAGAGCTCTCCATATCATTGTGGGATCTGCATACTTTAGCCGACCTTCCACTGATGGGACTTCTCTATGACGAGGTGGTTCCCGATGCCATGGAGCTTAACGGAGCTGGTGAGGTGGGCCGAAGATTTGTTCCCAGCTGCTGTAAGTACTTGTTTCACGCCTTCCACCTGCTACAACGGAGCACTGAAGGAGGTCAACTCTCTCAAGTCACACTCAAGCGAGTGGATTAGCTTCTGGTCCAAGAAAGACACCAAGTACTGCCAACTACCACCGCAAAGCGGGAAGAAGTCAGCTCTTTCGAAGTCAACTCACAATCCACTCGGTGACTTTGGTACTCACAAGGGCTGGTCTAGAGCGGAAGAAGAGTTGTTTTCCAAGATTAGCATCACAGGGAGTTTAAGAGAAAAGATGTACTTGGCGGCGTATCTAGCCTGTAGGCTTTGCACCTTCGTCCTTCCAATCGATGACATTAACTCCATACGTCCAAGCACTTTCCAAATGCGAGCATCATGGCAAGTAGGCACAAAGTAGGTCTTGCAATCCCGACTCTAGCGAGCATTTACAATGGTTTGAACAAGATCTCAAATTCACTACTCCTCTTTTCCTATCCACTTCGTCTTTGGCTGGCTATCGCACTACTGCAAGACTGATTCTCAAGTTCATCAAGCATAAGCGGCCACAAGATGACTCAATTCTCCGGTGAAGGCGACGCAAGACACTATGACCCGAAAGAGGCTCGCAAGAAGATCCACAAAGGGGAGCTTGTCTCTTGGACTTGCAACATGATCATGAAGCATCGCAACTTCCCACACGCCGACGATGAGCATGTTGACAAGCTTGACCGAGATTACTTCATCGCCATTCGTTCTAGCTATCTGCCTCTGTGACAAGGTGGCCATTTTATCATCGAACCTTATACTCCTCACCGTTTTAGCCGCCAATTTGGGTATTATCAAGAAGTTCCAGGAGTTCTTGAGAGAGATATTCATAAAGCTTCTTTAGATGAAGGTATTCAACATTTGCGCTTGTGCACTTACTCCAAGTCAATGTCTCAAGTATGTTTCCCTTCGATTCCCGTAAATACAAAGAAATTTTCTTCAGACAATTACAAAAAATGGTGGGACAAAACTTATAGAACCTTTATCGAGGAGAATGTCGCGAAGCTAGTTGACTTAAGTTCACCCAAAGCCTCAGCTCCATGTGAGAAACAAGATGAAAGAAACAAAAGAAAAGCTACCATTCATCTTGTAGAAGAAAGTCAAAGTAGGAATGCAGATCATCATTGGAAGAGGCCAAAGAGAGATCCCAAGCCCTCTATTGATTAATTTGTTGGCGAGGTTGTCTCTTAACGCTTTTCTCCTTCAACTTTTTTTATTTCCTCTTTTTTTGAATTCTCTAACTTTAAAACATATCACATTTGAGGGGGAGAAAGAGATGCTCAACCTTGATGATGATGATGGATCTGAAGATAGCCAAGAGTCAACTATGGGATCTAACTCATCAACTGCAGAACTTCCACTTGCTAAGAGGGGGTGTAAAGAAGTGCCCAAGTTGAATGAAGCAAAACCAACACTTCCATGCCCCGAAGTTTCAGTTTTTCAAGGTGAGAAGTTCATCCATAATCATCAGAAGGAGTTTCTTCAGAAACCGTGGAGAGATCTCATAGAAAAGATATCACACACTTCTCTCGACTCCCCTTCCTCTATCGAAGATGACATCGATATAGTGCTCAGCTTGATGGAAAGCTTCAATAACTTCGATATTTCCTATGTAGAAGGATCACTCAAGCTTTTATTTGCCAAGGCAGCTGCTTTTGATAAGGCGAGGTCTGCATCCTCCGAGAAAGCATCTAAGGAATTTACTGCCCATCAGTTAGAAGAAGCTAAAGAATGTCTTTCAAATGCCAAAACCAAAGAAAGCAAGGAGGTTAATCTAATTCAGTCTACCAAAGAGGATTTGGAGCAAATTCAACAAGAGATCAATAACTTGAATACGCGGAAGAAGAGTTTGTTTCAATCATTGAAGCGACAACAACAACTCCTACAAAGTGCTCAAGCTGAAGTTTGCGAGGTTGAAAAAGAAATCACCGTCCTCCAAAGTGCTTCTTCGATGAGTGACAAAGAGATTGAAGAAAGGAAGCTTTTGACAGCACGACTCGAGGCTGCTAGGGAAGAGTTGAAGAATTTGAGTCCTTTTACTTGAGATTAGCTAAGGACTTTGCATTTTTTTTCTTTTTTGCTATAAACAATGTTTCCCCTTTTTTGTTTTTGATTATGCAATAGAAATCTTTTCATGTACTTTCTATTTTGCAATCTCTTGGATGTGAATGCGACTCTTGTTATTTTTCAATACAATGAACTTTGAAACTTATCATGTCTCTCACAATAAATCAATACTCACATGAAAATACAATTCACTACGAATTTCAAACTTCATGTAATAAATTGCTAACTTTCATGAAAACAAAATCTACTGCAAACACGATCCTTCAAGTGCTTTGACTTTGAATTAACGAGTCCTTTGGAAAAGTATATCTTCAAAGAATCTTGACTGAACTTAGAAATTATCTAAGCTACCTACGTACCCAATGAAAAGATGAAAGGATTAAGTCATACACAGTTTATACTCATGCGGGCCAGGAATATCCATGGCTTAACCACCCTGGACAAAGTGGAGTATTTCTAAATTTAACCACATGAAATACCTTTAGTGGAGTATCTCAGCAGTTTAACCACGTGCATTACCATTGGTGAGTACCGTACACAGTTTATACTCGTGTAGGTCAGGAGTTTGATGCAGCTTAGGCTCGTGCCTCAAGAGCAATTTGCATAATTTACGCATAGTAGCGCTTCAAGAATTTCCTATTTATGGGGCCAATCCTCAAGCCATCTTCGGTGACCAACTTGTATGCGCCATTTGTGTAGGCCTCTTTAACAACATAAGGGCCATCCCACTTGGAGGTGAATTTGTTTCCGATCCGGTGAGTTTTGATGATGGGCCTTCTCGTAGCAAGCATTAAGTCACCCACTTGAAAAGAGCGTAGCTTCACTTTCTTATTAAATGCTCTGGAAATACGAGCTTGATAACACTCAAGTCTCTGTTGTGCTTCCAGTATCTTCTCGTCAAGGGCTTCCAACTCTTCAAGGCATAAACGTGCATTATCTTCTTCAGTTAGCCTTTCTTGCATAGCTATTCTCAGTAATGGAATCTGCTGCTCGAGGGGGACAATTGCTTCAGTGCCATACACCAAGGAATAAGGAGTTGCTTGTGTCGGTGTTCTGTAAGTTGTTTGATACGCCCATAAAGCTTCTCCAACACTTTCATGCCAATCTCGCTTTGACTATGCAACCACTTTGTTCAATAGATTACACAACGTCTTGTTGAATGCTTCGACGAGACCATTAGCGGCAGCATTGTACATGGAAGACTTCCTTTGCTTAAAGTTGAACTTCTCACAAAGCTTGTCTATCAGACTTTTGCTGAAAGGTTTCCCATTATCAGTGATTATGTATCGTGGAACCCCATAATGGTATATGATGTTGATGCAGGTGAAGTCAGCAACATTTTCTTTCTTTACTTCTTTGAGGGGCACTGCCTCAGCTTACCTGGAAAAGTAATCCGTGGTTGCCAAGATATACAAGTGTCCTGCTGAAGACTTGGTCATGGGACCTACAACATCCAATCTCGAAGCATTAAAAGGCTATGAAGCCACTGTAGGGTGCAACGGCTTAGGCAGTTGGTGGATAAAGTTCGCATGGAACTGGAAAGCTTGACATTTTTGCGTGTAGTCCATGCAGTCTTTTACCATTGACGGCCAATAGTAGCCCATTCTTTTGATTCGAAAATGCAATTTTGGGCCTGACTGATGAGCACTCCAGACTCTGGAATGAGCTTCTTCCATAACATGAATGGATTCTTCTTCACTCAAACATCTCAGGAAGACTCCATCGAACGACCGCTGATACAGTGTATCTCTCTAATAAATGAAGTGAGCCGCACGCCGTCTAATGTCAACCTTTCTGTGTGGATCATCTGGCAACCTTTCGTACTTCAAGTAATCTACGAATAGTTCGGGCCAATCCTCCTTTTCGACCTCAAATACTTCCACGACGTGATCTCTACCTTTTCAGTATCTTCATCATCAAATATCGCAATTCCTACATATCGACACTCGAGCTTCCTCTTCATTCATCACGAGAGTGGAAGCGAGTTTTGCCAGAGCATCAGCTTGTTTATTCTCATTTCTTGGTACATGCTTGATTGTCACATTGCCAAGCCAACCAACAAGTCTTCTAGCATAATCAAATATGGGACTAGCTCTGGATTTTTCACTTCATAGGACCCATTCAGTTGGTTGACTACCAACTTAGAATCTCCATATACTTTGAGGTGAAGCTGCTTTATGTCTACCGCTATCTCCAAACCGAGGATAAGAGCTTGATATTCGGCGATATTGTTAGAGCAATTTTGAGTCAGAGTAAAAGAATACAGGAGTACTTCACTATTGGAAGTGATGAATATGACTCCAACGCCTGCCCTCTCTCTATGAGAAGCTCCATCAAAGTACATTTTCCATGGAGGAGTGACTTCAATCATAAGGGCGTCTTCATCGGGGAGATCGTCAGACAATTTCCATTCAGTAGGGATAGGATGGTCGGCCAGAAAATCAGCTAGAACTTGACCTTTCACCACCTTCTGAGGCACATACACAATCTCAAACTGTTGCAGCTGAAGGTACCACCTAGCAAGCCTATCAGAAAGGACCGATCTCAACATGACGTACTTTAGTGGATTTGCTCTCGAGACAAGGCGAACAATATAAGCTTCGAAGTAGTGCTTTAGTTTCTGGATTGCAAAGACAAGGGCTAATTAGATCTTTTCGATTGGCGAATATTTCAACTCATTTGGCGTCATCATTCTGCTCAGGTAATACAGGGCATTTTCTTTTCTACTCTTATTTTCTTGAGCAAGCAGGGCTCCAACAGAACGTTCTTAAGCAGTAATGTAGAGAATTAAAGGTCGTCCCGACACTGGTGCAACAAACACAGGAGGTTTCATTAGATACGACTTTATGTTGTCGAAGGCATTGCGACATGTATCATCCCACTCAAAAGGAGTACCTTTCTTCATCAAGCGGCTGAATGGTTGACATCAACCAACTAAGTTCAAGATAAATCATCGAAGATAAGCCAGTTTCCCTTGCAGACTTTTTAGCTCACGAATATCCCGAGGTTCAGGCATTTTCAAGATCGCATCGATTTTCGCCTGCTCAATCTCTATGCCTCGATGGCGGACGATGAATCCAAGGAACTTACCTGAGGAAACCCCGAAAGCGCACTTCAGTGGATTCATTCTAAGTTGATATCTCCGTAAACGTTCAAAGACCATCCTGAGATCATGAAGGTGATCCTTTCGCTTCCTGGATTTTACTACTAAGTCGTCCATATAGCATTTGATGTTTTTGTGGAGGATATCGTCAAAAATCTTCTGCATCGCTCTTTGATAAGTGGCGCCAGCATTTTTTAGGCCGAAAGGCATCACTTTGTAGCAATATATTCTTTTAGGGGTGCGAAATACCGTCAGTTCTTCATCTTCTAACGCCATGCATATATGATTATACCCCGATGATCCATCCATGAATGATAACGCTTTATGACTTGTGGTGGCATCGATCATAAGCTCAGCTATGGGCAGTGGGAAGTTTTCTTTTGGACACACTTCATTTAGATCTCTGAAATCGACGCATGCTCAGATTTGACCATTTTTCTTTCTTATCGGGTACAATGCTTGATATGTACGTAGGGTACTTGACTTCTCGAATGAACCCAACTGCAATGAGTTTGTTCACCTCAGCCTCAATCAAAAGGACTAGATTCAGTCGAAATCGCTGTTAGGCTTGCTTTACCGGACGAGCTCCCTTCTTAATGGAAAGGTGTTGAACTGCTACCTTCAGATCTAATCCAAGTATCTCTTTGTAAGACCATGCGAACACATCTTTGAATTCGGTTAAAAACTCAATGTAAGCCTCTCCCTCATCAGTAGTTAATAGTGAACTAATGTAGATTGGTTGTGGATTGTCAGCATCTCCCAAGTTGATTTCTTTCAATTCATCAACTGTTGTTTTAATACCTTCTTCAAGCTCAGGGGGGGCAAATTCGGCATCCTCTTCTGGGATTTCTTTGGTCGAGGTGATGTGGTATGTTGTCACAGCATCTTCTTCATTCTCTTCAAAGAGTATGCATTCCTTATATGACCTGGGTTACTCGCAACATCTTTATGGCATCACCTACCTTGATATGGCCTCCTCTGATAAGTTTGATAATATGCCTGAACAAGTGATCTTTAGTACTCGGATGAGCTATTTAGCGTGTAACATCACAAACGGAGTAAGAAGAAGCTATACTTTCTTTATCATTTTCCTCATTACTCTGGGCACTTGTGAACACAAAAGTCTGCCATTTAGCTTTTAAGACTACACCACATGAGATGGCCAAAGTAGTTTTTTGCTTCATACGGGAAAGAATAAGACTTCGTAATTTTTGGCCATCTTGAGTCTCGACCTTCTTATTGTACCATAGACTCTTTGTTCTTTTGTGTGCAATCCTTTTGGGAGGCCCGAGTCTTTCGAAGATAGAGATTCTTGGCATTTCCCCTTTGTTCGCATCATTTGACAAAAGTTCGCTGATGCGGATCAAGGGAGCTCCAATGGTGTCAAGGTCGAAGCAAGAGGCAACAAGAAGGATCCATTGGCTCTTCCAAGTGGGCCAATCACAAGCGCACGGGCTAAGGCCTTTGGGACAACCATGAACGCATATGTACAAGAGCAAGTCACACTTGAGTTGCAAGAGCATGAATTCACTAAGTGCACAATTGGGCTTGAAGGCACACCTAAGCTACTCTATATGCTTGAGGCGTGTTCCATTGATGAAGGGGCTGCCTAGCCTTGTTTAATTGAGCTTAAACTTATTTGGGCTTTAATTATTTGTAATAGCTTGTGTTTGGATTTTAAACACATGACTTGATAGACTTTAATAAGTCCTTGTAAGGATGGCACATTGGGCTTCACTTAAAGCCCATTCCTTATGGGATTCGGCCTAATGGGCTTAGTTTAGGGTTTGACTTTGTCTAAGGTATAAATACCTTCTTTAAACCTTTGGAAATTAGATTTCTTTCATTGAAGAAGACTAAAAAAAACGTGATTCTCTTGTTCTTCATGTATATGAACCCTAGCATAGGAATTGTGAGCTCTACAATCTCCATTGCAACAAGAATCTGATTTATGCTTCAAGAGTGCTTGTAAGTGTTGATCTTTTCTTGATTAAATCCTTTTAAATCTTCTTCTTGAGTACAAGGGGGATGTGGGTTTAAAGGGTAGAATCTATCTTGTTCTTTGCTTTATGCCTAATTGCCATAATCTTCTCATGAGTACATGTTTTTGATTAGGGTTGTCATATTATTTGGTATCAGAGCTTTGGCTAGATAAATTCTCATTTATCTTAGATTCTAGGTTTGAGTTTTCTGAATTCCTTGAATTCTTTTGTGCGTGGTGCCATTTTTTTTATTGTTATTGTTGCTGAATTTGCATGATTGTGTTATCTTGATTGTTCTTGCTCGATTCTTGATCCTAAAACTTCATTCTTGATTCGAATTTGTGTCTTCTTGAAGTATCTTTTTAGTTTGTATCAATTGAGATTCTGAACCTATAAAAAAAAAGAAAGAAAAAAATGAGAAAAAAGGAAATTCGAATTTGATCTTGATTGAGTAGTGAAATTCTGAAATTTTGCGTTAGTGTCGTTCTTGAATTAAAATTCGGCCTTTGCTTCAATTCCTTGAAAGACTCCACTTTTCAAGCCTTATTTGGTGGAATTGCATGTGACTACAACTAATTCATTGAGCAACTCCACTTTTCATTCCTTATTTGGGGGAAATAGCATGTGCACAAATCTGAATGCATGTGAACAAGGACCACACAAAAGTCTCTTGACATTTTTCTTACCATAAAATTCATGTGTTTCATTGTAAAGGGGTTGTTTTCATTTAATCTCTTAGTTTTCACTTCTTGGCAGCCCAATTACACCCTCACACACACTTGTGCTTGTTTGGTACTTAACAAATCAATTAAATTGGCGCTACTGGTGATTCGGCTACCATTGACTTCCTTATTGAAAATTTTGATTTTTGGTATTCTTGTTTGCTTCCTGGGGTAGGAATAACTTAGGCTCTTATTTAGTTCACTTTGTCTCTTTTTGACCAGAATTGTCTCTTTGTGATTCTAGCTATTTAATTTCTTGTTTTGAGCTACATTTTTGCCTCTTTGATATTACTAGGGTGTTAATTGCTTGTGACTACACTCTAGATTGATATTATCAAGTGGTGCATTGCCTTGTTCTTGCACTACCATTCCGTTTGTTTTTAAGTCTTCTTTCTAGCTTTTGTTCTTGCTTAATTTTCCTTGTTAGGTTTTAGCCTTGTCTTCCAAACTCTTCTTGTTATCTTGTGACATTTGTTGGATTCTGAAGTGCAATTGAGACGTGTGCAGGAGTGGTAAAAGGCTGGAGTGCGACCCTACACCTTTGGGAGAGAAAAGCCCACGTTTTAAAGAGAGAAACACGTGAGGGAGTGAGTGACTAACAATCTGCCTATAGTGTTCTTTCTTTTGATTTGCAGCAATGTCTAGCTTATCTAAAGTAGGAGATGGAGGGACTTTCAAGGTTGATAACCCTCAAATGCAATTCATTCTAGAAACATTTAAAGGGCATTTTCTTCATTTGAACAAAACTCTAGAGGCCATGAATGACAAGTTGGAGAGACATGACCAAGAGTTGAAGGGAAGGAGTTCTCAATCTCATCAAGAAACTACAACAAATGGAGGGCATACACCATTTGATCATACCCATCGAAATTTGCAAGATGAGTTTGATGATGAAGATTAGAGGCCTGATGCGACTCACAATTGGAGGGGAGGTAGACTTGAGCATGGAAGAGGTGGGGGAAGGTTTGGAGGCTGAAGTACTAGATGTCCAGCCTATGAAGAGGAGGAGGACGAAGTGGTAGTTGACAAGGTAGACGGGAATTTGGGCAACATCAAGCTCAAGATTCCACCTTTCAAAGGCCGAAACAATGCAGAAGAATACTTGGAGTGGGAAAGAAAGGTTGAGATGATCTTTGAGTGCAATAGATATTCAGAAGAGAAGAAGGTGAAGATTGCAACAGTTAAGTTCACTGAATATGCTATGGTTTGGTGGGGCCAACTCAACTTGAGTAGAAGAAAGGTGGGGAGATGCCCCATTAGCAATTGGGACGACATGAAGGAGGCAATGAGGAAACGTTTTATACCTTTCCACTATTTTAGAGAGCTACATCAGAAATTGCACAGGCTTGTGCAAGGGGCTAAGTCAGTTGAAAACTACCACAAAGACATGGAGATGTGCATGGTTAGAGCTAACATTACAGAAGATGAGGACATAACCATGGCTAGATTTTTGAGTGATTGAGCTCTACAAGTATGATTCTATGGAAGACATACTTAACATGGCCATGAAGATAGAGAAGCAGAAGAAGACCAAGAGCTCCAACAAGTTCGCAAGCAACACCAACAACTCTTGGGGTTCTAAATGGCCTACAAAGGAGGAGAAAAAGGAGTTTCAAAACCCTAAACCAAAAAGGGACAGATTCGGGCCTCAAGGCTAAACACTCCAATTCAGGCTCCAATTCAAGGGGTTCTAGCTCAACTACTCCTAGTAGGGACATCAAGTGCTTCAAGTGCTTGGGCAAGGGTCATATCGCCTATCAATGTCCCAATAAGAGAGTCATAGTGATTCAGAATGGTTATGTATATTCAGAATCTGAAGGCGAGGAAGAGATGCCCTATTTAGAATCTTGTGGTGACAGTGAGGGTGAAGAAGAGGAGCAAGAAGTTGTGGTAGCACCTGAGGTTAGATCTTCTTTAGTTTCCAGGCGTGTGTTGAGCATGCAGTTGCAAGAGGAGAGCTTAGAATAAAGGGAAAACATCTTTCACATGAGGTGCTTGGTGGGAGGCAAGGTTTGCACACTTATAATTGACAGTGGAAGTTGTACAAATGTGGCAAGCCTTAGTATGGTGAGTAAATTGGGGTTAAAGTGTGAGAAACGCCCTAGACCATACAAGCTTCAATGGTTTAATGACATGGGCAGTGTTAGGGTGAACAAGCAAGTTGTAGTTTCATTCTCAATTGGACCATATAAGGATGAGGTGACTTGTGATGTGGTTCCAATGCAAGCTGGCCATATTTTGCTTGGGAGGCCGTGGCAGTTTGATAGGAAAATGCACCATGATGGCTACCTCAACCGATTCTCATTCTCCCATGAAGAAAGGTGTGTAACGCTTACTCCTTTGACACCTAGTGAGGTCTATTTAGACCAAAAGAAGCTTATGGAGAGAGAGGGGCAGAATTTCGAAAATGAGGAGAAAGAGAAAGAAAGTGAAAAGAAAGAAGGAAAAGAGACCAAACAAAAGAGTAAACAAGTACATGGCTCAGTGATGAGAGAAAAGAAGAGTGAGAGAAGAAATAAACAAACACTTTTTGTGAGAGAAAGAGAGATCAGGAGGGCAATTAGTGAGCGTAAACTAATCTTGATGATTCGATTTAGAGAGTCATATTTTTCTTTAACTGACCTTGACACTTCTATTTTTCCTTCTAGTTTTGTTTCTTTATTGCAGGAGTTTTATGATGTTCTTCCAGAAGAGATGCCGAGTCGTCTACCACCATTGAGGGAATAGAGCATTAGATAGACTTCCTTCCTGGAGCCGCAATCCCAAACCGACCAGCATATAGGAGCAACCCCATGGAGACTAAGGAGTTGCAAAGACAAGTTAATGAGCTGTTGGAGAAGGGATTTGTGAAGGAGAGTATGAGCCCATGTGCAGTTCCAGTCCTTTTGGTACCTAAAAAGGATGGGACATGGAGGATGTGTGCTGATTGCAGAGTAGTCAACAAAATCACTGTAAAGTATCGACATCCCATTCCTAGGTTAGATGACATGTTAGATGAACTACATGGTGCTAAATATTTCTCTAAAATTGATCTAATGAGTGGGTATCATCAAATTAGAATGAAACCTGGGGATGAATGGAAAACTGCATTTAAAACTAAGTATGGCTTGTATGAATGGATGGTTATGCCTTTTGGGCTAACTAATGCACCTAGTACATTTATGAGGTTAATGAACCATGTTTTGCGTGCCTACTTAGGGAAATTTGTAGTTGTGTATTTTGATGATATCCTTATTTACAGCAAGTCTATTGATGACCACATTGAGCATGTTAGGCTAGTTTTACAAGTTTTGAGACAAGAACAATTGTATGCTAAGCTTAAAAAGTGCACCTTTTGCATAGATAGACTTGTATTTCTTGGTTTTATTATGAGTTCGCAGGGTATTGAAGTCGATGACGAAAAGGTCAAGGCCATAAAGGAATGGCCCACGCCTAAAACTATATCTGAGGTAAGAAGCTTTCATGGTTTAGCTGGGTTCTACAGGCGGTTTGCGAAGGACTTTTCTACCATAGCTGCGCCTCTCACAGAGATAGTGAAGAAAGAAGTTAGGTTCAAGTAGGGAGAAGCACAACAGAAAGCGTTTGATACTTTAAAGAATAAATTGTGTTCAGCTCCTATTCTTGTTTTGCCTAACTTTGATAAAACTTTTGAAATTGAATGTGATGCTTTTGGTGTAGGTATTGGGGCTGTTTTGATGCAAGAGAAGAAACCAGTAGCATACGTTAGTGAAAAGTTGAATGGAGCTCAACTCAACTACTCTACATATGACAAAGAGCTTTATGCCCTTGTTAGAGCCTTGGACGTGTGGCAGCACTATTTGATGCTCAAGGAATTTGTAATTCACATGGATCATGAATCATTGAAGCATTTAGAAGGGCAAGGTAAGCTTAACAAGAGACATGGTAAGTGGGTTGAATTTATAGAGCAGTTTCCGTATGTGATTCAATATAAGCACGAGAAAGAGAATGTCGTGGCAGATGCATTATCCCAAAGGTATGCCTTGATCTTTACTCTTAGTTCTAAGTTGTTGGGTTTTGAGTATATCAAAGAATTATATGTGAATGATTTTGATTTTGGGAATGTTTATGTTGCTTGTGAACATGGAGCATTTGACAAGTTTTATAGAGGTGATGGCTTTTTGTTTAGGGAAAATAAACTTTGTCTACCTAAATGTTCTATGCATAACTTGCTAGCGTTGGAATCACATTGTGGGGGTCTAATGGGGCATTTTGGTGTGCATAAGACTTATGACATGTTGAATGAACATTTTTACTGGCCACATATGAGAAAAGATGTTGAGAAAGTTTATTCTTCATGTATTGCATGTAAACAGGTCAAGTCTAAGTCTATGCCACATGGTCTTTATATGCCTTTACTGGTGCCTAGTTCACCTTGGACTGATATTTTCATGGATTTTGTGCTTGGATTGCCTAGGACTAGGCGTGGGAGAGATTCTATATATGTTGTTGTTGATAGGTTTAGCAAGATGGCACACTTTATTGCATGCCATAAGACTGATGATGCAACTAACATAGCTAATATGTTCTTTAGAAAGGTGGTGTGTTTACATGGGGTGCCACGCACCATTGTTTCCGATAGGGATACTAAGTTCCTTTCACATTTTTGGAGTGTTTTGTGGGGTAAATTAGGAACTAAATTACTTTATTCTACTACTTGTCATCCACAGACAGATGGACAAACTGAGGTTGTGAATAGGACTTTGGGAATCTTATTGCGTGCAATTTTTGGTAAGAATTTAAAAACTTGGGAAGATTGTTTGCCATTTATTGAGTTTGCATATAATACGAGCATTCATTCTTCTACTGGTTTTTCACCTTTTGAGATTGTCTATGGCTTTAACCCTTTGACTGTGCTAGATTTATGTCCTTTGCCTGTAACTGAGCTTGTGAGTTTAGATGGAACAAAGAAGGCAGATTTGGTGAAGTCATTACACGAGAAAGCATGCACCAACATTGAGAAGAAGAACTGTCTTTATGCTGACAAGGCTAATAAAGGAAGGAGGCGGATTGTCTTTGCACCGGGTGATTGGGTTTGGGTTCACTTTAGAAAGGAGAGATTCCCAAACCAAAGGAAAAGCAAGTTGGATGCACGTGGTGATGGCCCATTCCAAGTTTTGGAGCGCATTAATGACAATGCCTACAAAATTGATCTACCAGGTGAGTATGGCATTTCTGCAACATTTAATGTTTCTGATCTTTCTCCTTTTGATTTGGATTCAGATTTGAGGACAAATCTTTTTGAGGAAGGAGGGAATGATGCGGATCAAGGGAGCTCCAATGGTGTCAAGGTCGAAAGCAAGATGCAACAAGAAGGATCCATTGGCTCTTTCAAGTGGGCCAATCACAAGGGCACGGGCTAAGGCCTTTGGGACAGCCATAAACTCATATGTACAAGAGCAAGTCACACTTGAATTGCAAGAGCATGAATTCACTAAGTGCACAATTGGGCTTGAAGGCACACCTAAGCTACTCCATATGCTTGAGACGTGTTCCATTGCTGAAGGGGCTGCCTAGCCTTGTTTAATTGAGCTTAAACTTATTTGGGCTTTAATTATTTGTAATAGCTTGTGTTTGGGTTTTAAACACATGACTTGATAGACTTCAATAAGTCCTTGTAAGGATGGCACATTGGGCTTCATAGTTTAGGGTTTGGCTTTGTCTAAGGTATAAATACCTTCTTTAAACCTTTGGAAATCAGATTTCTTTCATTGAAGAAGACTAAAAAAATGTGATTCTCTTGTTCTTCATGTGTATGAACCCTAGCATAGGAATTGTGAGGTCTACAATCTCCATTGCAACAAGAATCTGATTTATGCTTCAAGAATACTTGTAAGTGTTGATCTTTTCTTGATTAAATCCTTTTAAATCTTCTTCTTAAGTACAAGGGGGATGTGGGTTTAAAGGGTAAAATCTATCTTGTTCTTTGCTTTATACCAAATTGCCATAATCTTCTCATGAGTACATGTTTTTGATTAGGGTTGTCGTATTATTCGTCTTCCGTCACATAGTTGTTACCTACTCTCTTGATAGCAATGCGAATAGGAGCTTGTGGGGTGAATCCAAGTCCTTGTCATGAATTTACGATGTCATTCCCACCTTCCTTTAGTATCTTTTGTAATGTCTTGACACCTTGTCCACGTGTCTTGTTTGGTGCCGGTGGGAGTCTTTCTAATTTGTCGCTCTCTTCAGGATTATATCCAGCTTTGACTAAAAGTTTGTATGCTTTTGGGTCAAAGCCTTTTGCATTTTCAAGTTCAATTGGACTCCCATGCTCCACCTCAACTTCCTGCATCGGATGAACAAATCCTTTGAGCGGCTGAGCAAATGGCTTCTTTACATCGAGCTTTGTAAGAGGCAATATCAACTCTTTAAATGACTCTAAGCCGGTGCCAGATGACTCGCCTTCTTGATCATGGTCTGCTGGGATTGGGGCAATACTTTTGTTCTTTTTATTGTTATCGTCCTGTGGCTTAGACTCTTAACATGTCAAGTGTCACGACCCGGAAAAATACCCTTGATATTTTATTAAAATATGTTGGACTGAAACGCACAACGGTAATATTTTCATAGTTGTATAAATAATAATTTTCACATAAAATTTGTACAAAATACAAAAGTTACAATTTTCAAAAGGAATACAGAATAACTTTATTGCTTAAATGGCTTCGAAACGCTTCCGCTGTGCCACTCTGATCCGCTATCTCATTTCTGTCTAAAAAGTATTGGAAGAGAGGAGTCAACGCGACGGTTGAGTAGAAATATCATTCAACCCTATAAGGTGCGTGTATGTTTTAATAGGTGCACGTAGACACATAATTTACATAATAATATAATGAAAATGAAAGCATTAAATATCTAAGACTTACAAGATACTTAAATTCCTATCTTACTCATGAAGTTAAATAATACTCCTACCTTTCAAAAGGGTACCTTCTTCTTTATAAGTATAAAGTGTACAGTGTATATATAGATATATAGAAAGGCTAATATGTGTATATATATGTTTAAAAGAGGGGTAATTATATGTATATATGTATATAGGAAGGTATACTAATGATATTGTGTGATATATATATTGAAAGTGTAAGATTTTGTAGTTGTGGGTCTTACAGGCGGGATTTTATGTTGAGTGTGTGGAAAATGAAGACATTGAACCCTTTATATAGAATTTAGGGCAAGACATAGCATTATTTAATTATTAATGATGAAAATGATATTTTGGATAAGGATAAGATTTTGGATAGGGATAAGAGTTTGAATAAGGATGACATTTGGATAAAGATGCCATTTTCATAACTTGGTTTTTATATAAAAATATCCAATCCTATTATATATATATATAATTCGAAATTTTTTATATATATGTATATATATTTTTGAAAATTTTGTATTTTATGATCAATAAATGAATAGGAAAGAAAATAATTTCAATTGTTATAAGTATGCAAACATATGCATGTATCACAAAGTGCCTATTACAAGAAAGATTTCACATAATATAATGATCACTTGAAACATGAAATCATATAAAATTGATTTTAAAATACTAGGAAGTACCAGGGCGTTACATCCTCTCTCCCTTAAAAGAATTTCGTCCTCGAAATTCAGCTTTGTTTAGGAAAATAGTTGAGGGTATTTTTCCAAAAATATGTTTCCACAAAAGAGTTTATAACCCAAAATATGTTTCAATCAAATACGAAATCCAATAAATACACTAGAAGTTTTTAGCAAAAGTCACACATACCAATACTATATGCCAGGCGTCGAGACTCTTGAGGTGGCTCCTGTGGGCTCGAGAGGCGACTCTTGCACACGTAGCACTTTGCCCCGTAAGCTCATAACATTCAAGAGATAGTACTTGGCCTCATGGGCTCAAGACTTTTAATACATATAGTACTTGGCCTCATGGGCTCAAGACTTTCAATACATAGCGCTTGGCCTCGTGGGCTCAAGACGTAACATTTGCTCTACAGGCTCAAGAGGTGGCTCCCGTGTGCATCGCACTTTGCCCCATAGAGCACTTAGCTCCCGATATTCCGACTGGCAAGCAGCTCTGATACCATTTGTCATGACCTGGAAAAATACCCTTGATATTTTATTAAAATATGTTGGACTGAAACGCGCAACGGTAATATTTTCATAGTTGTATAAATAATAATTTTCACATAAAATTTGTACAAAATACAAAAGTTACAATTTTCAAAAGGAATACAAAATAACTTTATTGCTTAAATGGCTTCGAAACGCTTCCGCTGCGCCACTCTGATCCGCTATCGCATTTCTGTCTAAAAAGTATTGGAAAAGAGGAGTCAACGCGACGGTTGAGTAGAAATATCATTCAACCCCATAAGGTGCGTGTATGTTTTAATAGGTGCACGTAGACACATAATTTCACATAATACTATAATGAAAATGAAAGCATTAAATATCTAAGACTTACAAGATACTTAAATTCCTATCTTACTCATGAAGTTAAATAGTACTCCTACCTTTCAAAAGGGTACCTTCTTCTTTATAAGTATAAAGTGTACAGTATATATATAGATATATAGAAAGGCTAATATGTGTATATATATGTTTAAAAGAGGGGTAATTATATATATATGTATATAGGAAGGTATACTAATGATATTGTGTGATATATATATTGAAAGTGTAAGATTTTGTGGGTGTGGGTCTTACAGGCGGGATTTTATGTTGAGTGTGTGGAAAATGAAGACATTGAACCCTTTATATAGAATTTAGGGCAAGACATAGCATTATTTAATTATTAATGATGAAAATGACATTTTGGATAAGGATAAGATTTTGGATAGGGATAAGATTTTGAATAAGGATGACATTTGGATAAAGATGACATTTTCATAACTTGGTTTTTATATAAAAATATCCAATCCTATTATATATATATATATATAATTCGAAATTTATATATATATATATGTATATATATTTTTGAAAATTTTGTATTTTATGATCAATAAATGAATAGGAAAGGAAATAATTTCAATTGTTATAAGTATGCAAACATATGCATGTATCACAAAGTACCTATTACAAGAAAGATTTCACATAATATAATGATCACTTGAAACATGAAATCATATAAAATTGATTTTAAAATACTAGGAAGTACCAGGGCGTTACATCAAGTCTTCTTTTATCTTTGCACTTTCGGCATCTCTAAGGTAATACTTGTCATCGGCGAGATGTGCTTTGACTTCAGTGAAAGGTTTGCCATCGCCGAGCACCTTCTTCACTATACCTTCTTGACAATTTTTGAAGCACTGATGCCAGGTGGAAGGAACTACACTATTTTCATGTAACCAAGGCCGACTAAGCAACATGTTGTATGACGATTTAGAATCGATAACATGGAACAATGCAGTTGATAGCATATCATCTATTAGTAATTTTAACCTTATGATGCCAAGGGCTCTTCATCCCCCTTGGTTGAAACCTTGGATCATCAGACGACTGCTTGAAAGTTCATCTGTAGAGATCCCCAACTCATTCATCATGCGCAAGGGTAAGAGATTGACGGTGGAGCCGCCATCAATCAATATCCAGTTTACTTTTTGCTCGCGAACATAGACGGTCACAAACAATGGTCTGTTATGAGGCTTAGAGCCAAGGAGCAAATCTTCACCAGGAAGGACATCGCTGCCATACAATCATCAGGTACAACGTCAGTGTACTCTTCACTTGTCATGTGGCACACTTCATAATCCTCTTCATATGCATTTATCGCACTTGGATTGCGACCATGTTTATGGCTGCACTATCTTCTTCAAGTGAAATCTTCCCTTGTTGGGTTAATTACATCAACTTGTCTTTGAACACGAAGCAATCATGGATTGGATGCCCTATCAAGCGATTATATTTGCAATATTTCGGGTCATTTGTCCTTCCAGTTTTATCGGGTCTCTTCATTTCGGGTAATTCGATGAGGTTTGCTTTGAGCAGGTCATCGAATATGCCAGAGACATCAGAGTCAAGGAACGGATATTGTTTGGTCTGCCTTTCTTTCAGGCTTTATCTTTTCCATCCTTTCTCGAGGGCGACGTCTTTCTTTTCTTCACCCTTTTGATTTGTCTTCCCTTACAATCTGATGGGTTTCGCACTTACTGCCATTGACTCTTTGGTTTGAGTTTTGGAAAATGACTTGTTTCCTTTCTTTATGTCTTGCTTTTCTTTAGGCTTTCTAGGTTCTTGGACAGGTGGTCCATCAACTATGCTTGCGCTCATGCTCAACTCCATATCATGCGCTCTGGTTGCGAGCTCTTCAAATGTCCTAGGCTGGATCCCTTGAAGAATATATCAAAGTCCCCAGTCCATTTCCTTGAATACACATCTCAATGGCTGACGTTTCAGATAGTCTATCTTTGCAATTGAGGCTCAAATTCCTCCACCAGTTGATGTAGTCAATGACAGGTTCATCTTTCCATTGCTGATTGTTCATCAAGTGTTGTAGAAGCGGTTGAGGAATTTGTGCACAAGTTGCCCCCAGCTATCGATTGAGTTTCGCTCTAAGTCAGTGTACTAGTCGAATGCATTTCCCTTTAGTGATCGAACAAATTGCTTGACCAAGTGGTCTTCATAGGTTCCAGCATTGTTGCATGTCTCGACGAAGTGGGCTACGTGTTGCTTTAGGTTGCCTTTACCGTCGAATTGCTAGAACTTAGGAGGTTGATAACCATTTGACATCTTGAAATTGTCGATTATGTGGGTGTATGGATTTGTATATGACATAGTTGACTTAGAGCTTCCGTCAAACTTATCTTTAATCATCCCCATGATGAACTCCTTCAACTGGTCAATAGGAATCAACCCCTCTGATGAGACTTGCAACTCTGGTACTACAGATTTTTCCCTTTCTTGTTGCTTCATAGCCATCTCAGCTTCATCTTGAGCTTCAGGCTGCCTCCCCATGACATGACTAACTTCAGCACGGTCGACCTTGTTCATTAGCTTCATGATTTGAGAGTCTTGCTTTTGAATGTGCCTGGCCTTCGTCAAACTTGGAAGTTGTTCCTCCAATGTTGTTGCATTTGTCACCATGGAAGGGGCTATGCTAGAAGAACTTGATGTTGAATGAGGAGTGGATGGTGCGGAATCAATTCCATCATCTTCGTTGGTGTTGACGAGTCGTGTCAGGCTTTTCTTGATGCTATCAAGCGAGCTAGTCTTCTCAAAAGATGCTTGAGACTTCTTGGAGATGCTTCTCGTAGTAACTACACAACTTGAAACTTCTGAAATGGTGACCTTGGACTCCGTGGATTTGTAGGCGGCCATTTGATACTTAAAGGAAGTTTTTGATAAAAGGAGGAGATGAGAGGTAGAGGGTCCCACTGGGCGTGCTACAAATTTGTAACGCGAATTTCGAGTCTATTGAATTACAAGACAAGAAAATCGTACAAATTGAATTTAATGAAATTGTTGAAAATAAAGTGGGTACAATCTCTAAACTTGATCCTCTGATTCTTCTTTCACGAATTTGAAATTTGAAAATTCAAACAATTCCGGAGCGGATTTGGTGGTTTGATCTTCTTGGAACTTGATTTGGTCCTCAATAACGTGATTCGTAGGCTTTGTAGCTTGATTACAAATCAAACACCGAGATTTTTGATGAACACTGTGAAAATCATTAACCTGACTTGATGTATATTTGAAAAGAACGTCAATTTGTTGGCTTAGCACCTTGTCTGCAGATCGAACGCCTTGATTTGGTTAATCTTGATGAAGAATGGCGGGAACTTTGTCTTGATTGTTAAGTATTTGACTTGGGAAAATGTTGATTCGCATGGCTTCGTACCTTGATTGCGGATCAAACGCCTGAATTTGATGATTTTCATGAAGAACGCCGGGAATTTAAACTCGATCACTTCGAATCTTCTTAAAAGAATCACGGGATTTCCTTCGTTTCTCTTGCTTTGAAGACTTCTTATGCTTCGATGTGCTTCTATCTGTGTCTTTGGCATGTTGAGAGGACCCCTATTTATAGGTGTAAGGGAGAGAGTTTCTTACCATGTTGACTTGACGAGATGGTGCAATTTGATTGGTCGGTTCAAATTAGCTAGCAATTCATTTACATAATGAAAAGATACTATATGAATTGCCAAAATATGATAATATCTAGCTTATATATTTGCAAGATATTATTTTACTTGCCAAAATAATAATTCTTAGCATATATGTTTGCAAGATATTATTTTATTTGGCAAAATAATAATACCTAGCATATATGTTTGCAAGATATTATTTTATTTGCCAAAATAATAATATCTGGCATATATGTTTGTAAGATATTATATTTATTGCCAAAATAATTTAATTTGACACTTGGCACCATTTAATTGGCCAAGAAGATATATATATATATATTAAAACATCAATTAATTAACTACTTTATTTAGGAATTAAATTCAATTAAATTCCCAATATAAAAATAGAAAATATAATAATGATATTTAATATATTATTTGCCACGTGTCGGTATTTAATTGGCCATAAATTTAATTTGTCTACACTCACTCAATTAATCCAAACACTAGGAATTAGTATTTGTATAAGATTTAACACCACCTTAAGGCTCAATTAATATTAAACTCATTTTCATGCAATTTTAATATCAATTGGTTTTGTTTAATTAGAGCAGCAAATGCGAATCGTCTCTTGACCTCATCAATGATTCTCAAATTCAATAATTAGGGGTGATCAAGCCCTAATCAAGCATTACAACCATTAAACCAAATTCACACACCGAACACACGAAATCATTCAAATCCAAGGGATTTTCATCGAATAGGAAATAAAAAAAAATTATACCATCCCTTACACTTAACAATTAATCTAGTTCGTGATGGATTTAAAAACAAAAACGAAATTTGAAAAAGAATGCATAAAGGAGAAGAAATAAAACTCGTCTGGTGGACAGAATCAAGATGTGAACTTCCCTCCAAAGGTTGGTCTTGCCTTCACTTTTTGATTCCGTTCAATCTTCTGTCTTCACCAAAAATCCAAAATTGGATAATAAATTGAAAAAAGGATTGTTCTACACTCTAAAAACCTACAGAAAAACGTCCTCTATTTGTGCTTAAATCTAGACTAAAAAGGGGCAGAAATTCGCCTAGAAAATCTTTCCAAATCAGAGTCATTATCAAACAATGAAAGTTTTTAATTACTGTCATGGATTTTGCATACATACGCAAACTTACAGATTTATTTTTCCTTCAAATGACTAGAAATAGATAAGTACTCAAAACTTCTTACATACATACACATTCTTGTATCCCGTTTCTCCTCCGGATTACTTGAATTAGGTTTTACTCAAAATATATCGTGTAAATACTCAACTTCTAATTCCACTTTCCATATCATTTATGGTATTTTTCCCATCTTACCTACAAAACAACAATTTAACTCAAATTTGAGCATAATAAGGCTAGTTTAGAGAAAATACATGATAAGTCCAACAAAATAAACACCAAAATCACGTATAATTATGGACTTATTAGTTGCACCATCACATGCTAGAGCAAGACAAGACAAAAACCACTTGGCAAGATAGCCAGCACTGCCCCCCCTCCCCTTTGCCTAACGACTCGGGCCAGCTATCCTCAGATTATAGAATAAACTGGTAATTCCTCAAAATGGATCCAAGACACAAATCCATCACATGTTTATGGATCGCCTTCCTAAAAATGTAATTGGTCAATAAAAAAATATTCAAAATCATTAAATCATCTGAAAAAGGTTCACATAAATGCAAAAAATGATAATGAACAAAATCCCTAAATTAGGTAGGTCCATAACTTCACCATCCTCGTGCTTGTGGGTTGTCATACCTTCAAGGGCTCTGCTTTGTAAAACATGTTAGATAATGGGATGAACTATACTAGCTCAGTAAGGGGACTTCCACCATCATAGCTAGAATTAAGTGCAATACGTGAATATGTATAATGAACCATAGGGATACAAATTAACATGTAGTGAAAATTTAATAACAATTAACACATACTTAAAAATGCTTGACCATTTGAAATGTCTAATGGCTAGCTGACCAAGCCAAACTTAAGGCCAAGTAAGAGGCTTGAATGCTACATTTTCCCGGCTTAGTGGGTTAAAATGCTACTGAACCTCGTAGCAGGTCGGAGCCTAACTTAACACTAGTTAGAAGGGTTGAAGTCTAAGTAAACACCAGTTAGAGTCAATAACTTAGGAGTCGTTCCATGCCTTAGGCATTCCGAAGGTTGTCGCATGCTTATTTACATTTTCACATGACTTATAATCAAATCAGACTTCTTATTTGGAGTTCAAATAATAGAAGTATGCAATTCTATACGTAGCATACAACAAGGATCATGCAAACAATGTGAAGAAATTCATAATTCATGTTTTATGGTCGGGTAGGAATAATAGTCATGCACAATATGTAACATGCAAATCAATTACACAAACAATTTGTTTAATTCCAAAAGGAAAAGCAAAAAACCACTTACGGCCTTTCCTCATTCCGTTACTTGAAAATTCACATGCCTAAAGTTCGTTTCCGAAATTGTAAATTGTCGCATAATTAAGTCGAGTCAAAAAACCATAATTGTTCCCCAAGTTATATCAAAGAATACAAAAACAAACTAAAAACCTCGAGACGGCTCACATCGCACATCCCATTGGATAGTTTCTGTAACGACCCCGATATTCCTTTATATTTTATTAAACATAAATAGTAATTTATTTACATAAAACATATACAAAATACAAGAGTTACAATTTTCAAAAGAAATACAAAATAACTTTATTGCGTAAATGGCTTCGAAACGCTTCCGCTGCGCCACTCTGATCCGCTATTTCATTTCTTTCTAAAAAAATATTGGAAAAGAGGAGTCAACGCGATGGTTGAGTAGAAACACTTCTTTATACACATAAGGTGCTCGGGTGTCAAGTGCACATTAGTTACACATAGCACATATATAATTTCACACTTTCTACCTTTCGTCACCTGACAGTGACCCTTATAACTACCCGGGCCGAAATAACAACCAGCACATTTCTCCCGCCAGCCTTATCCTCCAATGGTCGTATCCCGGGCATACGCCTTAGTATTGTTCTACGACCCTCTCTCTTGAGTAGATCCCTCCGTCTACCCAAGGGAGGGATTAGGAGATGGAAGGGTGGTGAACTCTCCCGGCTACTCAATAGTATGTCCCGGTGGAACACCCCCCAGACCATTCCAGCACATATGGGCCCATTCACACAATTGCAATTTGTTCACATGTGCACATAATCATAGTTTAGCAAAGTAAGCTCCACACTTATAAATGAAAGCTTTATGTTTGCTTATTAAGCATATGTAAATAGATAGTAGCAAAATATGTAAATAGATAAAATATAAATATAAATATATAAACATAACTAGTATAAATATATAAATATAAAGACTAAAATATAACTAGTATAAATATACTTAAATATATATATAGATTAAAAGATAACTAATATAAATATATAAAATATATAAAATGTGATATAGATAAGTTTATATATATAAAGATGATAGAAAAATATATAAACTATATAAAGTGTGATATAGATATAAGATGATTGAAATTATCTACATATATATATAAACCAATAAAATGAATATAATTATATATATACTTATACGTACCATATATATATATATATATATATAGATTAAAGTAGTCTTACTAAGTATTACTAAGTATATAATTAGTCTATAATAAGTAGACATATATATATACGTACATAACTATATATATATATACCTAATCTCTAATAAATTAGTTAAATGAATAGATAACAATACTTTAAATATTTACATATATATACGTACATAGATATATATACATGTATATTTCTATAATCATCAAAGTAGGCATAAAACTATACAATAAAGTATAATAAATAGATATGTGGAGCTTTCTTCACAAATACTTTCAAGACAACATATGATATTCTCCTACTAGCTCAATTAAAGAATCATGGTCTCATACTACTTCATATAAAGCATAGAACTCACATAATAATTCAAATAAAACATAAGAATGCCATATTATTGTAAGAAGGCACAATAATCACATAATTTTCCAAGAAAGCATAGTAAGCACATAGAACTCCAAATAAGCATACTAATCACATAAGATCTTCAAGATCATGCTCATAATACTATCCATCCTTCAACTTCCTCCCAACAAGAGTTAAACATGATAAAATGAACTATAAAGTAACATGAAGCTAGCAACATAACTAAATCCCTCAACTTGGAGGTATGTTTGGCAAAAGCTCTCACTCTAGGCCATTCAAGCTTTTTCTTTTACATTGCTTGGGCACAAGAGTATGGAAGCTTGCCTAATCTCCTCAAGAAGAAGAAGAAAAACCCTCTACTTAAGGTATAAAGAAGAGTTCCTACCTTAGTTCTTCAAAGTGTGTAGTAATTTGGAGGAAGTGAAGTGTTTGGAGGAAAAATGAAAGAGATGGTAAGAGCAAGAGAGAGTGCACGGTTTTGGGCTGGAAAAATGGCTGAAAAATGAGGATTTTGGTGTATATGGTCTTGTGTAATTATCTTCCATGTATTAGACACAAATATCCAATTATTAAATTCAACTAAATACCTATTCCATACATTATACATGGCTATATATGCTTACACCTATTCTTACTAAATACCATGTATATGTATGTGGGTATGTGTGTGTGTGCATATGTAGCCATGTACATCACCACTAATATATAGTTATTTATGTATATGAGGTTCAAGAGTATGTATTAGTAAAGATATTTGGATAAAATATAAAATAAAATCAACTAAAATCAAACAAAAACATATATATTCTGAAACTCTTATTTATTAAGTATTTTATTGCTTATTTCTCAGCAAAAAACGAAAATTGGGGTTGGAGAGGTGAAAAGACCAAAATACCCCTTGTTTTTGCCCATTTTTCGAGAATTGCCCAAAAATAGAAATAAAATTATAAAAATTCGAAAATTAATTTTTGTAAGTCAAATAAAACCTAGAATATTTATTTGTATTATTATTTTAATTTTTGGATAATAATTAAGCATTTTCAAAATTAGATTTCAAATTAATAACTTAAATACGATGTTTTCCGAAAATTACTAAAAATGCTTGGAAAAATAGGTAAAAGTTGAAAATAATCTATTAAAAATTTCTGGAAGTTTAGAAGGATAAAATGCATAAAAGTTTAAAAAATATTTGGAATTTATAATATGTTATAAATATTTAGGTAGTAAAATGCTCACTAGTTCACAAATAAAATCATATTTGAAAAAATAATCTCTATAAATCAATAACTCACAAAATAATCCTATAAATTTTGTATAATATAAAATAGGTAAATAAGGGATTTACCGGGTCGTTACAGTTTCCAAGCAGCTGTCATTGTCGCTATCACACCCACTATGTGCGTGCAGGGTGGGCATGTGTTGGGTGCTCGCCTGAGCCTACCTACGCATGGCACACACACTCATACGGCACACATTGCATATATATGACACAAACAACCCACACACATTGTACGCACATACCCACACAACACACACAATGCACCACCACACAACACACACAAGGCCCCCCACACACGTGCATCCATCACCAAGCACCATTCGTTCGTAAGTCATGCCTAGGAAAGGTAACCATTCAAATGCGTCACCAAACCCACACTCGTGCACACTAGCGCGTAATACACACCACGTTAGTATGCGTCCCACTCCTCGAGGGGCTTAGAAATACCATACGAAAAATGAAACTTTAATAATAGAAAGCCAAAATTTCTACTTTCTTGTTATGTCCACATCTCAATTTTACAATCTTATCCAGAATTTTATGTTGCCTTTTGCGTAACATGTGAAAAGAAAATAAAAGTCACGAGAACACTAGAAATGACCTATTCAATATGGATAGATGTATGGTATACTTATCCATGTGCCAAATTTCCATCTACTAAACCCACTAGAAAGAATGAAATTAAAGAGTGATTAGTTTTAGGTCGGCTAAAATAATTAGAAATCATAATTGTGTGATGGCCTCTTGTATATTATTGATGAAGTTGAAATAAATCTCCTGGTTATTTCAAGTAAATAAATCAACTTTTTGTGCCTTAATACTGAGTTTAACATGTAGCAAGTAGGATCAACTAAAAACAATCATTTGTTGATTTACTTGGTTCTATTACTTACATGACTTACCTTGTAATTTAATTGTTGACTCAAAAACTAGCACACCCATTAGAATGGATTTGTTTTTCAAAAGAATTTTCCAATGGATATGAAAACAAGGGATTAATTGTTGGGACCACCAAGACCCACAATTAATTTTGACATACTTGATTCTGGTCACATTTGAAAACCTCCCAAGATGTTGATTGTCATTGTGGCCGAGGGGCACTAACTTGTGCCCTGTTCTTTTTTATCTTGTTTGAAAAACACCACATATTTCATTAAAGGCCGATAGCTTTTTTCGTTTTCCTTTTTTTGAAATTGATGTCCACTATTGGCCATTGAATATGAAAAGTCAAAATTGTCCCTTAATGTTTTCAATTTTAGTTGTCCAATTTGAGGGAATTATTGACATTCCAACCTCAAACAAACTCTTTGTATATCAAGCATTCCTCATTAGAAGAACACTGATTGGACAAAATCCAGAGCTAGATGCAAATAAGCGATATAATTTTTTATTTGTATGTTACTGCATTCGTATTTGCAGATTTCCTTGCTTTTGTTGTCAGGATATGTGCATTTGTTTATTTTTTAAAATTTTGCTACTCTTCATTACGTTCAATGACAGAAAAATTGGTAATGTTTGTACAATAGGGCATAATCACATAGCGGCTTACAGGTTTCTTTTTTGTTGTAGAGAATTCACTTTTTTGTGTAAAATTTTTACCTTGCTTAGAAGTTGTGGTACTGTCTTGCACATAATCAGAGTGTTAAAAGTTAGGGTTTTTCACCCAAATTAGAATTAATAAAGGGTTTGTGGATTTTTTTTTTGAATTACTTGTTAAGACAGTATCCAAGTTTGGGTTGAAATAAAAAGAAGAGACACTCTAATGGGCAACAAATTAGAGGTTGGAATTTTGCTCTTAATTCGTGGTCTACTCAATGATAGGATTGATATTATTTTTCACAGATTCATTTCACAAGCAAGGTGCTTTCAATGCTTATATTTATGTTTACATATGTTTTATATGTACTTTGTTCAACCTGGCAAATTTTCCTCAAAGTTTCATTATGTATAGGATGATCTAGTATGACACAAACAAATGGAACTTGAAGATCCCCCTCTATGCCGATGTAAGCGTAGCGGGATGAAGCTACTAATATTAATGATAAAAGACAATCATAATTGATGGTTGTACTGATGCCCCTTCCCCGACTGTCACCCTAGTTATCTAATACGGTGGGACAAATATTATGGAGTGCCATGGTTGAGCGACTCTGTTGAGGACATTGGACAGTCCTCCTGCTCCGGGGCGAGTGGATTGGGTGATCTAGCAACGATTCCATCCTAACATGTAATGCTCCCGATGTTAGCCAAGCTACGCATCGTAAAGAATTTCTCTATCGTAACATCACAATCCCTTCAGCGAGCACTTCTTATGTCATTGGTGGTAGTGTTGTTTTGCCATCACCATTTGTACATTGTTTGTGGTAATCCTACTCACAATGTGATCTTCCAACTTGATCTCTCGAGTGCAATATTACTCTTCCTTTTCATCATATTGGCTACCTCATTTTGTTTAATTCGTGATCTTGTTGTTTATGTTCATTTAGGAAAAGGGTTTTCGTTGTAGTATGTCTCCTCTCATGCCCATTTGATAATTTCACCTCAAATTTATCTTACCATGGAGGACCATATGGTCTGAAAACAGCTAAAAAGAGATCACGTGAACCAACCTGTGGAACTAACTTGAGCCATATTGAAGCCGCAAGAACCTAACTTAGTTAGCTTCTTTAGGGTCTTTTCTCCTATCTTGTTACTCCAAGTAAAATGGTTGTCATCAGAGCCTATATCACTTTATCCATACTGATCTAATACTTCTCTGAAGGCATAAAGTTGATGTTCCGGTCAATTGGTTATGTTAAGAATCTCATATTAGCTATTACTTCATTAAAGGTCCCCAAAAACTATCCAAGGGCATGTTGTTGACATGCATAATTGTTTCAAGAGAGCCCGGGCCTTGTGTTATTTTTGAGCTTTCAGGCTTCCATACACACGTGTATAGAAGTAGTCAATGTTCAAATGCCCGCTACAAACTCGAACATTAGTGTACATAATAGATTTCCAAAGCAATTGTATGTTAAAAAGGGCTTTCAACCACAGTGAACGACCTCCACCCCCTCGTATGCTATCCCCAATTAAAAAAAATCATATATATCCTCAATTTTCTCTCGCCTCATGCCGTTGAATAAGCCCCCTTCCCCCCGAGACGAAATCCGATGAATCAATCACCATCCAATCCTATTCCCCATCTGTATCAAGGATCCAACCATACCTATTAGGTTCTGAGCCTTTTGAGCATGACTTAGTCTTCCTGATTTCACATAAAAATAACCTGTCCAAACTTTAATTTTTGATGTTTAAGCTTCATGTGGGACAAACCGAATTCCTAAGCCATAGTGTAACCTAATTTTGAATAGTAAGCCAATTCATCCGTGCTCCATTCATTGGGATCCATATCCAGGTTTCCTTAGGAGATAACCAATCTTCCCACAATTGTAGCACAATCTCGGAAGTCTTCCATATTGGAAGCAGATCCAATATGGTCTCGACATATGATAAACTTTAATTTTCTATGACTCTGGCGAAGACTCTTTGATATATCTCTTGCTAGAAGTAACCCTAATCCCGTTGATAATGAGCGGGACCAAATAATTCGATTAGGGTAGTTGAACCATACCACATAATTCCAGCACAATTCTGACATTTCTGTTTTGAAATATTACAAGATTTAGAGTTTTTAAAATTTCTCAAATTAAACAACTTAACTTATATTTCTTATATACATGTAATTATTGGTGTTTAATATATGCAAAAATGATTTTATGCATAGTTGGAAAATAGGGAAAAATGCACCCTACTCCCTTATGGTTTGCGTAAGTAGCATTCCAAAACCTTTGATTTTCTAATTGTCGCAAAAAAAAAACTATACTTTTTCAAAATCGCTCACCACCCCTTCGACCAAATTCGTCAATATTTTTAATTGAATTGACCAAATGACCTTTGCATATATCTTAATATTACTTTTTTTCCTTTTTCTATTTTTTCTTTTTCCTTTTTCCTTTTTCCTTTTTCAATCGTTTTTTTCTTGTCCTCCCCCCCCCCTTTCCTTCTTATCGTAAGTGTTACGACCCGGAAAAATACCCTTTTATTTTATTAAAATATGTTGGATTGAAACGCGCAACGCTAATATTTTCATAGTTGTATAAATAATAATTTTCACATAAAATTTGTACAAAATACAAAAGTTACAATTTTCAAAAGGAATGCAAAATAACTTTATTGCGTAAATGGCTTCGAAACACTTCCGCTGCGCCACTCTGATCCGCTATCTCATTTCTTTCTAAAAAAATATTGAAAAAGAGGAGTCAACGCGATGGTTGAGTAGAAATATCATTTAACCCCATAAGGTGCATGTGTGTTTTAATAAGTGCACGTAGACACGTAATTTCACATAATACTATAATAAAAATGAAAGCATTAAATATCTAAGACTTACAAGATACTTAAATTCCTATCTTACTCATGAAGTTAAACAATACTCCTACCTTTCAAAGGGGTATCTTCTTCTTTATAAGTATAAAGTGTGAAGTGTATATATGGATATATAGAAAGGTTAATATGTATATATATGTATATAGGAAGGTATACTAATGATATTGTGTGATATATATATTGAAAGTGCAAGATTTTGTGGGTGAGGGTCTTATAGGCGGGATTTTATGTTGAGTGTGTGGAAAATGAAGATATTGAACCCTTTATATAGAATTTAGGGCAAGACATAGCATTATTTAATTATTAATGATGAAAATGATATTTTGGATAAGGATAACATTTTGGATAGAGATAAGATTTTGGATAAGGATGACATTTGGATAAGGATAACATTTTGGATAGGGATAAGATTTTGGATAAAGATGACATTTTCATTACTTGGTTTTATATAAAAATATCCAATCCTATTATATATATATATAATTTGAAATTTGCATATATATATGTATATATATTTTTGAAAATTTTGTATTTTATGATCAATAAATGAATAGGAAAGAAAATAATTTCAATTGTTATAAGTATGCAAACATATGCATGTATCACAAAGTGCTTATTATAAGAAAGATTTCACATAATATAATGATCACATGAAACATGAAATCATATAAAATTGATTTTAAAATACTAGGAAGTACCAGGGCGTTACAGTAAGATCTATATATGTCTCTCTCTCACACACACATACACCTCTCTTCTCTCCCTCTTCTCTTTTCCATTGCTACCGACATCACCATCACCTTCACCTTCATCTTGCCTCCTCTGCTCCCTTTTTATCTTAGTTAATCTCTCTTTGATCTCTCTTCGGTGAGTCTCTCTCGTGATCTCTCTTCCCCCCCCCCCTCTCTCTCTAACTGTCACTCTCCATCTCTTTCCTTCTCTCTAAGTCTCTCGGTTGGTGGAGGTGAGGGTAGCATGCGCAACAAGATTAGGGTTTTGGTGGTGGAGGTGGAGGTGGCGACAGGATTAAGGTTTTGGAGGTGGAGGGTGGTGAGATGGTCTGATTTTTGGGGAAAAAGTCTATATTTATTTCTAAAAAATAAGAAAAAATTTGATTGTGGCGGCAATGGTAGTTGGTGGTTGTGGTGGTGGTGGCAATGAAAGGAGTTTGTTACGGTGGTGGTAGTGGTGAAGGGGTGAAGATGGTTTGACTTGAGAGAAAAAAACAATTTAATTATCGTTAAAAAATAAAAATAAAAGTTTAGTTGTGGCGGCGGCGGCGGCGGCAAGTGGTGTTGGTGGTGGTCTATTACAAAGGTGTTGGTAAAAATTGGGTCGAAAATAAATTTGTTATTATTTAAAAACAATTAAAAATGATTTTGAAAAAGTTTGGTTGATAAGGGTAAAATTATCATTTTATTCTAAAAAATGAAGATCAAATTGCACCAAACGCACATGCCTTTAACCCATGGCAGGAAGGTTTACTGAGCTTGATTTTTAAAATCAAAGTGCTCAACACAATTGATGTGGTCGGATTTTGGCCTGCGGTACACGTCACTTCGATCTGGGAGTAAGTGTTCGAGTCCGGTCAGGTGGATCCGAGTAGGAGTATCTGAATGCTGGTCGGGTTCTATTCTGCAAGGATGGAGCACACGTGAGACTAGCCGGAAGTGTCTCCGGCGAAGACCCTCCGACGCTCAAGTCAGAATTCGGGCAGGTGAATAGTAAGCAGTAATCAGCGTATTGGTAGATAAAAATTGTCTTACCCAATGACTAGTGTCGCCGTACTATTTATAATAATAAAAAATAGATGGGCCGGACCAGAATTAGGTTGGCCCAATCCCGTTGCTGGTAACGGGCATTCCCCATGACGCGCTGTGGGCGCGTGGGATTCATTCCTTGTTCGAGGAGGATCTCAGAGCATTGACTCCGAGAATGAAGTATTGTCGACATCGAACATGTCGTTTCATCGAGGGGGTGTGGTGAACTCTGGCCGAACAAGGCCGTCAAGAAAAAAGACCGTGGGCCTGATTGAGATAGGCCTGACACGCGGCGATAGGGGGATGGCGGCATGTGCTGAGCTAGATCCGACGTGTGAGCTGAGGAGGCGCGTACGTGGCCAGGGCGGATTTGGCCACATCATTAGCCCCCCCAGTTCTTGGTCTGACCAATCCTCGTGATACGGGCAGACCGGGGACTGTTCGAGGAGGTAGCACCTACGACTTCGCTCAGGAATTATCGATCAGGCATTGGCGATAACTTTGAAAATTGACCGTTGGGATGTGACCGTTGGTAATAATTACTGGCGTCTGTTGGACTTCCCGAGGAGTATTTTTACCGTCCTATAAATAGGGGCTCCAGGGCGAGGCTACAGGCGCGTCATTTTGCAATCGAGCAGAGGTTTCACTCCGATCATAATCTGAGAGCACCGAGCACCCCGGGAATCATTTCGAGCAGACAAATTCTTCTTTCGACCAGCCAAACCTAGGTACTCCCCTTTTTCTGAACTGTTACTTTCTTGCTCTTCATTTTCGTTAAAGAAAACAATCCTTAGATATGAGCCAATCCATGAATAGCTCGGATAGTCAAAATAGGATGGTAGGGTCCCGGATCGAAGGGGGATTAAGCGATGTAAATCTGTCAATCTCCGTGGAGATAGAAGCCTCTTTTGAGGGGGCATCATCTCGTTGCCCGGGCGAGGCGAGCACCAGTCGGCCCCGAGGGGGTGGTAAGAGCCCGAGCAGGATTGAGGAGGTGAGGCGGCGCATGGAGGCGGAGAGGGGAGAGGCACTTCCTCCGTTGGGTGACGTGCCTAAAGTGGTGGTCCCCTCATGGAGGTCCGTTTCAGAAGAGGCGGGTCCATCCGGTCAAAATCCTCACCGGGGGAGAAAGAAGGCGATATCGGGCAACCAAACCCTGGTGAGCTGGGGGAATATCGTCACGAACAACACCGAACGGGACATGAAAAGATAATGAATCATTATATCCGGGACTCGTTCTGTGTGATCTGGCCGAGCAGGGAGGATTCCATCACGAATCCCCCCGAGGGGTGCCTTCCTATTCATTATGCTCATCTCGAGAACGGACTTCGGTTTCCGATCCCGACCTTCATCTCCACTATTCTTAATCGGTTGAACATAAGTCCGATTCAGCTGACCCCCAACTCATACGCTTCGATATGCACCTTCGTCATTTTCTGCCGCTGCACCGGGCACACCCCAACCATGGCCAACTTCTCTGACCTGTATCAAGTCAATCATTCGAGCAGGTCATCTCCGGACGACGAGTTCAACTGCTTCTTTGTGAGTGCCAAGAACGGGAGAAAATTGATCGAAACGGCCTCGTCGTCATACGGGGCGGATTGGAAACAGAAGTGGTGTTATATACACTCTGCAGATCCATGGACGGTGAGGAGGGTGCATAACCCAGAGGCGAGGAAACTCTCCCTGGCCGGACTGGGATCGAGCAGTTGGACAAGGGAGTGGGTGCTCGGCCAGAAAGCCCTGGGCTTATTAAGCCCCATCTTCCTTACCCAGGAAGGACTCCTAGTAAAGGCTGGTCTTTCACCAGCTAGGCTTGATATCGATCATGTTACTTTTGGTATTATTTATTGCATAAATTTACTCGAATATTCAAGTCTTTATGCTCGATTATCTTCTAATCGGTTGGTTTTCAATTCTGCAGATCTCAGCGTATTAGAAATGGGACGCATGAACTTGATCTCCAAAGTAGCCGGTGGAAGGAGGAGGCCATCTCCCCCCCCGGAGGAGGCCCGAGCCATAGCGGCCGCCACTGGTGCTCCGTGGATATCGGGGCAGGCCGCAGTTACAACCCAAAGCCCTAGTCGGGGGGACGTCCCCGATGTGGGGGAGACCCCTCTTGTCCGAAAGAGGAAAGCCCCGGACTCCACGCCACCGACGAGACCAACGGGGCCTGCTCCAAAGAAGCCCGTCTCGAAATCGGCCAAAGGCAAGCGGCCGGCTGATGGCTCCGGGTATTCATCGGAAGAACTGGAGGTGTTAAACTATCCGGACGCCCCGGAACCCCGCTTCGGCCCCAAATATGGCGACCTCTCTGACCGTAGCATCCTCGGAGGGACGAGCAAAAAGTTGGCGATGAGGAGTTTCCAAAACGCTATTTTTAAAGCCGATCAAGTCACCCTCTCCGAGCTCGACGATGTAGAGCTGGCCCTGAGCATCGCCCAGGACATGAACACTCTCCAGCAACGGGTGCTCCACGGTCTTCGTCGGCTGGAGGTCAGCCGGGCGCGTTGTGACAAGGCCGAGCGGGAGGCTCGAGGAAGCAACCTCCAGGCGGATTTGGAAGAAGAGCGGCAGAAAAATAAAGTCGCTCAACGGGAGATCGCCACGGCTAGGGGGAAGACTCAGGCCCTGGAGGAGCGACTCGAGAAGCTCGAGCTGGACTTCAAGACCAGGGAGTCCTTGCTGGAGCAAGAAGTTACCCTCCTGAAGAAGAAGGCCAAGGAGGCCTTCGTGCAGGGCGAAGAGAGGGGTCGCCGCCTGATGAGGACCGAATTGATGGCCTCGGTCCCCGACTGGGAGAGAGAAGCCGTGAAGCGGTTCGTTCGAGGACCGGTATTCGAGTATGCTACCATCCTCCGCGGGGCGAACGATGCCTCCCTCGGATTTGAAAGAGCCTTCAAGCAGCTGAAAACGCGCGGCGTCATCCCGCAAGATTTTCCCATGGAGGGGTATGGCCTCGATCTGAACGATGCCGGGGAGAAGGACGATGAGGATGAGGAGGCGATGCCGGCATATGAGGGTGCAGAGTTTGCCCGAGTTATTTCCATCGTGGAGAGACAGGTCCGCAATGAGGAGCACAAACGCTTAGGGGAGCCTCTCTCATCGGATGTGGAGCCCGACGATCCCATCGTCGTGGACCAAGGCGGGTCACCCTCGGGGGCGATAAGTGCCCAGTCGAATGCAGGTGCGGCTGGCGCTGGGGCCGATCAAGCCGTGGAGGCGGCCATCGAGGAGGTGGCCAAGGAGATAGATGGCGCTTAGGCAATGAGATCTTATGCCGGGCTGGATACCCGAGAATATGTATTCTTTTGTTTTTTTTTTTTTTTTTTTGTGAACTTTATTATGATCAATGAAATTTTTATCAATGCAAAGTTCCTGGTCGAAAGACTATTTTCATGCTCATTTTTATCAATGTAAATTTCATGATCGAAATGTGATACTCAGTCCCGTCAATGCGAAACATGGTCTCAGCACCGAAATACATGTTATTTAATCCGGTAAGGGAGCATAAAATGACTTCAATAATAAATAATAATAAAAAAAACTTTGAGAACTTTGAGAAATAACTTGATAATCAAAAATCGAGCTGGGGAGAACGGAGTTTGTGCATAAAATGGCGTGTTTTAGCCGGAACCTTATTCGATGATAACGATGTAATTATTAAAACAGTTGAAATAAAACACTTCGTGTAAGCTAGTTTTACACGCGATGTTTTTACTCGGGCTATTATCATACATAGAACCGTCTGAGGTTCGTGGCGTTCCAAGGACGGGGTAGCTCCCTCCCCGACATGTCCTCGAGGCGGTAGGCGTTGTTCTTGCAAATCTTGGTTACTTTGAACGGACCTTCCCATTTGGGGTCCAACTTCCCCACAGGACGAGAAACCCCGACCTTCTTGGTGACCAGGTCCCCAATCTGGAATGTCCGGGGATGGACGTGGTGATTATAAGCACGTGCAGTTGAGGCCCGGAAGTTATCCAACCTCCGCAAGGCGGCATACCTCCTCTCGTCGGCGAAGTCAAGCTCGGTCAGGCGAGCGTCGACGTTGGCGATCTCATCGAAGTGCGCAACCCGAGCAGACGGGTGCAGCATTTCGGCAGGTATAACGGCGTCTGAACCATAAACTAAGGCGTACGGGGTGTCGCCCGTTGCAGTCCGAGGAGTGGTCCGGTATGCCCAAAGCACGCCTGGGAGCTCGTCGGCCCAATTGCCCTGAGCGTCGGCCAAGGCGGTCTTAAGTCCGTGGAGAATCGTTCGGTTGGTGACTTCAACTTGGCCGTTTGCCTGGGGGTTCCCTACTGAGGTGAAACGCTGCTCGATTTTGAGGCTAGAGCACCATTCTTTCACCAGATGACTTTGGAACTGGGTTCCGTTGTCCGAAATGACGACCCTGGGAAGCCCGAAGCGGCAGATGATGTTTTTCCAGATGAAGATTTTGATAACCGAGTCGGTGATCTTCGCAACGGCCTCCGCTTCGGCCCACTTTGTGAAGTATTCGACGGCAACAATCACGAATTTCCTTTGCCCGGGGGCTTCTGGGAATGGCCCGAGGATGTCTATTCCCCATTGGTCGAATGGCCAAGATATCTCCACATTTATCATCGGAGCGGTAGGCTGGTGGACTAGGTTGGCGTGCAGTTGGCAAGCTCTGCATCTTCGGACGAAGTCAAAACAATCTTGCATGAGATTAGGCCAGAAAAACCCTGCCCGTGATACCTTTTTGGCCAAGGACCTTGGCTCAGTATGATTTCCGCAACACCCTTGGTGTATCTCTTCGATGACTTCCTTAGCCTGTTGCTTGCTCAAGCATCGTCGAGGAGGACCATCGAAGCTTTTCCTAAACAGACGCCCCTGCCCGTCGAGGGCGTATCGAGAGGCCTGCCGTCGGAGTCTTTTGGCTTCGATGGGTCCCTCGGGGAGAGTTCCATCCTTCAAGTAGGTGACTAATTCTGCTATCCAATCCTCGGGGGGTTCGATGGAGAGGACACACTGTTGGGTCCCGGACCCGGTCAAAGGTGTTGACGAGCTCAACATGGTTATGCTTCTCTCTTTGGTCCCCCTCATCGAACTCGCCAGTTTCGACAACTGATCTGCCCTCTCATTTTCTGTCCGGGGAATTCGCTCGAGAGAGAACATAGCGAATCTTTCCTTCAACTTGTTGACCTCCTCGAGGTACTTCGTCATCGATGCTTCACGGGCGTCGTAATTGCCATTGACTTGCTCGGCCACCAACTGCGAATCGGTCAAGGCGACAAGCTCGTCCACGCCCTTGTCCAGGGCAATCCTCATCCCCGCGGCGAGAGCTTCATACTCGGCTTCGTTGTTGGAGACCGGAAATTCAAGGCGAATGGCGAAGTCGAGCTCATTGCCCAACTCATCCCGCAGGTAAACCCCAGCTCCCCCACCTGAATTCGTGGAGGATCCATCGACCATGAGGGTCCATGGTGTTTTTGGCTCCGTTTCCGCCCTCGGGGCCACTTCTGCTACGAAGTCCGCCAGGACCTGGGCATGAATCGCTGTTCGTGGTTGGAACTGAATATCGAACTCGCCGAACTCGACGGCCCACTTCACGAGCTGGCCCGAGATATCGGGTTTGGCCAATACCTGCTTCAGAGGCTCACTGGTCAGGACCACGATGGTGTGGGCCTGAAAGTATTGCCTCAACTTTCGGGCGGAGTGGACCAAAGCGAGAGCGAGCTTCTCGATGGCCAGGTAGTTCCGTTCAGGGCCTTGGAGGAGCTTGCTTAGGTAATACACCGGGCGGTGTACCTGATCCTCCACGTGCACTAGGACCGAGCTGACCGCATTTGGGGATACCGCCAGGTAGGCATAAAGGGGCCTCCCCGGAACTAGTTTCGACAGCAGAGGGGGCTCAGTCAGGTGTCTTTTTAATTCGAGGAGCGCGTGCTGGCATTCCTCCGTCCATTTCCAATCCGGCACCTTCCTTAGTGCTTTAAAGAATGGGAGGTTCCGGTCCGCTGAGCGAGATATGAACCGATTGAGGGCGATTATGCGCCCTACCAACCTCTGTACTTCCTTCACTGAGCTAAGCGGCTCGATGTTGAGGATGGCGCGAATCTTCGAGGGGTTGGCCTCGATCCCCCTATGGCTGACAATGTACCCGAGGAATTTACCTCGGACGCCGAATGTGCACTTGTTCGGGTTGAGTTTTAGGCCATATTTTCTTAGGATCTCAAATGTTCGAGCAAGGTGCCCGAGATGGTCGGACCCCCGCTCACTGCGAACTATCATGTCGTCGACGTACACGTCGACGGTTCTCCCGATCTCTTCCTTGAACATGAGATTCACAAGTCTCTGATACGTAGCTCCGGCGTTTTTTAGCCCGAAGGGCATCACGAGGAAGCAATACGTCCCCGTCGAGATGACGAACGACGTCTTCCCACGATCCTCCTCGGCCATGTAGATCTGGTAGTAGCCTTGGAAGGCGTCCATCATGCTCATCAACTCGCACCCCGCCGTTGAGTCAATGAGTTGGTCTATCCGAGGAAGGGGATAGTGATCCTTGGGGCAGGCTTTGTTGAGATCGGTGAAGTCGTTGCACATCCGCCATCGGCCATCGCCCTTGGCAACGACGACCACGTTGCATAGCCATTCGGTGAACTGGACCTCCACAATGTAGCATGCCTCGAGGAGCTTGTTGACCTCCTCGTCGATGATTCGGTTCCGAGCTTCACAAAATATCCTCTTTTTCTGCCTCACCGGCCTGAACGATGGGTCTGCGTTGAGGCGATGCACAATGACTTCGGGATCGATTCCCGGAAAGTCTGAGGCCTTCCAAGCAAAGACATCGGCATTTGTCCGGAGGAAGTCGACCAACATGACCTCGTGATGCGGCTCGAGGGTCAATCCTACCCGGGTGGTCTTGGATGGGTTGCCCTTTACGAGCTGGATTGTCTTGAAATCTTCCGCTGGCGTCATTTTTTCTTCCTCTAGCCTCCTCCGCTTTGCCGGGTCGATTTCGGAGGACTCGGGGATGTCCATCCGCGAAGCGGCTGCTTCGAATAGTCGGGGTGCCGGAGTTTTCTTCCCTTTGACGGAGGCCGAGTAACACTTCCAGGCGTCCAGGATCCGACATGTGACTTGCCCGACCCCCGCGGGCGTGGGGAACTTCATCTTTAAGTGATACGTGGACACCACCGCCCGAAACGCATTAAGAGTGGGTCACCCGAGGATGATGTTGTAAGCAAACGGAGCGTCAACTATTAGATATTGGACCATCATAGTCTTCCTTCTCGGGGCCTCCCCCAACGAGGTGGGGAGTTGAATCATCCCGAGAGGGACCACCTCGGAACCCCCAAATCCGACGAGAGGGGTCTGCACGGGGGAGAGCGTGTATCCTCCTAAGTCCATCTTGGCGAAGGTGTTGGCGAAAATGATGTTGGCGGAGCTCCCATTGTCGATCAAGGTCTTTGCCACGGAGTAGTTGGCTACGTCCAAATTAATGACCATCGGGTAATCCGGTGTGTCCTCGAGGCCTTCTGTCTTCGGGATGTGCGCAAGATCACGGTCGGAGAATTCGAGTGACTCTGGCGACGGCGTCGCCGCTTCTGATATGGTGTTGACATGCAGCCTCTCGTGGTAGTAGCGCTCTTCGATACGGTATCGGGCCTGGTCGAGGCGCCTCTCCACCTGTCTTCTCCTACTTTTAGTGTCTCCTCCACTAGGGCCTCCCGCTATGGTGTGGATCATCCCCCTGACCGGGAGGTTGTCCTTTGTGGCAGGCTGTTTGTCGGTTTGAGTCGAAGGCGTGTAGCCCCTTCGAGGAGAGCGAGATCTAGCCCTCATCGGTGTACCTTGTTCATCGTCCGTGGGGGACGGGGAGTTGCGTCGACGGCTTCCGTCACTCTTGTGGCCCTGTCCTTGCTTTTTCACGTATTTTTTGATCTCCGGTCGGCCCATATCGATAAGGCGCTGTATTTTCTTCTTGAGGGCATAGCAGCCCTCAGTGTCGTGGTTACCCACTTGCTTGTGGAACGCACAATACTTATTCCCTCTCGGAGGGGCTCCATCCGCGTCCTGGATCTTCCTCGGCCTCCGGAAAACCGTCGGGTCGCTGGCGTTAATTGTGGCGAAGATCTCTTTCCTTGACATCACCAATGGGGTGAGATCATTGTCTCGTCGGCGTTCTTTCCTTTCCCCGACCTCTGGCCTCCTTTTAAACCTCATGTCCTCAACATTCATGTATTGTTGAGCGATGGACATGACTTTCTCCATGGTGGCGGGGCGCTTCCTGGCCAAATGGTCCGAGCATGCTTGGTTTCGGATGGCCCCCATGATTACATCGAGGAGGAAGTCCATCTGGACGCTTTCGACCTTGAGCAGCTCGGTGTTGAATCGGTTAAAGAAGTCCCTCAGAGACTCACCCTCCTTTTGCCGAATCTTATGCAAATGGGATGGGGGCAGCTTCGCTAGGCTTTTCGTCTGGAAATGGTTGACGAACTTTATCGCCAAATCGGCGAAGCTTCTGACCGAACCTGGGGCTTGGCGGACGTACCATTGCGAGGCTACTCCCTGAAAAGTCGTAACCAGCAACTTCGCGGCGAAGTCATCGTCGATCATCTGCACGCGCATGGCGTGTTTGAATTGTATTAGGTGTTCTTTGGGATCCGCTTCTCCATTGTATCGGGGCAAGTCGGTCGGGATTCGGACCCCTCTGGGTGCTCGGGCTCGTTGAAGGTCTGCGCTAAGTGGGTCTGCCTCGTCCGGCACAAAGTATCGCTGAGCCGATCCCTGTTCGGAGCGGTGAGATACTTCCTCGAGCTTCCGGTTAAGGTCTTCCATCCGATGCGAAAGTTCCCCAACATCATCACTGGGATCTTTCTCCGCGGCAGACCTCATCGATCCTCCGCTGGATCTCTGTGGCCTGGTGGGAGATTTCCTCCAACCGTTCTCTGTGACTCCGCGCAGGATGACCTGAGGAAGCCCCCACAGTGGATTCGTCAACTTCCTCCGCCGGTCGAGGAGGCGGGGGCCGTCTCTCTCTGCGGACCTCCCTTGTTGTGGGGATCCATTCGCGCACCCGCGCGTCATCCGGCTCGGCGTCGGTTGCCCGAACACCTTCGCGGGGGGCGAATATCCTCCCTCATCGGATGAGGGTCTTCAGCAGTGGCAGCCGGGGCGGGGACTGGGTTCGCCCGCCGGATCTCGTGTAGGAGCGTATTGAACTGATCAGCCGTCAGAACGACGAGGTTCTGCCCGGCGGGAGGCGTAGGTGCTGGCCCGATGGCTTGCGGGACAGCGTGAGGTGGGATGACGTGAGTTTCGGGAACAGAATGACTAGTGTCGCCGTACTATTTATAATAATAAAAAATAGATGGGCCGGACTAGAATTAGGTTGGCCCAATCCCGTTGCTGGTAACAGGCATTCCCCATGACGCGCTGTGGGCGCGTGGGATGCATTCCTTGTTCGAGGAGGATCTCAGAGCATTGACTCCGAGAATGAAGTATTGTCGACATCGAATATGTCGTTTCATCGAGGGGGTGTGGTGAACTCTGGCCGAACAAGGCCATCAAGAAAAAAGACCGTGGGCCTAATCGAGATAGGCCTGACACGCGGCGATAGGGGGATGGCGGCATGTGCTGAGCTGGATCCGACGTGTGAGCTGAGGAGGCGCGTACGTGGCCAGGGCGGATTTGGCCACATCAACAATAGTTCAAAAATCATAAGATTTAGCGTGTTACTTATGCAAATCATAGGAGAGCGGGATGCATTTTACTCTAGAAAATATAAAGGAAAAATTGATAAAAATAAGCAAAAACATGCAAAATTAAGAAATTCACCGTTCGTATTATTTTCATATCCTTGCATTAGTTATATAGTATTTATTGCCATATCCTTGCATTAGTATATAATATTTGAACCGTATATCTAAATTCTTAGAAAGTTCTGTTAAAAATTTTAAAAAATTATAATATTCCAATAACCATGTTGCATCGCATCTATATTCATATTTTCGTGCGTTATATTAGTACCGTTAAGTCTCATGACCGAGTTAATTATTTAATGGTCAATTTTCAAGTGGATGACAGCCTAATCTAGCACATTATAGTTTTCTACTCTTCTTTATTGAAATCAAAGTGTTCTAGTCCTCAACGTTCGACCTCTCATGGTCCATCGCTTTCAACGCTTATTTTTGGGATGTGATATTTCATTCCTCCACAAGCCTAGTAGTCAAAAATGAACACCTTTTGACACCGAAGGAAATTGTTCATTGAATACTACCCAATTAATATTTTTAATGTTAAATTTAAATATAATAATATTATAAAAATTGAATTATTTGACCATCACACTCAATTCAATAATCCAAAATAGAGAATTATTCATACTACTTAACTGATATTTTTAACCATTTAATTTGAATATGAAGATGTCAAAAAATATTAAAAAATTAAAATTTTACATTATTTTTTAATAGTTTTTGACATCATGATATTGAAATTCAACGATTAAAAATACCGATTAATTGAAAAATATCTATTGAATACTACTCAATTGAATAGCATCTAACGAGCCCAAAATAACAGTCCACTCCTGTTAACGTGAAATGACCTGCAAAAGTCAATCATAAACAAATTAAATATGCCAGTGACACCAAGAATAATATTGCTAAAAGAAAAATTATAGCTGAACTCTCCTAAGAATAATAATTGTTCAAATAATAAAATGCATTCTTAAAACTCAAAACTCGAAAAAAAAAAAAAAGAAAAGAGAACTACACATAAAGACTAAATAAAAACTTATCACCGTAAATATTGCTTCGACAAAAAAATTATTACTTATAATCAAATTTTCAAAAACAGAAAAATATGTTTAACAAAATTTTATATTAGATTAAAAAATATTGATCAAGTAAATCTGATATCTGATGAAAATGATGGGAAAAACAGAAATTATTCATTTAAAGCTCAAGAAATCTTTAAGGAAGTCCATAGTTGGCAGTTAAAAATTAATTGACTTGTAATTAATTATTTAAAGCTCTTTGGAAATCTGGATTTGCCCCTTAATTTCTTGAATTTGATTCTTAAAATTCCGAGTTTACTAATTCCTAATTTCATATACAATCGATTGGTCGAGTCAAAATATGTGGGACCCATATCAGGCCGCGTTTGGGTTTTCAAAAAATAAAAAAAAAAAATCCCGTTCCGTTCAAGAACCCATTCGAGAGGATGACGTCATATTCGCCGCGCTGACGTCATCTCCGGCGGAGCTAGCGGTGGAGCTGAAGAACCATCCCCGAAGACTTTAAGCTCTCGACATGGCGGACAGCCGGCTGGGCCGCTGCCGGAACTCACCACGGCGGCGCTGTTGTTGCGATGACGGCCGAATCAGCGCCGCCAGGGCCCTCTTCACGAATAAATTGCCTTCCACCGTCCCGATCCGAACCAGAGTGTTCTTCATGGCGGAGCGCCTCATGTTCAGCCTGGCGCCGGAGCTCCCGCACAACACCGTTTGTGAATTATTCGAAACTCTGTTGCTGCTTGGCCCGCCTTTGTGTAAGCTACACCGGAACGAACCGGGGTGGTTGGTGGGAGAGCACATGCACGTCCTCTTGGGCGGCGCCGTCGCGGCGGAGGCGGCAGCAGCCTGGGGTTTGTTAGAAAAGGAAATAGACCTGTTCGAGTAACCGGGCCGGTCCAGGGAGAAGCTGAGATAAGGGGAAGTGTAGTTGTAGAGGGTGGGGGAGGCGGGTCTGTGGAGCGAGTGGGCGGCGCTGAAGGCGGAGGAGGTGGCGGAAGAAAAGGAGGACGTCGACCGGGACGACGGCGGATAGCGGTTGAATCTTGAGGATGGGGAGATGGATCGGATGACTGGTCCGCTCGATCTACGAGCTGCACAAGCCGCCATTTTCACTGAATTTGCCGACGCTTGTTTGTTTTCTTGATACGTTGTTTTAGAACTTAGAAGAGGGGGTTTGTCTGTTGAAATTGGCAAACCGGGCTCTACTCCAGCCGGGTATATATAGTCTGAAAACCAGGGTGGTGGGGGTGGGGGTGTTTACTTTTCAATGCTGATTTTTTCTTGGTCTTGATTTTTCATTATTTGCACTTGTGGCCCCTTATTCTGGAGAATATGAATTAAAGCATTTTTTCCCCCATTTAAGTCAATTTGTTTACGGGTAGGACCCTGCTAATTGCGCGTTTGAGCCTTGTCCAATATTTTACAAGTATGAAGCAGGAGGATTTTGACTTGAGACATCATTCGACTAGAATCTTTTAGTTTTAAAATACACACACTATAGTGAAATTGAGAGAATTAGTACAAATATAAAAAAAAAATTAAATACTTTTTTTGCTTCTCTCCCCAATATGGTTTTATTTTTCCTTTCTATTCTTGTCTCTCTCCTCTTTACTCTCTCGTTCATCTCTTCAAAGATTTTTTCTGCTTTCTTTACTACATATTTCTTTAATCATATAATTCATTATTATATTAAAAAAAATTCTTATAATAATTTAGTAAATATATTCAAAATTGTTAAAAAAAATATTATAAATATTAAAATAATTAAAAAAGATATATACTTATATAAAAAACTTAATATAAAAATAAATTTCTATTCTTTCAAATTTAAGAATATATTTAAATTATGTCTTATTTTTATTTATGCACATCAAATATGTCAATACAAGCTACTGTTCTACCATGCATATGGATATTAAATTTTTCAGCCTAATAGTCAAATGTTTAGCTTAAAGAAAAAGAAAATCTTAAACATGAAATAACTGCAAAATTCTTTTGTATCTTCACCCGATAAATCAGTGAAAAATAATAGTGTTTTAGTCGAATTTAAATATTTCGTGGTCAAAAAACGAAACACATTCTTTCTAGGGGGCCAAGTTAAACTTTTGGACAAATATCATGCAAGTGGTATTTTAAACTACTGCCATAGAACTTGAACCAACCAAGAAAAATTCAACAATAGTTTAGAAATTAGAAGCATAAACCCGTGGGCTGCCCAAAGACGACAAAAGCAGTGAGCCGTATGATTGACCACCTTTTCTGTGGGGGGCAATTCATCAATCAGTGGGATGTATTCCACGTACTTCATCCACTTTGCTGACGCACTCCTCATAGACTCCACGTATTTCTGTTTGTCCTCTTATATATAACATTTTATATATGGGTTAATTAAATTCAGACCCTTTCAAAAATATGAAAATTACGAATTGCACCACTTTTGTTTGAGAAATTACAGATAACTAACTCCTTAAAAATGTATATTCCAAAAACACCCTTTTGGGTCGGAGCTCTGACCCGAATAACTGTGACAATGGCATTTTTTTCCCTAGCCAATTGTGCTAAAAAAACTAAAATAATTAGAAATTGAAAATTTTGTAACTAAAAGACTGATTTGCCCCTTCATATTATTTAATGGTATAGTGATTTTTTATATTCATCCCACCATTTTTCAAAGCCTCAAAATTATCCTCACAACAACTCAAATTTCTGTCTCTCATCACCACTACACCGCCACCACCATTGCACCATCGATACTAAAATTAGCCCATACTTCAAGATGACAATCCTCGTGTGTGTGTGTGAGAGAGAGAGAACGAGAGATAGAGATCATTTTGAGAGAGAGAGGAGCAGAAGAAGAAGAGAATCGAAGGATTTCCACCCGTATAAACTCACCAGATCTACACTGCCTCTGGCACCAATGGATTACCGCCTCTTCAACATTGGCCTCCCTATCTGTCTCTCTCAGATCCCTCTCTCGATTTCTCTTTTTTTTCCTTTCTTTTATTTTTTTCTATTGTGCACACCGTACAATACATATTTAATGGTTGTCCGCGTATTATTAGATGACTGCTCAAATTTCGGAATTTGAGATGTGGGTTCTGAAATTAGGAGGATAAAACAAAAATTATGCAGCGGGAGTTGCATAAAATTTGATGTAACTCTGTTTTTTATGTGGTATTGCAAGCTATTTAGGTCATTTGAGTGAAAATAAATGAAAATTTTAGATTAGTAATTTGTGAACTACTGAGATTAGTGACCTAACAAAGAGATAATTTGTACCCCTTGTTGGAAGCTCCGAGTTGAAGATGGAGGAAAAAAACAATAGTAATATGTCAAGAAAATATTCTTCATTTTTAATTTAAAGAAAAAAAATTTAAAAAGTAAAGCCTGGCCTTCAACTGAAAAACAAAATATCAAAAGTGCAGTCAAAATTTATTGAGTCTTTGTTTTCCATTTTTTTTTCTTACTTGACCATTACTCAAGAACTTTTTTAAGAACTAAAATTAATTTATTAATTATTAATAAATATATAATAATTAAGAAAAAATATTTCCTTTTCTCTTTTCTCTTTGTTCTTGGGAAAAAGGTTTTATTCTATATTCTTCTATTTTTATATCTTTCACTTTGCAAACTAAAATAAGAAGACATCAAATTAGATGCTTTATTTAAATGTTTTTTGTTTATTTTCTTAATTAGTTATTAATGATAATTAATTAAGAATAAAATAAAATGTTTTTACTTCTTGATTTGAATTTATATTTCAATACTTAAATTATTTTTTATTTTTTATTAATTAGTTATTAGTAAATTTAATTCATAGAAAAGAAAAAAAGAAAATTAGAATTTCAATTTAAATGCTTTTTTTTATTTTTTGTATATGTTTTGTCAAATATAACAACTTCCCCCTTCCAAATTTTTATTATTATCAAGGGCATCCCTGGAAAAAAAAATGATTATCCCCATACAAGGCTAAAATCATCTTCACAATGACTATTGGGTCGGACCCTCAACCCAAACGAATGTTTTACTGAGATTTTATTTTATCAAGTCAGTTAATTGCCATTTTTCAAACAAAAGGGGTACAACTCATAGTTTCCATATTTTCAGAGGGGTGTAAGTGTAAAAAATCCTTTATATATTCAATTAAATTATATTGTATCAATTATCAGTTGGTCTAACGGAATAATGTGTTAGACTCTTTAAACAATATTCTGCATTCGAATTTTTGAGTCATGAATAAAGCAACTGTATTTAGAGGATCACCACCATAATGGATATCTACAATACCAGATTTGGATTAATCGACCAATGAATCGCAACTATATGGCTAAGGAAAAAAAAAATGATATTGTGCCATTCAGAGTGGTGTTCAAGTGGCTTATCTATTAAAAGTATTTATCAGTGTATACTTTTTGATTTTAAGTATGGATCAATTTTGATTTTTATAAATTATTCTATGCCAATGTGACTATCACTTGTACTACCTGTTCTAGTATCTGATATGGTTTTAATTGACACAAATTAAAATCTGAATATGACACATATAGTGGGAGGAGGCAAAGTTTTGCCAATCACCACCATTGTTTTCTGCCATATTTTAAGGATAAGAAAAACAATTAAATTACATTATATTAAAAGTGAAAATTACTTTTTTGATTCCATAAATTGGCTTATTTTTACTTTTAATACCATTTTTTTTGACATTACAGATATTGCATCTCGAAGTCTTTTTTTTTTTTTTTGCAATTTTAGTACCAAAAGGGGATTTCCATTAACTCTTTAACGGAAAATGGCGTACTTGCCGTTGGGACAATTGCAATTTACCGCCTCTGTTCATCAAAATGTGCAAAAAGACCCCCTATGATCATCCAAATTAGGAAAACTCCCCCAAAACTTTACTTTTCTTATTATATATATATAAGAATTGATGTTAAAACTAAATTAATACAATATAAAACATGCATAAATAAGATATATAACAATTTATATATATAATATCACAAGACGTATATACACATATATTTTAGAATTGCTTTATATTTCATTTTATACATTAATAAATTTAATAGTTTGTTTATATCCAATTTTAAAAGAATAAAAACAAATATATTTCCTTATTTCAAAATAAAGAAAAAACTAAGTAGAAAATAAAAAAAAAGAAAACAAAAAAGAACTGGGAAAAAAAAAAAAAAGAAAACCTTACGCCACCAATTCCCACTCGCCACACCACGTTGTCGTTATCGCCACCGTCAAACAAGGAAAACCAATCACCGGTGACCATGCGAATGCAACCATTCACAACTGGCGCTATCACTATTTGACAGATCTATATTTTTCACCAACAAATACTCAAATATTTTCTTTTGTTCTTTTTCCTCATTGTCTTCTTTTTAGATCCTTGAAGAAGAGCATACAAATGGGGAAAAAAAATGGGAGGTTTGGATTAAGAAGGTGATTGCAGAGGTTGTGGGTAGGCGGAGGGTGCTATCAGAGGATATCATTTATATGTGTATATATATACACATATGTATACTAGTATTACACCCATGCATATTTAGCACGACAAATTTAATGATGAGTTGTTAGATGAAATAATAATTAACATTCAATAAATAATATAGTTGCATTAAAAAGAACTTCAAACTTTCATAAAAGTGGAAACATAATGAAATTTAGGAACAAATCAATAATAAGTACAAATAATGTATAATGGACTCAAATGTTAAGTCAAATTAACATTTCTTTATGCATGATAATTATAAAAAAAAAACTATAATACAACTTATGAAATTAGAATTATAGATTCTATATAAAATTTGTTTGATATGGTTAAAAAAGATAAAAAAGGAACGAATTGTTGAATAGAATTTATAAAGAACAAAAAAAAAAAATATTTCATACTGGAGCGCCATTTCTATACTATAAATGTCATTATGATATTTATATTTGAGGACATTTTACACGCACGTACCACCAATATTTTTAGCCTCTAATTGATTTGTTTTAGAGAATATTTTCAATGCAATCAAACTTGATAACCATCGTTGATATGTGTTTGTTAAAATTCTTAATACATTGTGCAGATATGAGATGAACATTATTGTTCATATGAACACCTTAGATAACAAATGTAGCCAGAAAATATGTCATTTCTAGTAAGGGAGGCTCAATCCCAAAATCGAAGCGTAATCCAAGAAAATTTGTTTCATGCCACTAATCTATCTTCTCGAGTGTATGCAATTAAGTGCATATTACCATGGACACCAAAAGACAAATACACAATTGTGGAATTCCATTTGTGGCGTAATCCAAGAAAATTTCTCATGTTTTGAGTTTCATGATTTTAGTCTATCATATATATCCAAATAGCTCATTAGCTGACAAATTAAATGGGAAAAATTCAGGCAAAGATAAGCATGGCGAATTGATTACATCCCCTTCATATAATAATTGAATTATTATTAATATAAAACAAATGGCAAAAAAACCAGGTAAAAAAATTCAGAAAAATATTTGGTAAATTAAACCTTTTCTTTCTTATGAAAAATAACAACAACAACAACAACAACAACAACAACAACAATAATAATAATAATAATACGGATCGCTTCAAACACAGGGGTAATTTTACAAACATGATAGAATTCATAAATCTAACCAGTACATGGCATTGTTATACCGGGACACAACTCATCCAAGGATGAATCTATTCATTTTCACAGTCCGGGTTTCCAGCCTATATAATGATCATCTTTACATTTTCATTGTATCTTCGGGAAAACTATTACATAAATTATTCAGACCTGTCTTTGGTATCCAGTCAACCTCACAAAGCCCTAAAAACGCCTTCCCAACGGCTTGAGCGGGCACACAGAGGCATTACGACGCAGATTGCCTAGACCAAATCGAAACATTTCCAACCTTAGATACAATGAGAATTCTACATATTTAACCCTTGTTTAAAGGTTGCAAGAAGATTATGGAATCTTCCTCATCATGCCATAATCATGTTTTAACTCAAATACTATCTAACACATTAACAACTTAGCTATGCATATTTAATGCAAAAAAAACAAAGCTTTTAAAGCAAAAATTAAACAAAAAGGTAGTATAACTTACCACAAAATTATACTTCAATTATCTTTTAAAACTTCCCACTCCAATGCTTTTATTAATTGGTAAAGGATTAAAAAGAGAAGGGCACTCAGAAAATATGAGAAGAAAAATATACAAAGACAAAAGATCATAAAATTTTATTTCTGAATCTGAATATGCGTATAGAACCATTTACATAAGGTCCTTTTTTATAGAGGCAGATAAACAAAACAAACAAAAAACTCTACAACTACTTTTTACAAGTCTGAATTTTTCAAATTCAGAGTACAATTATTGTAATTACTTTATTAAAATAACAGGGAAAGTAGATTCCCTAATAGTAACTTGCATTATGAAGCTTGTCTGACTCTTCAATTATTGATCTCAGACGTCATGATTGATGCCATCTGCAATTATACAGATCTTCTTTTTCCTGTTGACTGAGACATGATATCAATATTAATGTCTACTTCGTCCTCATATGGGTCCTCTGACTCACCAAGTAAGACACAATTATCTTTTGAAGATGATGAGACAGAGATATTATCGGTTTCCAATTCCAATCCAAAATTCTTTTTCAAATTTTTTTCATTTCAGATAAATATCTCTCAATTATTTCATCTTTTGATGTGGATTCTCCTTTCATCTTCAAATCTTTCACAATATTATGAAAGATAGTATTATCTTCTGAATAGGGACTTGCTTACTTTAATTATTTCCAATGTTTCTTTTGAGAAATATTCTCCATCATCATCTTTAAGGATCATTTTCTTCCAGAATGAAGTAAAATATGTCCTTTTAAGGCATGGCAAATTTTCCAGGGTGTAACCCAACTCTGGCTCCCATTTCCATATCCAAGAGAGTGAGAATTCCATGAAGAAATGAAGTGAGGAGATTCCCTCAATCCAGACATTATCTTTTTTAGATTTCTTTATCCCGGGAGATAAATTTATCCATTCTTCATATAACCCTTTGAAGGGTTCAGGGAGAACTTTGATTGAAGGACCAAATATTGTCTACCATTGAATGAACCATGAAGGAATATTACCTTCATACACATCTGGGCACACTTTAAACTACCAAGTATGCTTGTTCTTCGGATTATCATAAAAGAAATACCTTTTAAAGGCATCCAAGTAATCCCAGTAATTAAATCTGATTACCTGTTTTAATTCAAGCATAAAAAATTCTTTTTCTCTAAAGGCACTTGAACTTTGTTGTTCAACAGTAATTAACTGCTTAATTATAGCCTTGGTATAGCTATAAAAAGCAAAACTACCCTTGGGATAGAAGTGGTCAAATTGAATTGATCCAGAAATTTCCAAAATTCTTTCACAAATTAAACGGCCTTTTAAAGTGCCTCCTGGATGGGAATTATCCTCCAAATATCTTTCTTTCAATGTATGTGGATCCTTAGAAATTAAAAGATCCTTGGGCTCAAGAATAAGAATTTTCTCTTTCTTACCCATATGAACACATGAAAGAGATTTACCTTCTTCATTGTGTTCCTTGGGCTCAAGAATAAGAATTATCTCTTTCTTACCCATATGAACATATGGAAGAGATTTACCTTCTTTATTATGTTCTTCCGTATTAACGGCATCAGCATATGTAGGAGTAGAATTAACTCCTGAACTTGAAGCAACATTTCCTTTTTTATGCTTCAAGAATTCTTGAAATTCTTTATTAATTTCAGGATCATTTGAGAAACTCTCTTTATAAAGTTTCTTTTGACCTATCTGGTTTATCAGATGTCTGCCTCCTCCACCTCTAAGGTTAGAGTAACCTCTGCCTTCTCTACTTGGGTAATTATTACCTTGGTATGATTTTTGTGGAAATATTATTCCTGAAAAATTAAGGAATAAAGACAATTATAACAATTTTTGGAAAATTGTCACCCATTAATGGATTTGAGAAGTCTTTACCATTAACCGTTTGATAGTGGACTAGCTGTATGTATAGTGCACACAATCACTTATGCAATGCATGATTCATTCATAACCTTAGCAATTTCTGCTTTCTTATTTTTTAAATAAAAAAGATTATTTTCAACTTTGTGTTTAACTTCATTATCATCAATAATAGACAAGATTGATTCTAAGGATTTAATCATAGAATCCACTTGTCTTGCTCTTCTAATTATTGCCTTAACATTGGAATGCCTTAAGAGAATCAACAAATATCTTTGCTGTAAATTATCAGCATTAATATTTAATTGCTGAATTCTCTGTTGTATCCTTTGAAATCTGACATTATCCATCTGTTAAGCAATACAACTTTCATTAATGATTTGATCAACTTCTTCCTTTCTTTTCTTCCAGTAAATAAGATCAGCTTTAAGCATATGTAAATATTTATAATAAGAAAGGAAGTAAGGAATATTTTTAAAATTATTATGTTCAATGTTTGCAATATCGGATTTTAATCGTTTAATTGTTTTATCAATATCTCGAGAACTTTGAACAATTCTAGGAATTGTCATCATATATTATCCTCTTAATGCCATCTGCATCAAATATATGTTAGTGTATAATATTTGGAATTTGTTTCTCATAATATACTTTTTTACAAGCATAATAACGATAATGATTAATCAAATAAGAATAGTTTTCATTAGATAGAGGTTTATCAACATCAATATATCTGTTATTTGTAACAGTATACACAATATCATCAAATATTTGTTGATTTTGTTTCTGATCTTTAATCATTCTTTTCAAATGTTTATAAGGATAGAGTTGAAAATTTATTAAACTCCTATCTACAAACATATGATTATAAATCAATCTTTCATAAACACTTAATTCATAGACTTTTCTCATAAACTTTTTCTTATGAGAACAATTACACTCATTACTTGTACTAGCTTGACTCATGCTATACAAGATTTTTCAATTTCTTTTTGTAGACTCCTTATGGTCCATCTAACAAATCTAACATGACTTTCTAATATGTAATAGTGAACTAACATATGAAGAAAGTGAGTGCAAGTGTGTGTGTGTGTGTGTGTAAAACCGTGTATGTGTGTGTTTGTAGGAGTGTGTATGTGATGGAAAATGGAACTCAAACCTCTATTTATAGATGTTGGGTAAGACATATTATTAAAAAAATTAATTATGTCAATTTTTCATAATTAGATTCATTTTACTCATCAATATTTATTAAGTGCATACATGCTTAGTAATAGGCCTAAATGTTATTAGGTGCACCCTAATATTGATGAATGGAAGTCTAGGTTAATGTAAATATTACAAGTGTATAAATTTCTAGAAGAGTCATACCAAGTGTAAAAAAATTCATGTAATGCTAGGAATTATCAAGAATAAATATTAGAATTATCAAAAATAAATTAGAAAAATCATTATGTATATGTAATTATTCGGATATATATACATATACACACACCTATATATTATATAGTTTTCTATATATTTTGAACATACATATATATATATATATATAATATTAGAGATCACCTTAGAATCAATATCTATATATTTTTGAAATAGAATATAGATATGTGTATACATATGCATAGTTTGGAATTTAGATATATCATAGGCATTATTTCATGTTGTGATAAAATCAAGATATATACATATATGTAAACCTCGAAACATATAGATATATATAAATTTCGAATGTATATAGCATACTAAAAATTATTTTTAACAATTAATATATTAGTATAGTAACAATTATAAATTCAAAGTATAGATATGAAAATACATATATATATATGTGTGTGTATCATGCATATATATAATATTATAATCTCATATATTTATATATATATAACTTTTGAAATGTATGTATATATGTATTAAAATATTTTATATATATGCATATCAAGATATTTCAAGATATTTTTGCATATCAATATATATATATGTGTGTAATGGCCTTATCCAAAGTTAATCTTTTCAAGAATCGTATCATAATCTTATCCAAATCTTAACATTTAGTATAGTGAAAATGACTCTATCATAATCTTATAACATTTAATAACATTTATTATTATGAAAATGACATGTTCATATAGTTTTAGTATCTTATATCTATACATACATATGTATACACGAAAATAGATATATATACTTATAAAATGTATCTCACGTTTGAAAATATATCTAGATTTATATCATAATCTCTAGTACTTACACACACATATCTATATATATATATAATAAGTAGTTGTGTGTATATATATACATGTATACACACACACACATATATATAATATAGCTATTAAGTGAAGAGTTTAAATAATAACAACAACAACAACAATAATAATAATAATAGTGATATATTAATAATTATGGAGTAAAAAAATAATCAAATTGCTAAAATGCACGTAGAGAAAATACGCATTTAATCGTGAAATCACATAAAATTATAGTAATTATCACATAATTCATACGTATAAAATAAAAGTCACATAATAATTGCATAAAACATTACACTATATATAATAATTTTTAAAATATCGCATGACACATAATATATAATAAACTCTAAAATAGTAGGAAGTACCGGGGCATTACATAATATTTCTTGAATATCTTGATTTTTATTTTCTATTGTAATTTATTTGTTCGAATATATTGCATGTTTCATTAAAAAAAGAATAACTATTTCAATTTCTCATCAATTGTACCCTTCTTTAAAATACAATCAATTGATTTTAGATATGACATATTACTAATGAATTTCAACAATTAAACAACATAAGATATCATTGTTCAAAAAACTTACAAGTTTGATTCCGATATTTCAAATTGATACAATCATTGATTTACTTTCATAAAGTGGCATCTTTCATAGAAAAATAATTTTTTGCTGTTTAACAAAAACATTAATTATAATGAAAATTCAATCAAGATATTGGCATAATATTAATATTACTATTAACTATATGTATGATAAAGAAAAATATAATATTAATAAATTTGAAATACACAATTTATTATTTCAAACAATTATATTAAATTAAAATTGATTATAGAATAGGGACTAATGAGCATATATAATGAGAGGAAGATTAAAACTAAAAGATATATAAAAATGGCAAAAAAGGACTATTATAGTAATTTTCTCATTATTAATATATTTTATACCTATGTAGGTTTTATAGAACATACACTGAAAGAAAAGAAAATAAAAGCAAATAACAGAAGAAAAATGCAATATCATTGGTACAAATTATGTCCACAATTTTAATATTAAATAATCAATATATAAATTCGACACTCATTAGTTAACAAAATCATATACAAACATTTCTCCAAAAAAATTCAAATCAATAGGTACATAAGTACTCACACATATGTAAATGAAAATGAAAAAAAAAAAGAATGCAAGGAACCAACATAGCCCCTCAATTCTTTAAAAAATAGAGAGAGAGAGAGAGTAAAAAATCAATACAAAATAAATAAAGCATTTGAATAATAAAATAATGACAAAGAAAAAAACACAAAAATTTAGAGTCATAGAGATTACTTAAAATATATTTATCGAAACATGATTGTAGCGATCAAATATTGAAAATAGAATTTGGATGGATAAAAAAATAAAAAAACGTAAAAATAAGAATAAAACAAATTGTTATTTAAAGAATGACTATTTTCAATGAAAATACTTTTAAAAAACTTAAGACCCTAATGAAAAAAAATGATGAATTTTATCAATTTAAAAAAGTGAACAATTCAAGATCCAACAAATCACTTAATTTAAGGACAAAGTCTAAAATGGAAATTCGAATAAAATAAAAACTCAAACAAATAAAAGTAATGACAAACGGGAAAAAAAAAAGTAATAAAAACAGAAAACGTAGAAGGAAAAAATATATCAATAAAAGTTTAACTAGATAAATAAAACACTTAAACTGGGAATTGAATGAACCAAAGAAATGAAAGGATCTAAAGAAAAAAATATATATTAAAGAAACTTGAATATGAAGAATGAAAATAAGTAAAGTCCACCAGGGGGGTAACTGTAATTTGAGACTTGATCTGTCACTGCTGCTCTGTTCTATTTTGTTGCAGGGGGGTCACTGTAATTTTGGTAATTTTCTGGGCTTGGGTTGCTGCACAATATGCTGCTGCTGTTTCCATATTGCTGAGCTAATTTGGACAAATAGGATGGAAAGTGGGACACAGACTAATTATTTGGAGCAATTTCCTTTTGGGCTGTTGAAAATTGGAGAAATGAGTACGATTGGTGTGAAGAAGACAAGTCACGTGACCTATGTTTTGCCTAATCAAGGATTTGGGCTCATTTTCAACTCATTTTTTGGCACTTATTTGGAATACTTTCACTTTTGTAAAAGGAGAAATACTCCTAATTTATGTCTTAATTTTTCTCATATTATTTGTAAAGGGAGTGGTACTCCTTGTTTACAACTTATTAGACGCTTAGGGTTATTTATTTTTCTTCTCATGTATTTTGACAACTTTCCTCTGTAATCTTTAATTTCTTTTGGATCAATAAAGGGGTGGGGTCCCAACAGAAAACCCTCCGGCGGGCACGTGCCGGTTTTTCCAAAAAAAAAAAAAAAAAAAAAAAAAAAAACAGCTCTCAAATATATATTAGTATATATTTATATTCTTTTTAGGATGTTTTTTGCTAATATTTTGTTATGTCATAGTTTTTTGTTAGTTTCTTTACTAATCATTTTTTTTTGCTAATCAATAATTAGTTTGAATAATAGTAAAACTTTATTAATATTTTTTTTGTTTTATAAAGTTTAATATTACTATAGGAAATATATTATCTAATTTATTTCTTCTATTCCAGTATGTAAGTTTTCGAGATATTCTAAATGTTCTTTATAATTATGATGAGTAATTTAAATTGATAAGTAATGAGAATATTATTTAATTTCAAATTCAAATGTATTTTATATTTTTGAAATATAAAATTTTATAAGATATAAACATTTCACGTAATTTATAGCAAGTAATTTAAAATAGTTAATTAATATTTGTAATAAGCTTGTGATTCTGTTGGGACTTGCGTAAGTGCACGCAGTTGTACAAGTAATATAAAGTGAGTCGAGTGTCGAATCCACAGGGATTGTGATTTGGCCCGTGAAACTGACTCGTGTTGTTTATCTAAATTAATCAAATTGAGTGATGGTTTTGATTTTCTAAATAAATCCTAATTTTCTTAGTAAAAACGACTTGCGAAATACAATAATAACAAATAACCAAAGCGAGAAAAGCAAGTGCAAGGTGGTTTCATTCACGTAATTTGCTATTCTAATCCAATCCCAAGTTGAGTGGTTTCGTGGTTGTGTGAAGCCTAGGAACGAATATATCCACAATCTCTCTCGAACATTGCGGAGTTAATTCATACAATTCCTCTAAGCCTAAGACTAACCAATTCTCATTTAATTAATCCCAACTTTAGAAGTATTTGTATGAATTTTTAAATACTGCCTTAAGGCTCAATCAAAGTTAAATTCATTCTCATGCAACTTTAACCCAATTGATCTCGTCTAATTAGAGCTAATATCGTGAATCGTCTCTCAACCTCATCACGATTCTCAAATTCGATAATTAGGGGTGATCAAAGCCTAACCACGTATTAAATCATTAAACAAGAATCACACAACAAAAAATCTACGAAAACAAATTCAAACTCAAGGGATTTTCATAGAATAGCAAAAAAAAAAAAAACGATGAACTACACCATCCTCACACTTAATTGAAATTAGTTTATAATGAGATTAAACATAAGAATGAAATATGAAAGAGAATTCATGAGAAGAGAAGAATAAACTTAATTGCTGGAAATTTTAGGCGCAAAACTCCTCTTGTTCGATTGTTTCTCCCTTCAATCTCGATTCTCCCTTCTTCCGTTCTCCACAAGGATCCCCAAAAGATGAAAAATGATGAAAGAAAAAGTTCTAAAGAATAAAACCTAGCTAAAAACGTGAACAGTGGCCGCACTCTTGTTTCTGGACTTAAAAAGGGTAGAAAAACCCTAGAGACACCTTCCAAAAATAGAGTCCTAATTGCACTAGGAAAGCTGTAAATTTCTGCCGCGGATTTTGGGTACGTACCCAAAATAATTTGGGTAAGTACCCAAATTTCCAGATCATCAAACACTCTACTGACTGAAGTTGGGTACATACCCGAAATATTCTGGGTACGTACCCAAATTTACAGATTCGTTTCTTCTCAAAATCTCTGAAAATCTTTGAAATTGGGTTTGTACCCGAAATATCTGCGTAGGTACCCAACTCTTGATTCTACTTTTTCGTCTCCTTTATAGTATTTTTGCCATCTCACCTACAAAACACGATTTATCTCAAATTTAGGCAAAAAAGAAGTTCAAATGGGGAAAAATGCATGATAAGTCCGTCAAAATAACATAAAAACCAAGTAGAATTACGGACTTATCAACTCCCCCAAACTTAAATGTTGCTCGTCCTCGAGCAACTCCAAATTAACAACACAAGGGACTTGGACACAGTCAAGGTACATTCTTGGAACACTACGCACCAAAGTAAAACTTCCTTTCATTTTTCTCAGAAACTATTAAGCACTATGTCATTAGTTCAATGTGCAACCAATTAACATTCCATGTGCACTCTACAAACAACCATCATTGTCAAGCATCCCCCGTGTTATTATGTGTGATATGATCAAGAGCAGCAATCACCAACAATCCGGATCAATTTATATTCATGTGATAGGCGCAAAAAGTGAACTCCATAAGTCGGTTTTTCATTCTTATCTCCACTAATGTAGACAACGATAAATCGAGAATCGATATGACTTAATTAAGCTTGTAATGTAGGGCTTGGGTGAAGGGTAGGAAAATATAGAAAAGTATGTGGCTCATTCACCCAAGTTACTTAAATTGGACAAGTTGGAGTTTTTAGAGCATTCCACTCCCCCAAACTTATTCAAAACCATCACTCTCCATGTAATTTTTTTTTTTCATTGTGTGTTTGAGAGTGCTAGCTCGCTTTTTCTTTCATTTCTTCTCTTTTTTTCTTTCTTCTTTTTTTTCTGCATTTTTTTCTTCTTTTTTTTCACATTTTTTCTGCACAATTTTTTTTCTTCTCTTCCTAAAGCGAGCTAGCATATCCCGAAATCAAGTATACGTATAACCCTCCACTTAATCCCCTCATAATTCCACATATCCACAACATAACTCCATAATTATCACAATGCAAGTAAAGTGCATAGAAAGGATTAAGATATGTAGACATTGTGCTTTTGGACTTGTAATGTGGCTCTCAAGAGAACTAAGCACAATGTTGGCTCAAGAGGGACTCAAGGGCTACGTTTAGCAAACAAATAGGCAATTAAGGCTCAAAAATTTTCAAAAAATGGCCTAAGTCATCTTTCCAATTTAACATAGTCTAGGATTTCGCCTCGACAAGAAATCAAATCAATTCTAGTATCCTAATGCATTAAAGCACATGCGAAGACCTCTCACAAAATATAAATTTTCACTAAATCATTTAACAATCATTGCTCCAACCATGTGCTCAAAGTGATTAGGGGATAGCAAAACAACAACAATCATTCTTCAAGTGCACACAAAATGCTTCATGTATGTTCATTGTTCCAAACATAGCGTTTTATAGCATAAAATCATCATAGAATAAGGAATTTTAACAAAGCACGTATATTCCAAGAACGACACAAAACAAACGGCGTGACATAAAATAAATTTTCAAAGTCCAACATACAGCCATTATCATCAAAATTTAGCTTGAATGCAATGGAATTGAACTTGAACTATACGTGGCGTTGTTATACCAGGACATGAGTCATCAGAGATGACTCTTTTCGTCTGGCCGTCTGGGTTTCCAGCCGATATACAATTCTTGTTCAAATTCCATACACATAGCTAACAACAATTAACCTCAAAAGTCTTCTCCTAGGCAATTGAAATCCCCCCCACACTTAGAGGGTACTTTGTCCCCAAAGTGCAGAAAATAAGGCCAGACAAGACACAACTAAAACACAAAAACGACGAAAGCAAAAAATAAAACACAAACGGAAAGCAAAGAAAAGGATAGAAAACACCTGAGGTCAGTCGGCATCATAGAACTCAGTCTCATCTTCCTCCTCCTTTTCGGGTGGTGGAGCGGAACTGCATGGTGCGGATGCGATGGAAACAGGGGTTGCTTTGGTGCAGGTGGCTGCGCGGCTGGGCAGTGGAGGAGGGAGGGGAAGAGGGGAAATTAGGGTTTAAGGAAAGGAGAGGGAGGGAGAGACGAGAGAGAGAAAGAAAAGAGTTGGGGGAGAGTAAGTTTAAGGTTTAGGGTTTAAAAAACGTGTTCTCTCCCCCCCTTTTTTTTTTCCTCTCTGTTTTTTTTCCAAGTTTCTGTAAAATTGAGTTACTACCCAAATATTTTTGGGTAAATACCCAAATTTACAGAATCTTAACCTCTCGAGAAAAAAAAAATCCATTTTTACCAAACTGAGTAGCTACACAAAATTTCTCGCGTAAGTACCTAAATTTCCAGAACCAGAAATCCCCTGCAAAACCAACAACTTAACCAAAAATCACATCAACCTCAGATGGTCTATCCAAACAAAAACACACAAAACAAAAAGCGAACAAAAACACAAGAAGCACAACGAAAAAGAAAGATAAAATTTTGGGTTGCCTCCCAAAAAGCGCTTGTTTATAGTCGTTAGCTCGACTCAATTCAAAGCTTCAACGGACGAGATCAACATAAGATGTCGACCCCACTCGATCCACATCTCCACCCACGTATGCCTTCAAACGTTGGCCATTTACCATGAAATATTCCCCCTGCTGATTTTCAATTTGTACTGCTCCATGGGGAAACACCTTTGTTACCCAGAATGGCCCCGTCCAACGCGATTTCAACTTCCCAGGAAAAAGCAGTAACCTGGAGTTGTATAACAGCACTCGTTGCCCCTCGTAAAATTCATTCCTCACGATATGAGCATCATGCCATCTCTTTGTTTTCTCCTTGTAAACCTTGGCATTTTCATACGCGTGGAGGCGAAGTTCATCGAGTTCATTTAGTTGGAGCAACCGTTTTTCACCTGCATCTTTCACATCAAAATTGAGAAATTTAATTGCCCAAAATGCTTTATGCTCAAGTTCGAGTGGGAGATGACATGCCTTACCAAAAACAAGCCTATACGGAGTCATTCCGATAGGGGTTTTAAACGCCGTTCGATATGCCCACAAAGCATCATCGAGTTTCATTGCCCAATCCTTCCTAGATGCATTCACTATTTTCTCTAGGATGTGTTTCAACTCCCTATTAGAAATTTCCACTTGTCCACTCGTTTGTGGGTGGTACGGTGTAGCAATTTTATGATGTACTCCATATCTAGCTAACAAGGTTTCCAATGGTTTATTTCTAAAGTGACTACCCCCGTCGCTTATGACAGCTCTAGGTGTGCCAAATCTAGTAATTAATTTCTTTAAAAACCTAACCACCGTTTTTGCATCATTGTGCGGACATGCCATGGCCTCTACCCATTTTGAGACATAATCTACCCCCACAAGAATATAATTATTACCATAAGAGGAAGAAATGGCCCCATGAAGTCGATGCCCCAAACATCAAATAGTTCACTTCGAGTATATTGTTGAGGGGCATCTCATTCCTCTTGGAGATGTTTCCTACTCTTTGAAATGAATCACATTGGGCTACAAAATCTCTACAATCTCGGAATTTGTTCGGCCAATAAAACCCACATTCTAATACCTTAGATGCAGTTTTCGACGGACCAAAATGACCACCATACACCAATCCATGACAATGACTCAAAATATCATGCATTTCAACTTCGGGCACACACCTCCTAATCATCCCATCAGCACATTCTTTAAATAACAAGGGATCATCCCAAAAATAGAACTTACAATCATGAAAGAATTTCTTCTTTTGCTGGTGATTAAACCCATGAGGGATAATCCCGCAAGCTAAGGATTCCTCCGGGAAGTATTCGTTTATCTCATCACTCACCTCATTTGATTTTCCAATATGCTATAATAGGGAAAGATGGTCCGCTACCACATTCTCCGTGCCCTTTTTGTCTCGAATCTCCACATCGAATTCCTGCAAGAGCAAAACCCATCTAATTAATCTTGGTTTTGAATCTTTTTTAGCCATTAAATACTTGATTGTAGCATGATCGGTGTACACGATCACTTTGGAACCAAGTAGGTGTGGCCGAAACTTATCAAAAGCATAAACAATCGCTAGCATCTCTTTTTCCGTGGTAGCATAGTTAATTTGGGTCTCTGAGAGAGCTCGGCTGGCATAGGAAACCACATGCAACTGTTTGTTTTTCCTTTGCCCCAACACTACCCCAATCGCAAAATCTCTAGCATCGCACATAAGTTCAAAAGGCAAAGACCAATCCGGTGGAGTGATGATGGGCATCGAGATCAAAGCCTGCTTCAACCTGTTAAAAGCGTCAACACACAAATCGTCGAATTCAAACATAGCATCTTTAGCCAACAAATTGAATAACGGTTTAGCAATTAAAGAAAAATCCTTAATAAATCGCCTATAGAAACCGGCATGGCCCAAGAAACTCCTAACAGCTTTGACGGATGTGGGGGCCGGCAACTTCTCAATCACTTCCACTTTCGCCCGATCAACTTGAATCCCTTTGGAAGAGATCTTGTGCCCCAACACAATGCCCTCATTGACCATAAAATGGCACTTCTCCCAATTCAGCACCAAGTTCGTTTCACCGCATCGTTGAAGGACTCTCTCTAGATTTGTCAAGCACTCCTCAAATGAATCTCCAAAAATCGTGAAATCATCCATAAAAATCTCCAGGCACTTTTCCACCATGTCTGAGAATATCGCTGTCATGCATCGTTGGAAGGTAGCCGGTGCATTGCGCAGTCCGAATGGCATTCGCCGATATGCAAAAGTGCCATATGGGCATGTAAAGGTTGTCTTCTCTTGGTCTTCTGGTGCAATAGGAATCTATAAATACCCTGAAAAACCATCAAGAAAACAATAATAAGCATGACCGGCAACTCTTTCTAACATTTGATCAATAAATGGTAAAGGGAAATGATCTTTTCTAGTAGCGGAATTTAATTTTCTATAATCAATACAAACTCTCCACCCAATTACTAGTCTAGTAGAAATCTCCTCCCCTTTATCATTTTCTACCAATTGCATCCCTCCTTTCTTCGGAACACATTGAATCGGGCTAACCAAACTGCTATCCGATATGGGATATATAATCCCGGCATCTAACAGCTTGATCACCTCCTTTCTCACAAGTTCCTGCATGTGCTTATTTAATCTTCTTTGCGCCTCCCTCCTCGGCCTTGCATCTTCCTCCATCAAGATTTTGTGCATGCATATGGAGGGGCTAATACCCTTAATATCAGAAATCTGGTATCCAATCGCCGTGATTTTTTTCTGAATGATCTCCACCACTTTCTTTCTTTGCTCAACCGACAATTGGGCACCCAAAATAATCGACAATGTCTCATTTTCTCCTACAAATACGTACCTTAAATTTTGAGGCAACGGTTTTAGCTCTAATGTCGGGGGTTGAATGTGCGAGGGAGGCGTAGGACTCAGAATTTTGGGTAGCTGTTCATACATTGATTCCCGCTTTTCCATTTCTACCTCTCTTTCTGAGTTCTCCTCTCTTACATCGCCCTCAGTTCCCTCCATCACTTCTCTAACACAATCATCGGATGTGTCAACCCTCATGCAATGATCATCCTCGACGTGGCATTTCACCGCTTTGAACACATCGAAGTCAATACTCTCATCTCCCAGTCTGAGCGTTAATTTTCCTGCATTGACATCCACTAATGCTCTCCCAGTGTTCATGAATGGCCTTCCTAGAATCAGCGACACCTCTCTATCAGCTTCAAAGTCAAGCACCACGAAGTCCACTGGAAAAATGAACTTCCCGACTATGACTAGGACATCCTCCACTACCCCCACAGGTCGCTTGAGTGATCGATCCGCCAATTGCAAGGATACAGTGGTGGGGGATAAGTCGCCAACACCTAATTTCCTGAAAACAGACAAAGGCATCAAGTTAACACTAGACCCCAAATCACACAAACACTTGGAAAATTCAAATTTACCAATCATGCAAGGGATAGTAAAACTCCCTGGATCTTTCAATTTCAAGGGCAACTTTTGAGAAATGATGCTGCTGCACTCCTCCGTTAATGCCACAGTCTGGAACTCTTCTAGCTTACTCTTATTTGAAATGATCTCCTTTAAAAATTTGGTATAATGCGGCATGTTTGCTAACGCCTCGGCGAATGGGATATTGATGTGCAGCTTCTTGAAAATGTCAAGGAACTTATTCCTTTGTTGTTCTTGCTGGGCTTGCCTCAATCTTTGTGGGAACGACACCTTAGTCCCATAGGGATTTGCCCTCAGCACCGTTGGAACTTGATTGACCCGTTTTTCCCTTTCTTCTTTGTCATTGCTTTTGGTATCGTCAAGCACTCTGCCCTCTCCATCTTCTTTCCTTTCAACACTTGGCAATTTTGGGGGTTCCAGCTCCTCTCCACTTCTGAGAGTGATCGCTTTGCATTGCTTCTTGGGTTTGGTTTCAGTGTTACTGGGGAGATTACCGTGGACCCTGTTGGTCAATGCATTGGCCAATTGGCCCATTTGAACCTCTAGATTGTGAATGGAGGAGGAGTGGTTCTTCGCGATTTGGTCGAACTTCCCTTCGAGCCTTTGCAATCTCTTCTCCTGCGACGCCATCTTTAACCCCAATGCATCAATAAACTTGTCCATCTTTGTTTCAAGGGGGCTCGCCTTCTCTTGCTACGGCGGGTAGTTCTGTTGGAAACCAGATGGGTGTTGTGGCCTATTCACATTCTGACCACCCCAAGAGAAATTAGGGTGGTTCCTCCACCCTGGTTTGTAAGTGTTGGAGTAGGGGTTATTGGCTTGCCTCCCCTACATATTTCCATGCAAGTTTGCTCCCACAAAATTTACCTGCTCACTAGAAACAACAGGAAATGGACTCCCAAACGAGCAATCAGTAGAAACATGATTAACATCACCACAAACTTCACAAGAAGGCTTAGGGTTAACATTCAAATTATTACCATTCAGGGAATCCAACTTGTGAGTTAGAGCGCTTACCTGAGCTTGGAGTGATGCAATGGAATTAAGCTCTAACTTACCCCCTTGGTTCTTTTGAGTGGTGGATTCGCCCGACCATTGGTAGTTGTTGATCGCCATCTCCTCAATTAGGTTGTAGGCATCATCCACAGTCTTTGTAACCAAGGAACCTCCAGCTGCTGCATCAATTGTGCACTTAGTGTTGGCCTCCAATCCATTGTAAAACGTTTGCACCACTATCCATCGAGGTAGTCCATGGTAAGGACACCTCCTTAGCAGCTCCTTATACCTCTCCCACACCTCGTATAGTGATTCCTACCCATTTTGGGAAAAAGTGGAAATGTCATTACGTAATTTGGCTGTCTTGGCCGGTGGGAAGTACTTCGTTAGAAACGCATTTGACAGCTGTTCCCAATTGGTTATGCACCCGCTAGGCACTGAATTGAGCCAAATTTTGGCTTTATCCCTTAAAGAAAAAGGAAAAATCCTTAGTCTTATTCCATCGTCCGACGCCCCGTTGATCTTGATGGTGTCACATAACTCTAGAAAGTTATCTAGATGTTGGTGGGGGTCTTCATTCGGCAGGCCATAGAACTGCACATTATTAGTCACCATGTTCAATAAGGCCGGTTTGATCTCGAAATTGTTCGCCTCAATGCGCGGCCTTTGTATCCCCGTTCTCGCTCCTTCAGCTTGGGGTGCAATGTAATCCCGTAATGTTCTTGCATTTTGATCATTCGGTGGGGCATTTTGATCATTGCCACCATTAACACCCACGTTCTGATTATCCGCCATAATTCGTTCCTGAGCTATCCTAGCTCTTCTCGCTACGTTCCTCTTTCTGTTAGCTCTTTCAATCTCAAGGTCCAAAGGCACTAGTTCAGCTCGTGAACTTGCACGCCTCGTGATCATACACTAAAGAGCACCTACACACGAAGGAACACAAACTCAACAGCAAAAATAACAACAATAAATAAATACTAAAAAGAAGTAAATTTAGTCTAAACACACAAGCTAGTATCACAGTCAAATGCGCCAATCCCTTGCAACGGCGCCAAAAACTTGTTGGGACTTGCGCAAGTGCACGCAGTTGTACAAGTAATATAAAGTGAGTCGAGTGTCGAATCCACAAGGATTGTGATTTGGACCGTGAAATTGACTCGTGTTGTTTATCTAAATTAATCAAACTGAGTGATGGTTTTGATTTTCTAAATAAATCCTAATTTTGTTAGTAAAAACGACTTGCGAAATACAATAATAACAAATAACCAAAGCGAGAAAAGCAAGTGCAAGGTGGTTTCATTCACGTAATTTGCTATTCTAATCCAATCCCCAAGTTGAGTGGTTTCGTGGTTATGTGAAGCCTAGGAACGAATATATCCACAATCTCTCTCGAGCATTGCGGAGTTAATTCATACAATTCCTCTAAGCCTAAGACTAACCAATTCTCATTCAATTAATCCCAACTTTAGAAGTATTTGTATGAATTTTTAAACACTGCCTTAAGGCTCAATCAAAGTTAAATTCATTCTCATGCAACTTTAACCCAATTGATCTCGTCTAATTAGAGCTAATATCGTGAATCGTCTCTCGACCTCATCACGAGTCTCAAATTCGATAATTAGGGGTGATCAAACCCTAACCACGTATTAAATCATTAAACAAGAATCACACAACAAAAAATCTACGAAAACAAATTCAAACTCCAGGGATTTTCATAGAATAGCAAAAAAAAAAAAAGATGAACTACATCATCCTCACACTTAATTGCAATTAGTTCATAATGAGATTAAACATAAGAATGAAATATGAAAGAGAATTCATGAGAAGAAAAGAATAAACTTAATTGCTGGAAATTTTAGGCGCAAAACTCCTCTTGTTCGATTGTTTCTCCCTTCTTCCGTTCTCCACAAGGATCCCCAAAAGATGAAAATTGATGAAAGAAAAAGTTCTAAAGAATAAAACCTAGCAAAAAACGTGAACAGTGGCCGCACTCTTGTTTCTGGACTTAAAAAGGGTAGAAAAACCCTAGAGACACCTTCCAAAAATAGAGTCCTAATCGCACTAGGAAAGCTGTAAATTTCTGCTGCGGATTTTGGGTACGTACCCAAAATAATTTGCAGACCTGAAATATTTTGGGTACGTACCCAAATTTACAGATTTGTTTCTTCTCAAAATCTCTGAAAATCTCTGAAATTGGGTTGGTACCCGAAATATCTGCGTAGGTACCCAACTCTTGATTCCACTTTTTTGTCTCCTTTATAGTATTTTTGCCATCTCACCTACAAAACACGATTTATCTCAAATTTAGGCAAAAAAGAAGTTCAAATGGGGAAAAATGCATGATAAGTCCGTCAAAATAACATAAAAACCAAGTAGAATTACGGACTTATCAGATTCAACCTTAAATTATTAAATAATATATTTTTCCCATAATTCACAATTGTACTAAATGACTGATTGATTAGCAATAAATATGCCTATTAAATTGATATATAAAAAAATAAACATGTTGCTAACACTTGTTGTGAAACTACGTTGCTAATTTTGGGGTATTCATGTATACATATAGATACATAGTTGTGTTCATTAAAAATAAATTCAAATTGTAATATAAATATTTTCTTAAGTTTTGTTTGAAACTTTAATATTCTTGCACTTATTTATATATATAAATCTAAAATTATTGTAAATAAGTATATATTTATAAATAATTATATTTGTGTGTGTGTGTATTATTATATATATAATTATATTCATAATGCATATGTTTAAATATTTATGTGTATATAAAAGTTAACATAAAATAAAATTTTAGAGTGTTTTTGCACATTTTGATGAATGGAGTGGGTAAATTGCAATTATCCTAACAACAAGCATACCATTTTCCGATAAGAGTTAAAAAAAAAAAAAAGAGTGACTTAAGGGATGCCATGTGTGTAATTTTGAAAGACTCAGACCAAAAGTAAAAATGACCAACTTATGAGATAAAAATACAATTTTCTCTACAATAAAATATGGATAAAAATAATAAATATTGCCTATCAGAATTGTGGAATAATATGATGGGGTGCTGATAATGACCATGTGGCTGGTGATAATGATTTCATCTGTTCTTAATGGAGAAATCGTACCAACTCTGGTGCCCTTTTTTTTCTATTTTTTTAAAGAAGAAAAGAAAAAAAGAAAAAGAAAAAAGGCAGTTTTTAGGTGGCTTTTGTTTAAAACTTTATACGATGAGGTATTGAGGTTGTTTGTTTATGGTATTTGGGGGCCATTCTATTTAGCACATGCGCTATAACTTACGGATTTTGGTTGATATTATGGTGGATTGATTCCTCACGAATATCACGTAATATTATAATTCAAACGATAATGGTCTAAAACCTGCACGAATATCATATGGTCACGTAATAATTATTTAATCGATATAATAATGACTCAAAGAACATACATAGTACTATCACTAAAAAAAAGAAGCCAAATTAATTGGGAGCAAACATAAATTAGTTCTTAAAATGAGCTATCAAGGCTTTTATTCGAGTTAGTCCAGCCGCATGTTTGAATGTGACATCCGTATTAATTTTCAACCATTGAGGTTTGGGTTTGTGCCATGTCACCTTGATCGGTTGTCATTCCTGTAGGCCTTATCGGGGTGACAAAAAAGAAAGCAACCGCATGCTCAACTCTGTGCCAATGTATAGTCTGGAAATGCCCAATCGATATACTCGAAGAGAGAAAGACTTATCAAAATGTAATTCTGAATATTGTATTTTTGTGTCTCATTGTGTCTACAGAGAAATAGGAAGCTACTATTTATAGGGGCGGAAGGACAGCCAGCATAAATGTTGGACATTAACATCTGCTGAAACTGCTTTTGCTGGCAATGGTCAGACAATGAATCTGGATGCAAAAGCGGCAAGAGGCTAGAAACGTGTTTGAAGTCAACCTAACCGTTTCTCAGACTTGTTTATAGCTTTGTAGCGTTTAATTTAAAATCTGAATTTAAATTGTAAACGTTACTACGTGGCTATTTTAGTAAAAGGAAAGTACGAGACCCAGACAATTAGCCAAAATGCCTGAGCCCGCACCGTTGGTTCGTGGCTCGTGGCTGAAGCAGGAGCCAGGGTTAGGTCAGGTGAGCGGGCGACGTACACATGTGGAGCTATCCATATGTGGTACTTAGTGAATTAGTTTATACTAACTTCGCATTTAACCACATTTATATTTGAATTGCCTAGGGTAAATATCCAATATGGGATATTTACACTGTGTCTTTTAACACACAGACAACACTCTCTAGGCTTTATCTATAGATTTCTATTGGAAATGGTTTAATCCTAGATTACCTCTTGCAAATCTCATCATTAACAAGCCCATTTCTAACAATCCCCCCACATCCATAGCATAAAGCCTTGTCTGCATACTTGTAACATGTTTTCAATAATAGTACCTTCTGATTTGAACCACTGTCTAGTTATCCAACCTATGCTATCAGAGGAACAAATGGACATATGCTTTGAATTTAGACCTTACAACATCTATTGGAAGCAACACATTACATAGAGCTTAGAAATCTTCAAGGTTGACACATTAACAACCATGTGTCCTGGTCCTGTTTCATAAATATTTTTCAAGGAGTAACTGATGGGTGTCGAATCCACCAAGAATAAATCTTACTCCTCTAACTACAAAATTAATTTTTAGATAGGGTGAGAATGGTTGATCTCACAGGGATTAACTTATCTACCTACTTTCCAAGATAACCACGTGTCAAAAAGAAAGTAAAACAAGGGGGTTTTGAACGACAAGTTAATAAAAACAATAAATAAATCAAAAGTAAATTTATAAAAATAAAGACTCAGTCAAGGGTAGTTCTTCGCACAACGTTTTCATGGATTGATCATTGATTCAAAAATAGCTTTTAGTTCATGCAATAGATCGGTTAGAGTTTTCAGAGAACTCGTCCAACCTAATCTTTTCTTAATAATAGACTAGACATGCGAACTGTAATGACCCGGTATTCCTTAAATATTTAAATATTTTTATGAAATCTTATGCCTCTTGAAAATGTTATTCTTACTTGTTATTTTTAGTTTGATTTTCAGAATAATGTACAATTTGAACGGTAAAGTACTAATTTTCGAATTTTGATTACCATTCTTGGAAAATTCATCTATTAAATACTCATTAGTTTTCAAAAATACTATAAATAAGTATTCTATACTTGTATGCATGGAGGAGATGCAATTTTGAATAAATTACATGATTTTCCAAATTTTAGACGAGTTTGACATTCGAACACAATTTTCGAACTTTCTATGTCCTAAATTGCAATTTTCGAAAATATAACTAAAACATTTTTAATTCCTGGGAAATATGCATATAATTTCAGATTTATAAAGATTTAATTTCATAATTTTGGAATTTTTCTAAATTAATTATGAATTTTCGGATTTTATGCCCTAAAAGCCCCTAAGAAATGAGTAAATTGTATTTTCTACCCCTAGATATTATTTCTTTCCATTTCTTTCCCTAATTATATATATAATACAAGAAAACAACTTACATTTTCAGATTTAAAAGAGGGGTGGACGAATTTTGGGGGGATTTTGGGAGACAAAATTGTTAAATGTTAAATACTTGGTGTCTAGTGAGTCTTGCCCTCCAAGTTGCCAAATACAATGTATTTATACACTTGTCCCATACCTTCTAGATGCAAGAACACATGCTTGGCCATGGTTAAAATAGAGCAACACTTAAGCCACTTAGACCTAAATACTTGGCCAATTAGGGTAATAAGTAGAAAAGGACTTAATACTATTTTAATACTATGTCTTGTTATTAGTATATATGTAATATTACTTGGAAAAATACCAAAACCACCACACACACACCCTAAAATCCGGCCACACACACACACACACACACTTCATTCCTCTTGTTTTCATTCAACTTTCCTAAGATCCTTCAAGTCTTGAAACCCTCTTACCCCTTCAAACACTCTCCCTACTTCAAACCCTACAAAGAAAGAAAGAAAGACAATCAAGGTAGAAATTGGCCTATGGCATGAGTTAGGGTTAGAATTTATCAAACTCTTAGTATTTTATCTTCCCAAGTAGGCCTAGGAGGTGACCACAAGTTGGTTTCCATCTTGGGTCCAAGGGGATACAACATGTGTTAGTTATATATGTGTTTATGATGCATGTTAGGTTACAATCCTTGTATATGTATGCTGAAAATTGTTGAACTTATGCTTAAGTGATGCTTGAGTGCTAAACTATCATGTTTTATATCTTGTTATAGTCTTATTTGTGTTATTTATGTGTTATAAGACAAAACTTTAAGGTTTTAAAGCTGGAAAATTTGAGGTGTACACCTGCTGAAATCACTGTTCATGCAGAAACTTTGGTTTTCGAAGCTGAAAAGTTTGATTTTTGCACGGCTTGAAAATCCGAAAATTTCCAACCATAAACATGGTTTATATACTTTAAATTCAGTTTATAATAAGCTGTAGAAACAGGTTTTGAAAAGCTAGAGGTTTGGTTTACGAGAACTAGAAATTTCAGCGGTTGCGCGCTAAAAGTGTGTCGCGTCGCAGTTTGCAAATTCCAGCTCTCGTAAGCTGAAATCTCGGTATTTTTTCCAACTAAAAGTCCATTTTACAACCTTAGACATATATGTGAAGACTTTCAGGAGGTTTGAAGGCTTGAAGTTTCTGTTTGCATGAGCTAATGTCGGTTTCGCAAAAATCGGAAATTGTGTTACTCCATGCTGAAATTTGTGCACTAGTCATTGAAACAGTTTGTGTTATGTTGAAATTGTGATTCAAATGTGTTGGAATTACGTGTGTAAGGGCCCTATATGTGTTCGGTATGGATGGGGCTAGAGTTCGGCCGGGCGGCAATGGGCTTGCCGGTCTTAAAACAGTTCTCGCCATCCATGCCTATTCCCATCTTGCATGGACGGAGTGTTCCATGTATTGGTTGTGGGTCGTAGGATTTCGGCATATGCCCGGGATATGACCACCGGTGTGTTTAGGTTGGGTGGGAGTTTCGGTTGGAATTGGATTACGGCACGGCGAGATAAGGTAGCCGCCCGTCGAGGTGGAAAAAACGGTAAAATTGTGTTGGAATGTGATGCTCTATTAGAGCTGAAATTTATGTGAATTTATCAAGAACTGAAATTTCTATGGTTTTATGTATGGTTTTATGTGCTCTTTGTGACAATATGCAATTTAACACGAACACCTCATGCTCTATGCAAATTTCTACTCAACATGTGTATATGTTGACGTTGCTTTCCATTATATTTTTAGCCGGATTTGAGACACCGAAAGATAGGAACGAGGAAGACTTAGGAGGGCGCTTCGAGCCTTTTAGTTAGTTATGTATGCATTGTGCTAGAAACTTAGTAGTTAAGTTATGTATATGTTGCGTCTACGTAATAAACGACGTTTGTAAACTCATCTTTTGGAATATTAGTACGCGTGTTTGGTTTCATTACATTATAAAATAGCATGTTTTTGTGAGATGGTTATAAATAGATGTTTCATAATTAGCTAGAGGCTTCGGGGCGTCACACGAACGCTATGAACAATCTCTAATTAACGAATAACCCTAGTCGAACAATAGAATTTAACCCGTTAACAACATTAAAAACTAGAAAGACCCAAATCCTAGCCAACAAACCTACAAACGTGATTGCTCGAAACTAGATTGTGTATTTTTCATAGTATAACGAATTATACTACTTTCCATTTGTGTTGATTCAATCAAACAATTACGGATTCGATTTCCTCAACTGGAACTATGAAGTTAAATTAATTGAACAATGGGCCCTAATTGCACAACTAACAAAATATCAATAAGAGATGGAGTTTTCCCAAAAAGCATAGAAAAATACACAAATACTGCATAAAATTAAAAGACAAGCAAACCGATTAGATCTCACAATCCTTGAAGAAAACGTTGGCTCGAATTACTCGTTGACTGAATAAAGTAGTTTAGCCACGCATGGCCATAATAACAACAAAAATATAAAAGCTGAAATTCTAAAGAGAAAAACTAAGAACTATAATAAAATATTGAAATCCAAAATCTCTAAACAATACGATATAATCGGGTATATATATGGATCAAACCCTAAACCAAATTCCTAATAGAGCTAGGATAACTCTTTGGCAAATCCTAAGAGTCGTAAGCAAGTATGGAGATTGTTTCCAAGTCGAACTCTTGCCATATCAATATTCTCCTTTTCCAATCCCGCGTTGGATTCTCAGCCCATAAGGCGTGATCACACCTTGCGTGATAAACATGATTATTTTCAAATTTAGCCTTCCAGCTTTCTTGTATGACATTCCTCTACACTTTTTACCATCTTTTGGCCCGTTTTTAGCTCCTTTTCATCAATTTTCACACATGACAAGTAAGAATTAACTTTTGTGAAATTTTAACCCATTTAAGATCCAAATTTAATCAAAATAAGCATAATTGAGGCCTAAAATTAGGTAAAAACAACATATTATCAGTAACCCAACTCCTCTAATCACAGCTACATGATAATATTCATTAGTTGGGCATTTCCAAAAATATACTGCTAACATCTCGTCTAGAAGATTTTGACCTCATTTAGAGCAAAACTCTTATTATAGTAACAGTTTTATACCACCTACCAGGTATACCAGACGATAGACTTCAGGTTCATGTACCAATCAAAATTTCGATGCTAATTTAGGTTGCTACCGTCAATATAAATTCACTAGGTTACAAGTCCCATCATCAACCTGATTTTTTGGAATGAGTTATACTCAAGTCCTTTTATTGAACAAAATCAATCGTATGAACACTAACTCTCTTATAGAATTCAATCTAACTTAGACGTGTCTTTTTGTTTTTTGATTATGCATGGAACTCCGATTGGTTTCAATTGTGGTTTGATTATGACAATGTAAGACAATGACAGGGACATGTTCACCAACGATGTACAACCTACATATTAACCCATGCAGCCACTCGGCCTTAGTTCCAGTAGTATCTAAATCACATAGTTCAACCTCAAAAGTAGACCAAGTTATTATCGTTTGTTTTGCAAAATTCCAAAATATTGCACCTCCACCTAGAGTGAATACATACCCCGTAGATCCGTCATTCCTGGAGTTTTGGACAATCCAACTTGTATTACTAAACCCCTCAAGTACTTTTGGGAATTTTCCATAATGCAGCCCAAGGTAACTTGTATATCTAGCCAACTTAGAGACCACAAATGAAATATCTGGTATCGTACCTTTAGCTAAATATTGCAAGATTCCAATCATCTAAGAATACCTTAATTGAGACAATGGTGTACTAGACTTATTCTTGAAAAGAGTCATAGAAGGATCATATGGTGTTTTCAGCATTCTACCATTAGCATACCTAAATTTCTCAATTATTTATTCAACATAATGGGATTGAGAAATAATACACACTTATCATTATCATTTACAACACAGTCAAAGCTTAATATCATTTCATCAAACTTTCCATTCCACTATTTAGGCACTTGTTTCAACCCATACAGAGATTTGACAAGCTTACAAACTTTGTTTTCATTGCCAACAACTACAAATCCCCCTAGTTGTTCCATATATATTTCTACCTCTAAGTCACCATAGAGGAACATAATTTTTGCATCCATCTGATATATAAAGAAGTTATATATGGAAGCTAGTGTAATAAGGACACAAATTGTAGTTAATCGAGCAATAGGAGAATACGAATCAAAATAGTCAATCTCCTCTTTTTGCCTAAATCCCTTGACAACCAATCTGGCCTTATACTTATCAATAGTACCATTAGCCTTACGTTTCTTCATAAAGATCCATTTGTATCCAATTGTAGTACATCCCGGAGGTAAATCAACTAGTTCCCAGGTCGTTATAGACAATGGAGTCAATTTTGCTTTTGTTAGTGACTTTCCAATGCTCAACCTCAAGTGAAGCCATAGCATCTTTGAAAGTTACAAGATCATCCTCTATATTGTATGTGACAAAGTCACTTCCAAAATCTTTAGCAATCCTAGCTGACTTACTCCAGCGTAGTTCACTAACTTCACTACAGCGAAACTAGAACTAGTTGAATCCTTTCCACCCATGCGTTCAGGAATGGAACTATATGTAAGGGCAGAATCTAAAGTCAAAACATTTTCAGGTATTCCTTCTTTTAGAGGGAATGCATTTTCGAAGAATGTAGCATCACGAAATTCAACTATTGTATTAGCATCTATGCTAGAAATTTTAGACTTAATGACTAAAAATCTCATGGCATAGCTCATTCCACATAGCCGAAAAAGGCTACATCAATAGTTTTGGGACCAAGCTTCTTTTCGTTTGTGTTCAGGGACTAAAACTTTCGCAAGACATCCTCATAGTTGAAAATATTTTAAGCTTGGTTTTCTGCCTTTTCGGAATTCAAATGGAGAGCATTTTTTATGTTTCAAAGGGACTCTATTTAGAATATGGCAAACTGTGTTCGGAGCCTCTCTGTACATATATTTAGGCAATCAAAAATTCAAAAACAAATTGTTAATCATGTCTTTAAATGTTCTATTTTTCCATTCTGCTACCCTATTCAAGAAAGGTGAATATGGAGGAGTCTCTTTATAAATAATACCAAACTTTCGGTAATATTCAACAAATGAGTTTGACTCATATTTATGATCTCTATCTGATTGTACTCTTTTGAGTTTCCTACCAATTTAATTTTCAACTTTATTCTTAAAATTAATAAACTTTTCAAGTGCTTCATCCTTATGTTTCATCAAATAAACATAACAATATCTACTGCAATCATCTATAGAGGTGATAAAGTATTGATTCCAGTCTTGCTTTAAGACCCCATTGAACTAATAAAATATCTGTGTGTATTAAATCAATTATTTCATAATCCCTTTCAACTGATTGATAGAGTTTTCTTATTTCTTTAGCTTATACACACACTTGACATTTACGATTTTGTCCAATGTCATCTGTTGGAATCAAATATAAATTCATTATTCTTTTAATAGAATCAAAATTTAAATGATCCAATCAACAATGGCACACAGTGGAATTTTCTATATTATTAACAACAATATAGTCATACAACTTTGCAGTATTGGAACTAGAAACACCAGCATAATCAGTTCTTACTTTAAATAAACTTTATGATAAATAGCCTTTGTCAATAAAAGTTCCGTAACATAAAGGTACAACTTTATTCAGCTTAAATGAAAGCTCACAAGCCTCTTTGACTAACATTGAACCACTAATAATGTTCCATCGAACAATAAGGACATGATGCACATGTTGCAGAGATAGTGTGCGCCCGGAGCAAAACCTTAGATCCATGTATCCTATCCAAAGTATTGGTGCAACACTTGCATTTCGCATTCTCATGGATTGTCCATCAATTGGCTTTTATGACACAAACAGAGATTTATCAGCACAAACATTCACATTTGCTCCAGTGTCAATAAACCAATCGAACGATTCATAAATAGTCAAAAGTTTGGGTTACAAAAAAACATACCCATCAACGCGTCTATAAGAATTAGTAGTGCTAGTCTCAACCATGTTGACTACTAGTCCTGAGAATTTTGGTTTGATCTTTTCTTTTTTCTGCCTTGAAGAGACAATCCCTGGTATAGTGACCAACTTGCCCACAAGTCCAGCATGGTTTGTGTGCTTTTGACTTTTTTGGCTTTGACTTTGTCTTTATCAATAGTTTTCTAGTTTGGATTGATTTTTCAACTTGGGATTTTTCTTTCCAATAGTCAAAATGTTTGCGTTTGACTGATATTCAACTGGTACTACATGAGTCTGATTCCTATTCCTATGTTCCTCTTCTATACTAATGAAAATCATTAAATTGTCAAAGGATAAATTCCCTTTCTTATGTTTAATGTCATTCTAAAGTTTTCCATGAACGGGGATAATTATTTATGATTGCCATCATTATGACCTTCTTTGGCAGCTTTATTTCAGCATCAACAAGTAAATGCTCTAGATTTATTAGATCATGGGTTTATTCAAACACTGATCTACCCTCTAACATTCGATACTTTAGGAATTCAGAAACAAAATACTTTTGAGCCCTTGCTCTTTTGTATTGTATTTCTTATCCAACGTTTCCCAAAGCAACTTCGTTGTGTAAGAGTCAGCGCAATAGACATCGAAAAGAACATTTTGCAATTCTAAAAAAATGATCCCTCTGTCTATTTGATCTCGCTTATCCCACAAAGCTATTTTAGTCATTTTTGAGTCCGTATCAGTTGGTATTAGTTTATCAGTCTGAACTATAGATAAGAGCCCCTTCATTATCAACTAAATCTTCATTAATTGTTGCCAGCATTTAAAGAATTGTTGCCAGCATTTAAAGAATTGGCCAGAACATGGTTTAGGCAAAATGTTCATGTCAATTTGGGAGGAACTAAATGAAGTAGCAGTAGAACATGAAACCACTATAAATATATTAAATAAATAAACCCTAAATATTTCTTTAAGATTGTTGGAAAATAATTGCTTTGAATATCAAAAAAGCAAGATATTCACAAGGTTGGTTTATTTGAAAATATAAATATAATTGCTACAACAACAGTTTAAATAAAACATAATAGCCAAAAGCAATCAAACAAAACCGAATACAAATAAAATAACAAGAAACTTTAGTAAACTTATCGGTATTTCCAATTATATTGCAACGACTAAATTAACCGGATGAATCGATTAGCTTTAAAGAAATATTTATCACACTAATCGGTTTGATGAGCCAGCGATACTCCTTCTCGAATAAGATAATCCAAAGATTCGTTTCAAGCTGCACTGCTACTTCGAACCTCACTCCAAAAGCGAATAAACTCAATGTTTTTTTCTCATATATAAGTAGGCACACTCAAAATAGAAATACCAGAATGATAACTTTTAGTCTCACAAGACCAACGGTGCACTAGCACTAATCTACTCAAAGAGAGAAAGACCTATCAAACTGTAATTGCTAATGTTGTACTGTTGCGTCTGCAGGGGAACATGAAGATGCTATTTATGGGGCAGAGGGACAACCAATATATGTACTGGACATTAACACCTGCTAAAATCGTTTTTCCTGGTAACGGCCAGACAATGAATCTGGAGGCAAAAGTGGCAACAACCTAGCTACGTGTTTGGAGTTAACCCAGCCGTTTCTCAGACATGTTAATAAATTTGTAACAATTAATTTAAAATCTAAATTGAAATTGTAACCGTTACTACAAGGTTGTTTCAGTAAGTTAAGTGTGAGACCGAGATAATTTGCGCAAACACCAAAGTTGGGGTAGGGCAGGGTCAGGGCGGGAGGCGCGCGTGTGTGAGGCTATCCATATGCGATCCTTAGTGAATTAGTGTAACGACCCGGAAAAATACCCTTTTATTTTATTAAAATATGTTCGACTGAAACGAGCAATGGTGAATATTTTTATTGCAAATACATAATAATATAGAAATTTAGTACAACATAGAGAAATCGTAGTTGCACCAAAGTTGCTATACAAGTGAAAATAATAACTCTAGCTAAATAAAAGCTTTATAATGCCCTCCCGATGCCTTCCTCCTGATGGCTTAGAATGTTTTTGCCTAGAAAAAAAATGTGTTCATAACACATATCAACACAACTGTTGAGTAGAAATTTTACTTAATTACATAAGGTGAAGGTGTGTGTTTAGGTGAACATAATCACATAATTTCACATAAAGATCACAATTTTATGTTTTAGGAAAGCATATATTTGACATAATAAGGCATCAACATAAACTAGAGCATATAAATTACACTTAAGGAGTATTTTAAACACAGATGCAAGCATAAACAACTAGACTTATGGAATCAAGCAAAATTCCTACCTTTCAACTAAAAGAGGGTATATAAAGGGCTATATGGAAGGCTAATAGGTATATATGGATGAAAAAAGAAGGGTTTGTATATATATATATATGTGGGTGGAAGGTAGGCTATAAAAAGAAAGTGTTTTGGGTGTTAAGAGTAGAATAAATGTGGGGGTGTGTTTTTAGGCTGGAATTTTGATGAAAAATGGGGTTGGAGTTGAGGTCTATTTATAGAGAAAGAAGAGAAGAAATAACTAATATTATAACAAAATAAATAGATAACCAATCATTCTATATGGACATTTATATATACACATAACTATATGAATTACCTAGTATATATATATTTATGTATGTGGACAGGTAGGTGTATATGTAGATATATATCTCACCACTAGTCTATATATGTGGATATGTGTGTGGATATGTAGATGTAGAAATCACCACAAGGTGATACATGGATGTGTATGTGTATAAGTAGATATATAAATTACTACTAGTTGATATATGGACATATGTGTGTACATGTAGATATATAAATTACCCCTAATATATAAATGGATGTGTGTGTGTACATGTAAAGATATAATTTACCACTAATATATGTATTAGAGGAGATATTTTTGCAAAACAATCACAAAATATACTTAAAATCTGGACTTTATATTTTTCATTAAATTAAAATCCGAAAATTAGGTTTATAAATAATTCATTTTTGAAAATTATACATATAAAGTCAGAAAATATATTGTTGTATTTCTAAAATTCAAAAATTGTATAATTTACTTATAAAATTTGAAAATAAAATAAATGCGAGCCTAAAATATGTATTTAAAATTTTTTCAAAAAAATAATAATCACAATTCAAAATTAATACTTTAAGGTTTAAGTTATAAAGTAATTTTAAATAATAAAATTTGGAAATCATAAAAATTTAAGGAATTAAAAGATTTTATATCAAAAATTTTGCATGAAACATAATATATAATAAATTTAAAAATACTAGGAAGTACCGGGGCATTACATCCTCCCCTCCTTAAAAGAATTTCGTTCTCGAAATTTATTCCTTGTTTAGTAAAATAGTTGAGGGTATTTTTCCAAAAACATGTTTTCACAACAGATTTTGGAACCCAAAATATATTTCAATCAAATATGAAATCCAACAGATACATTAGAAATTTTAGCAAAAGTCACACTTACCAATACCATCTGCCAGGCGTCGGGACTCTAGAGGTGGCTCCTGTGGGCTCAAGAGGCGACTCTCGCACACGTAGCACTTTGCCCCGCAGGCTCAAAGCATTCAAGAGATAGTACTTGGTCTCATGGGCTCAAGACTTTCAAGATATATAGTAGTTGGCCTCGTGGGCTCGAAACTTTCAATACATAGCACTTGGCCTCGTGGTCTCAAGTCATAATATTTGCACTGCGGGCTCAAGCGGTGGCTCCCGTATGCATAGCACTTTGCCCCACAGAGCACTTAGCTCCCTGTATTCCGGCTGGCAAGCGGTTCTGATACCATTATTCACGCCCCAGAAAAATAACCTTTTATTTTATTAAAATATGTTGGACTGAAACGCGCAACGGTGAATATTTTTATTGCAAATACATAATAATATAGAAATTTAGTACAACATAGAGAAATCGTAGTTGCACAAAAGTTGCTATACAAGTGAAAATAATAACTTTAGCTAAATAAAAGCTTTATAATGCCCTCCCGATGCCTTCCTCCTGATGGGTTGGAATGCTTTTGCCTAGAAAAAAACTGTATTCATAACACATGTCAACGCAATAGTTGACTAGAAATTTTACTTAATTACATAAAGTGAATGTGTGTGTTTAGGTGAACATAATCACATAATTTCACATAAAGATCACAATTTTATGTTTTAGGAAGGCATATATTTGACATAATAAGGCATCAACATAAACTAGAGCATATAAATTACACTTAAGGAGTATTTTAAACACAGATGCAAGCATTAACAAGTAGACTTATGGAATCAAGCAAAATTCCTACCTTTCAACTAAAAGAGGGTATATAAAGGGCTATATGGAAGACTAATAGGTATATATGGATGAAAAAAGAAGGGTTTGTATATATATATATATATATATATGTGTGGGTGGGAGGTAGGCTATAAAAAGAAAGTGTTTTGGGTGTTGAGAGTGGAATAAATGTGGGGGTGTGTTTTTAAGCGGGATTTTTGATGAAAAATGGGGTTGGAGTTGAGGTCTATTTATAGAGGAAGATGAGAAAAAATAACTAATATTATAACAAAATAAATAGATAACCAGTCATTCTATATGGACATTTATATATACACATAACTATATGAATTACCTAGTATATATATATATTTATGTATGTGGACACGTAGGTGTATATGTAGATATATATATCACCACTAGTCTATATATGTGGATATGTGTGTGGATATGTAGATGTAGAAATCACCACTAGGTGATATATGGATGTGTGTGTGTATAAGTAGTTATATAAATTACCACTAGTGGATATATGGACATATGTGTGTACATGTAGATATATAAATTACCCCTAATATATATATGGATGTGTGTGTGTACATGTAAAGATATAATTTACCACTAATATATATATTAGAGGAGATATTTTTGCAAAACAATCACAAAATGTACTAAAAATCTAGACTTTATATTTTTCATTAAATTAAAATCCGAAAATTAGGTTTATAAATAATTAAAATTCAAAAATTATGTTTATAAATATTTCATTTTTGAAAATTATACATATAAAGTCAGAAAATATATCGTTGTATTTATAAAATTCGAAAATTGTATAATTTATTTATAAAATTTGAAAATAAAATAAATGCGAGGCTTAAATATGTATTTAAAATTTTTTCCAGAAAATAATAATCACAATTCAAAATTAATACTTTAAGGTTTAAGTTATAAAGTAATTTTAAATAATAAAATTTGGAAATCATAAAAATTTAAGGAAATTAAAAAATTTTATATCAAATATTTTGCATGAAACATAATATATAATAAATTTAAAAATACTAGGAAGTACCGGGGCATTACATCCTCCCCTCCTTAAAAGAATTTCGTTCTCGAAATTTATTCCTTGTTTAGTAAAATAGTTGAGGGTATTTTTCCAAAAACATGTTTTCACAACAGATTTTGGAACCCAAAATATATTTCAATCAAATATGAAATCCAACAGATACATTAGAAATTTTAGCAAAAGTCACACTTACCAATACCATCTGCCAGGCGTCGGGACTCTAGAGGTGGCTCCTGTGGGCTCAAGAGGCGACTCTCGCACACGTAGCACTTTGCCCCGCAGGCTCAAAGCATTCAAGAGATAGTACTTGGTCTCATGGGCTCAAGACTTTCAAGACATATAGTAGTTGGCCTCGTGGGCTCGAGACTTTCAATACTTAGCACTTGGCCTCGTGGGCTCAAGTCATAATATTTGCTCTGCGGGCTCAAGCGGTGGCTCCCGTATGCATAGCACTTTGCCCCACAGAGCACTTAGCTCCCGGTATTCCGGCTAGCAAGCGGCTCTGATACCATTTGTCACCACTCGGAAAAATACCCTTTTATTTTATTAAAATATGTTGGGCTGAAACGCGCAACGGCGAATATTTTTATTGCAAATACATAATAATATAGAAATTTAGTACAACATAGAGAAATCGTAGTTGCACAAAAGTTGCTATACAAGTGAAAATAATAACTTTAGCTAAATAAAAGCTTTATAATGCCCTCCCGATGCCTTCCTCCTGATGGGTTGGAATGCTTTTGCCTAGAAAAAAACTGTATTCATAACACATGTCAACGCAATAGTTGACTAGAAATTTTACTTAATTACATAAAGTGAATGTGTGTGTTTAGGTGAACATAATCACATAATTTCACATAAAGATCACAATTTTATGTTTTAGGAAGGCATATATTTGACATAATAAGGCATCAACATAAACTAGAGCATATAAATTACACTTAAGGAGTATTTTAAACACAGATGCAAGCATAAACAAGTAGACTTATGGAATCAAGCAAAATTCCTACCTTTCAACTAAAAGAGGGTATATAAAGGGCTATATGGAAGACTAATAGGTATATATGGATGAAAAAAGAAGGGTTTGTATATATATATATATATATGTGGGTGGGAGGTAGGCTATAAAAAGAAAGTGTTTTGGGTGTTGAGAGTGGAATAAATGTGGGGGTGTGTTTTTAAGCGGGATTTTTGATGAAAAATGGGGTTGGAGTTGAGGTCTATTTATAGAGGAAGATGAGAAAAAATAACTAATATTATAACAAAATAAATAGATAACCAGTCATTCTATATGGACATTTATATATACACATAACTATATGAATTACCTAGTATATATATATATATTTATGTATGTGGACACGTAGGTGTATATGTAGATATATATATCACCACTAGTCTATATATGTGGATATGTGTGTGGATATGTAGATGTAGAAATCACCACTAGGTGATATATGGATGTGTGTGTGTATAAGTAGTTATATAAATTACCACTAGTGGATATATGGACATATGTGTGTACATGTAGATATATAAATTACCCCTAATATATATATGGATGTGTGTGTGTACATGTAAAGATATAATTTACCACTAATATATGTATTAGAGGAGATATTTTTGCAAAACAATCACAAAATATACTAAAAATCTGGACTTTATATTTTTCATTAAATTAAAATCCGAAAATTAGGTTTATAAATAATTAAAATTCAAAAATTATGTTTATAAATAATTCATTTTTGAAAATTATACATATAAAGTCAGAAAATATATCGTTGTATTTATAAAATTCGAAAATTGTATAATTTATTTATAAAATTTGAAAATAAAATAAATGCGAGGCTTAAATATGTATTTAAATTTTTTTCCAGAAAATAATAATCACAATTCAAAATTAATACTTTAAGGTTTAAGTTATAAAGTAATTTTAAATAATAAAATTTGGAAATCATAAAAATTTAAGGAATTAAAAAATTTTATATCAAATATTTTGCATGAAACATAATATATAATAAATTTTAAAATACTAGGAAGTACCGGAACATTACAATTAGTTTATACTAACTTCACACTTAACCACATTTATGCTTGAATTGTCTAGGCTAAACCCCCAATGTGGGATATTTACACCCAACCTTTTAACACTCAGACCACACTCTCTAGGTTTTACTTATAGATTTCCACTAAAAATGATTTAATTCTAAATTAGCCTTTGTGAATGTTATCATTAATAAGCTCATTTCTAACAACAACAAGCCTATAAGCTGTATCTGTTTCATGACTTCAAGTATAGGGCTATTTTTTGGAAAATGCCTCTTTGTAATTTTTAAAGGCAAATAAAATAACCACCTAATGTCAATTTTATTGTAGTATATCTAAAAGTAAAGCACTCATTCTACTAATAAAGTAATTAATAAAAATTTAATGATATCAGTCACAAAATTCTATTCTATTACGGAATTTTTTGGGTACAAATTTATGAGTAAATGTTTTCTCACTAAGTATTGCTTCACTTTCTAGCAACAACTTCGTTCCTAAGACTTTACGATCAAAATAATAATAATAATAATGCTTTACTTCTATTTTATAAATAGAGTTATACCACAACTTTATTACAAATATTTTGCATTTGTTTTGAATATCAAAATTTTTGTTTAATGAATGAAGTGCTTCCTTATAGTGGGAGAGGAAAAAAAAAAGAAAAAAAAAAGGGAAAATTGTATGACTTGAGAGTTCGAAAACGAATTGCATCTATGTGGTCACTTTAACCCCTATATCAAGGTGACACTTATTCTGCTAATGTTACTATTTTGTGAAGTTCTTCATCACAGGGATAATTATCATTATATATATATATATATATATATAATTTTTTTTTCATTCCTTTTGTAAATGGGATTGGGCGCTTAAGATCAAGAATCATGCGTACTATTATCAGTGACAACTGGTGAAGATTATACAAATATATTTTGAACTCCTTTGGCAGTGTTTATGACCGCACCATCCTTACGTCCCACGCTACTTATCTTCAGACCAACCATGATGTTTGATTTGGTTCGTTCATCATAAGAGTGCACTTCATAATTGGAATACACATAATTTTTTAAATGATTGACCTTAACAAGAAACAGACTAATTTATAATGTATTATTTTAAGCAATGGAGTAAAATTTTTTGCTCTTCATCACGAGTAATTATTATTCCAAATGAGCATCAACTAGGGGTGTCAAATGGATGGGTCGGATTGGGTTTGGGTTTGGGTTGGGTTGTAAATGGGTTGGGTTCATAGTGGTTTTTGATAACGGGTTGAAACTGGGTCGGGTGGTAAACGAGTCTAAGCGGGTTGAGTGCGGGTTGTAAACGGATTGGAGCGGGTCAATACGGGTTTAATAGAAAAAAATATTTTTTTTACTTATACAAATTAAAAATTAAAAAAATAAAATAACTTTTGACAAAGTCAATGTTCAATATTACATTTTATATAAAATTCCATCCCATGGCAATGAATTATAAGTCTAGAAAATAAAGTTGAATAAAAATAAATTTTTGCAAAATTAATACAAACATATTATGACTAAATTATTATTATTATTATTATTATTATTATTATTAACTTGTGATGCATTTAAAGCTAGACTGGAACCTTTTATCTATACCATATCTGACAATTTTTTATTGTTACTAAATAATCATGTAATATTTTATTGACAATATATATACACATATATTTGCAAAAGGTTATATATTCATATACAGAAAACTTATATTCATGTAGCAAAATAATAATTTTACATTACTGTAGTGGTTCCAACGGTCGGAGGTGGCGTATGATTGTTCCTCAAAAATCTAAATTTGGAAGTATTTCGAACTTTCAAAATAGGTTGGCAATCAATTTTAGCAAGTTTTATAAATTTGTACAAATTAGTTTTAGATATGAACTTAATACCACATAAAATTTCATTTTAAAAGTTTTTTTTTAAGAATGCAAGTTTCATTAAAATTGGATAAAATGTGAGAAAATTATGATAGTCCAAATATTGCTTGACAAAAGTTAAAATTTAAAAAAATTCCAGATTTTTGAAAAAATATTTTGAATAGACAAAAAGAGAACAGAGAAATTGAGAAAAATAGAGGAAACTTATAATTCATTTTGATACTTTTTAGTTGAATTTTTGGTGAAAAATTCGCTTAAAAAATTTAAAATTATGTTCTTTCCTCATTTTCTTGGATGTTCCAAGAGAATATTTTGTAAAATATTGCTTGAGAAAGTTCAAAAACTATTTGTTTTATTTTTTTTTTCAATTTTTGAGGGAATTTATTACCAAAATACTGATATATATATATATATATATATTCGAATTTTTTAAGGGAACTTTCATCAGAAATTACATTGCATAGTTCGAAAATAGTTTTTAAAAAAATAAATTGAACCATTCAAGGGAATTTTTTACTTGAAAATTTTGACAGAATATTTGGATTGGAATTTTTGTTGAAATATTAAAATTTTATTTATATTTTTAAATTGCCGGCAAAATATTAAAATTTCATTTATTTTCTTAGATTTTCCAACTTGCGATTGGAATTTATTTAGGCTTTACTCTTGAGGCATATTTACACAACATATTTTTTTTGTTGGAGAGAGAGAGAGAGAGAGAGAGAAACTTTGGAAGAGTTTGTTGATGGGTAAAATTGTGGTAATAGTATAATTCTTTATTTTTTTCATGGTTTGGGTTGGACCATTAAAAATCCATTAAGAACCCATTAGCAAACCTATTAAAAAATCAGATGAAAATCATTTAGAAATCATAATTAATTTGACCCATTTTGATCCAATTTATTTTGATTCATTGAAGTATTTCTCAAATCCAATCCAATCAAAAATTAATTATGTTGGGTTAGATTGGACCCATAGTATAAAAACCATTTTACCAAACCTACCATCAACCATATCAATAAATTAACAGCGGGATGGGTATGCGGGAATAAAATTACATGGGGATGGAACCAATTTAGGAATAGAATAATATGGGAAAGGATGATCTCATATAATATCTATTCTATTTATCCTATTTATATCATCTATATTTATACTAGTGATGCAGTGCACCGTGCTCTGTGCGGTGCTTGTAATGCAACAAATTTTAAAAGTACACATATTTTTGCCTCCCTATATTTTTTTTACACGTTATTTAAAATGAACTTCTTTTTGGGTGGCAAGTTTAAAATGTATACACTTTTATGTACATATTTTGTGTGTTTTTCATTGATTTTTATGAAGGTTTTAAAGGCCCAAGGATGAAATTTGTGCTTTATGAAATAAAACCTTAATTCGATCAATTTAAAATATTTTTGCACCCTTAAACATACGATTTTTTCAAGGTTTTGATGCCTATATCCACCCATAAGAGTGTCATAATGTTATTACAAGAAATAGGAGCCAAAATTGAGCTGAAAATGCAGGGAAGCATGTCGGAACGGCTTTAGCCGTCTTGATATGCATGAAGCCGTCTCGATGAGCCAAGCCATCCCGACACCTCCAGAAAGTGCTACTTTGGTTCAATATGGGACAGTCAAAGCCGTCCCGTCCCGGTGTGCTCAAAGCAGTCCCGATATGCACAAAGCAATCTCGACGCGCATCTCACATCACAATGCACAATAAAACAGCCAAAGCTCTCCCGATATGCATGAAGCCATCCCGGCGGCTATTGAAAGCCTCCAAAATATGCAAAACAAGACTGTCAAAGCCGTCCCAATGAGCTAAAGCCATCCCAATGTGCAATTCAAAATTGAAAATTCTTCTTCTACTAGGATGTGACAATCGTTTCCCTATTCCGATTTAAGGGGCCCTGGAGCACGATTTTTGGAGACTTTTGATTGATTTTTTTTCAAGAGAAGTTCAAGGATGAAAGTTTAAGAAGGGTGACAATTCAAGGGCCAAGTTCTTCCATCTCTCAAGATTATCGCCTCAAGCTGAGTTTGCTTTTATGTTTTCCTTTAGCTTTATTATGTTTTGTTTTATTTTCCTTTTGCTTTGTCTAACTAATTAAATTATAGAGGTCTAGGCTAATCATTGATGAAACCTTTGTAATTTTCATTGAACCTTTTTGATTTTAATTTTATATACTTCTATCAATAAGTCAAGCTCTTTTATTACTTTTGAATTTCTAGCCAATCTTTATAAGCTTTGAGATTTTATATTCGACTATGAAAAGGGTGCGTATAAAATCTGACTATTTGTGTTATATACATAAAGAATGCATAGGTTAGAAATAATCGTGCTCTTATGCGATCGGTTAGACTAATTAGCGAGGACTTTTTAACTAACACAACTCCTGTGCGCACTGGGCCAAGGGATTCGTATGTGATTATGAAAGTAGACACATATCATTCCTTGGCACGATTGTTTTACTTTCAAAAGGAGATTACAAATATTTTCTTGAGTTGGATCGTGGGAAGGTATATTAATTAAAATCAATAGGGGTTTAATGGATTGCAAGGGGGGATTCAATTGACGATGCCCAGACCCTAACTTGTTCTTAGTGATTTCTTTACTTTTATTTAGTTGTTTGTTTTTGCTTCATCATATTCAAATCAATTTTTGAAGCTCAAACAATAAAGAACTTATAAGTTTGGTGCTTGGTAACCCATTTTTCAAGGGAACAATACTTGACTTCACACTTTATTACTTAAGCAACTCGTACACTTGAGGAATATGCGCAACATTGGGCTTGTCTAATGGGATTTTTTAAAGTCAAATTAATGAAATATCGCTTTATTTATGGGGTTGTGTAAATTAAACCATGGCCCTTAAATACAATGGAATTTGGAGTGCAATTAATATATGTTAAAAATATTGTATGCCCCTTTTTTTTCTTTCTTTTTTTTTTAACACGCCATTTAAAACGAGGTTTTCTTTTTGGGCTTATCTTATGGATTGTTTTAAAGTTAAACTTATGGAGTAGTGCTTTATTTATGGGCTTGTGAAACTTAGCCCGTGTCTGTGAAATAGAATGGAATTTGGAGTGAAATTCATACATGTTAAAAATATTGTATGCTCATTTTGTAGTATAATGAACGTTAGTTTGCGTAGTATAATTTTTTCAAGCCTCAGTGTTTCTTATATTTAATTTCCATATGCAGTGCTATATTTTCACAGATAAATTCTTACTTGCTTATTCTAATTTTATTTTGTGAGTTACTTACAATGGAAGATACTTTAGTGCAGACAAAGTTACGTACCTGCGATAGAATGAGTGAAGACAATATATATATATATATATATTTATGTCCTCCATATTGTAGTTTCTTAATGTTTTTTCTTTGTTCATCTTTCTTTCTATTTTATTTAATTTGGTAATTTACAAATCAAAATTTCTAATTGCTACTTTATTTTCTTGAATTTCTAATTTTTTAAAATTTTAAAGAAATATTTAAGAAAATATATTTTGTTCGTGTCATTACAATTGTTTCACTTTATCTATCTGTTAGGCATTTTATTATTTTTGTTCAACTTATTGTAGTATTTTCTCATTTGATCAATACAACATTTGTAATTTTAGACTTTTATTTTTTTCAAGAATTATTTTTTATTTATGTTCTATCGAGAATCATACGTAATAATTTTTGAGGAAGATTATAGATTTAAGAAATTATTTTTTCTACTTTTGCAATTACTATGTCATTGCATACAGTACTATTCTTAAAATAGTTCAAAAGCTTTTTAATTATACCATCAAGATTTTTCATCCATTTTTCCTTTATTTTAATTACCGCATGTTTTAATTCTGATGATCGGATCGAACCTATTCAACATTATGGCATTATTTTAAACTTGTGAAAGTTTAAATCATTTGATAATTTCCTTGTGTTTGTACTTTTGCTTTATTTATTTTATTTTGTCAGTTAAAGCCGCATTAAGTGAAGGCGCGTGATAGACGAGGGTTCCGTGGATAGGCAGGTCCTATAGGTCGAAAAGTCATTGTAGTTGCATAACTCCCGCTTACTAATATATATATATATATATATATTGTATTATTAATATATTATATTATAGGGATAATTATATCTACACTCCCTGAAGTTTGGTGTAATTACTGATACACCTCTTCACATTTGACTATTTATAATTACACCTCCTCTGCGTTAGAGCCGTTAACAAACATCCCCTTCCGTTAGTGGGCGTTAGGATTTTTTTTTAACACTGTTAGTCTTGAACTATAAACTTTCAAAAATACCCTTCAATTGGAAGGAATTTAGTTATCACATGATTTTGACTTTTTAAAATGACTATAATACCCATAGGGTGGTCTTAGTAATATTTTAAGATATTTGAAAGATTATTTGTAATTTTCAAGGGCAAAAATTTAATTTCATGAATTTAATAATTATTTTAAAAATCTTTTTCTTAATTTTATATAGTATGAGATATATTTATTGATTTGTTTTAAAAAAAAAACCACCATCTTCATCATCTTCAAAACCTTCAAAAAATCACCATCACCACCACCATCGTCATCATCATCCTAGATCCACCACTATGGACGACGGCGGCAACGGCGGGCAAGGAGAGTGGAGTGGGGTTGGGCAGTGGAGGGGATAGGCGGTGGGAGGGGAGGGGAGGGGAAGGGGATGGACAGCAGTGCCGAGTAGGGGAGGGGGTGGGGTGGAGTGGGGTGGGGTGGGGTGGGGCAGAGGAGGGGAAAAGCATTGGCGGCAGTGGATAGGGGAGGGGTTAGGATTGGGTTGGGAGGGAGAGGGGATGGGAGGTGGCGACCAGGGGAAGGGGAGAGGGGGGTGGGGGTGGGGTGGGGGCGACGAATTGGGGTTTAGGGAGGGGTGGGGTTGGGGTGGGGTGGGGTGGGGGAGGGGATTGGGGTTGGGTTGGGTTGGGCGGGGGAGGATATAGGTGGTGGCGGGGCGTGGGTTGGCGTTGAGTTGGGCGGGGGAGGAGATGGGCAGTGGCGAGCGAGGGGATGGGGACGGAGTGGGGGCGGCTGGTACGAGGTGGCGACGGTGGCGGCGGCGGAGAAGACAGAGAAGAGTTAGAGAGACGATTGGAAGAGGAAAGGAGAGAAAAAGGAGAAAAAAAAAAAAGAAAAAGAAAACAAGAGAAGAAGAAAAAAAAAAAGGGGGTAAAAGGAAAAAGGAAAGAAAAAAGAAAAATGTAGAAGAAGAAAAAAGGGGGAAAAATAAAGGGAAAATGAAAAAAAAATGTATATATTATGTTTATATGTATAAATCGTTTTTTTATTTTTTATATTCAATTGGGGGTATTTTTGGTAAAATACAAAAGTATTAAGTTTGGCTATTTTTTGGGTTCAACCACAAGGGTAAAGAAGTCATTTTACAAAAACCGTTAGGGTTTCAAAAATTATCTTAATATAACGGGTGTAATTATAAATAGTCAAATGTGAGGGAGTGTATCAGTAATTACACTAAATCTCAAGGGGTGTAGATATAATTATCCATGTATTATATTATATATTATATTTTATTTTTATATATTATAAAAGTGTGAATCTTCCAAGGTGTTTCTTCCTATTGTGCAATGACTATTACGCCCTTCATTAAATAGTTAATTATCTACTAGTTCCGTTTTGTAATATTTGTCGTTTAAGGTTTTTTACAAATATTAAGAAGAAGTTAAGAGTGTATTCTAGTTGAAAATTTTACCCTTATTGATAATTTATTGAAATTATTCCAAACATTAATCACATATTGAAACTTGAATCAATTTTAAAATTACAATGCCCATATGATATTAAACATTCAATATAGTAGTGTTGAAGGACTTGAGTTGGTGTAAAGTATTTTAATTTATTTGAATGTGTCTTGAGAAAAAAACAATTTTTGAAAATAGAGGTAATAATTAAGGAGCTAATGAGCTAATTTATGTGGGGGCAAAGTTGGAAAAAAGTCATTAAATATTGCATTGTTTTTGTAAAATGACAAATATTTTGAAACAAAAATAAAATGCTAAAACAACAAATATTGCGAAATGGAGGAAGTAATTTTTATATTGAATAGTGTTAACTTCTTAAATTTAATAAAGCCCTCTAAACTTCCAACTCTATATAATTATGATCTAGATGAAAATAAACCTTTCGATCTTCCATATTATATTTATGGACTTAATTAAGAACAACTGAATAATTATTTTATAGTAATAAGAATTAATTTTGATTATAACTTATTAGCGAGAATTATGCTTCGAAAATCCGGAGATATCATTTTGTAAACAAATTTAGAGGGCTGAGATATTATACGTCTTCGTAAGAAAATCAAATAGTTTTTAACTTTTATTTGAGATAATATCTTTCATTTTTGTCAATTTAACAATCAGATTGTGCTCCTAACTGCTTAATTAATAATAATAATGAAGTTTTTGTCTTATTTCTTATGTTAATTCATTAGTTATTAACTTCAAGAAATTTATTTTTGAAAAATAAAATTATCTCAAAAACAAATTAAATGTTGTACTCTGTGTGACTGCCTTCTTTATTTACATAAGCATTGGTGTAACAAAAAAATTTAAAATAGTATTTTTCACGTAAAATAATTTTCTACTTTATGATAATTTTTCAAACTTTTCATATTGTTTTTATAATAAACTACTAGAAAGGACACTATGCTCGTTGAAACTTAACTTGTTGGTGCACCCATGCAAATTACACAAAATTGAATTTACTTAATTGTGAGAAACCACTACAAATTAACAATGCAAAATCTTATTAGTCTCAAGTGTAGATTGTCAAATTTATGTAGAGATGAAGGTATATATAGTCTTATGGAGTGGAGACGGATCTTTATCCAATTTTATGATTAAATGTTATGTCAAGAGAAATATAATCAAATTTTCATCATCATCTCTTCGAATCAAATCATCAAAACTTTATTATATTTTTTTATAAAAATAATTTGTTTTGTCTAAACAAGATATATGTTAATTTATATTTTTGTGTGCTAAATAGAGAAGTACAGAATAATTTCACAAAATAATCTTGAAACAAACAATTAAATTTTGGAGGTACAATCTGTAGCAGAAATATGAAAATAAGGATTTAAGAATGTTTCACGCTTCGCCCTTCACATTAATGTTTTTCGTAGATCCTGATGAGGGGTCTTTTTGGTTGACTATGTGGCAGAGTTTGATATGCTCCTAATGATATGCTGGTGGCCCACCTGTCAAAGAAGGAGGAACGTACGTGAGACTAGTCGGTTTTGCCCCGGCGTAAGCTCTCCGAGCTCTCCGACGCTTAAGTTAGCTTTAGGGTTCTTTTGGAGAAGATGAATAGCAAAAATGTGATAATCTTGAATAGGAAAAATGCAAGATAATGCAAGATACCTATTTGGGTGAGCCTTTTTTCTATTTATATGAGAATGGGTCTTTGATTTGATGTAGTTGATGGGAGTTGGCCAGCTGATTTGACTCATGGAGTATAAGCGTACATGCGTTTTGTCACTTCTTAGACTCCCAAAAGGTGGTTGGGGCCCTCCTCTCATTAATGAGGCTTCATTTCACACTTCATGCATATCTTGGGAATTTAATACCAAAGATAGCCTTTATTAGAGAGCATTTAATGTTCTTGGGACTGGCAGGACGCTCCCATGTGCGGCAAGTACAAGTTTGGTGGCAATGAGTGCAACGCCTAGTTGGATTGCCAGGTAAGATTCCCAACTTAACCTTGTTGACAAGTTTGAAGGTAATTGACTTGGGGGGCTCATGCGCTCGATGGGGTGAACCTGCCCTCGAAGACTTTTTTGCATATCAAAACCACATTCTTTAGGTTCGCCTATTTAGCCGTAACAGCCTCGAGAGCCCGTCAGTGCCTCTCTTCGAGGCTTTTTGGCTACGAACTCAATTGAGTTGTAAGCCTGGGGGTATTCCCCCACTCGTGAATTTCACTCGAGGGCTTCCTTTAGAATACGGATGCTCTCTCAAGGATATTAAATCTCTCGAGAGTATTGGGTCTCACACTTGTTAGTGTTGCTGATTGGCAAAATGCTAACGTGTTTGGGTGACAGGGTGCGTAGCACATCTTTAGTCCCCCCACTCTTGAGTTGACGATAACGTCAGCTTCAAGAGTTGCTTTTGTTGCTTAGATCGTGAATCACCTTTTCAATTTCAAAATTTTTAACCACCTTCCACACGAAAGATCGTGCCTTTTTGAATTTTGACGGCTCATGTTCTCGTGGAGGAACATGTGGCATCTGTCTGTCCCTTGTCAGTTTTGGCGGCATCCTTTCATTAAGGTAGTAACATGTCCCCTGCCATAGTTACTTCTCAGTAATTATGGAAGGTTGCATTTTCTTCTTCACTAATTCCCTTTTTCCCACTCTTTTCTTCTTTTTTTTCTTTGAAAAAAGGTCTTCCCATTATAAATAGTTGGGCGCCTTCCTCTTGGGAATTCTTTTCATTTTTGCTCACTTCTTGCAAGAAAAAATTTGTGCATTTCTTTCTAGAGGCCAGCGAGAGAACATAAGTCGTCCCCTTTATCAAGTCAAATCAAGACTTCAACAGGTGATTCTCCCTTTCTTCTTCTTCTTTTTCCCTGCTACCTTCTTTTCTCCCCTTTTCTTTTTGAGTTCATTTCGCGAAGAAATCCTGAGTAACCATAAAACCCTAGCCATAATGCCTCCCAAAAGAAGAATCCATAACAACTCTGACCTAACGCGTGAGGAGTTGGTGGCCGAGAGGGAGGTTCACCTCCCCTCCTAGTCTGTGTAAGCGGTGGGGACGAGTGCCCCAACAAGGATGGTAGGCGCTTCTACTTCTGGGCATCACAGCCCGAAAGCCCCCTCAGAGAAGATGCTTCGGGGAATACACCTGAAAATCCCCGGCCTAAATCAAAGAAGATGGGTATTGGGAATGGTGTCGGCCCCAGTAGGTTTCTAGCTAAAAACCCTAGGCCCTTGGGGGGAGGAATGGGCAAGTTTCAAACCGCCTTTCTCCCCAGGGATATCTCAAGTAACATCACACTAGCGGAAATGGAGAGGATTAGGGGGGAATTTAGGGTACAATTTCCCTTTATAATGCCCGGTCTGAATGAGAACACGGTGGAACCACTGCCTTCAATCTGTACCATTTTGCGGCAGGACTCCAACTACTATTCCCGCCCTAGGTGTAAAGGCTCTTGGAGTTCACTAGGGGTGTGTCTAAGTCAACTGGTGCCCAATTCCGTCATGATCATCATTGCCTTCAGTGGTGATAATGAAGTGTTTGGGTCAAGACCCTAATCCAACTAACTTCCTTGAATTCTTTCGCTCGAATGAGTTGGTGAGGTTTAGGCCTGATGAGGTTGCTGGGAGGAGCTAGGGTTCCTGTATCTCTTCGGACGATCATCTTCCGTGAAGGTGTTGGAGAAACTCCATTCCTCCCATGCATCTAGATGGAAGAGGAAGTATGTCTTTGTTGAGGACTGAGGGCAATTGGGGACTTTTTTTGAACTGGTGCCCGCCTACGATGCTCTACCGTAACTTTCACTACGAGGAGCCAACCTTTGATGATAGCAAGGTTGATAATTTTGCCTGACGTGGGAAGATAAGCACCCTCCATCTAACTTATAAGGAAGTCCTCAGAGCTTGTGGGCTTTCAAGGGCTTCCTATAACCCAGGCCTGAGAGAGCACCCCAATATGAGGCACCTTACTAACATTAGGAATAATCTAACTGCAGTGTTGTGTGTCAATCCCCTCAAACGATTAAATAAGTTTTTCCTTTCCTTTGCAAATCCTGTGATCCTGATGGCAGCACGTCAAGCTCTTATGGCCAAGCTGGATAAACAATTGTGCCAAGATCAGCCCCCACATCCCAAAGTAACCTGATATTATTGGTCGGTCACACAAAAAATACGCGGCAGCAAAAAAGGTCAGCCCGACGCTGAGGGCTCCTGCCACCAATCCACCAACATTCTTTGTTTCGAAAGCAAGGTTCATGAATAAGTCCCTCTGACGGTACCGGAGTCTCCCTTGTCGAGGAGATTCGACCTGAAGAATGACTAGGGGGGATGGGCGAAAACTTCCCCTAACTTCAAACTCAAGAGCCTTCTCCATAGAGGGCCTCTCTAGTGAAAGAAGTATCGAGAGGTGTGACATCCCAATTTTTATACAAGAAATAGTTATAATAACTATATGCTAACTAAAAATCAGTTCTTACGATAGACATGCATGAAACACTAAAATTTTACATATAGCATTTATAATGCCCGGTACTTCCAAACATTTTAGAATTAACTATATATATATTGTTTTGTGTTTATGTGATTATTATGTGACATCCTAGATTTTATATGTGAATTATGTATAGAATAGGTATGATAACTATGTGTTTACTATTACCAAATTTATTTTTACACACTATATATATATATATATCGATACATGCATATAATATATGTATTATAATGATAGGAATTATTTTATTTTACGATAAAGTCATAAATATATAAATATATATATTCCGAAATACATTGATATATATATATACATATGTATATTTTCAAAATAATATGTATATAATAATAGGATTATTTTTAGTATCACATGTATATTATACACTTGATCAAGGTGTCATTTTCATTAATAAATGCTTTCATACACTTATTAGAGATAACATTGGATAAGATATGCTATTAAATGTCATCTTACACTTGTATGGATCATCTGTGGATAAGATAACACTTGCCCTCATCTTCTTAACATAGGATAAGTAGATTGATACTCGTATATATTAGGGCAACACATATGTAAGAATAGCCATAACACTTGTAACAATCATCTTTCACTAGAGCCCCACTTGTAAAGATCATCTTGAAAGAGATAACACTTGGATTTATCCCCTTGAAGTAGAGTGACACTTATATAACTTAGGGTGCCATTCATGTGATTTAGGGTTAATACCTAACCAACTTACAGTAACACTTGTAGGATTATGAGGAAGAATGCATTTAATACTTCATTTAATGCTAAAGATATTATTATAAAATAATGCCATCTCTTGGCTAACTACTATAAATGGAGGGGCTTGGCCACCATTTTTCATCACAATAAAACACAGTAAACACACACACAAACATAAACACGGCACACACACTCACACACAAATATAGAAGAAATCCTAGAGTTTGCTTTTATAATTAGAAGGTCTGTATAAACCCTAGACTTCTTTATATGCCTTAGATTTAAGTTCTTTTGCTTTAACTAGCTCATTCATACCTATATGTATTTATGTTTATACCTTAGTTATTTTATGAACATATTTATATCCATGTTTTGTCTACATGAACTAAGTGTAGAAGTTTAAGGATTACTCATATGATCATACATATACATGCATATTTGAAAGACTATAATTATTCTTTCATATGTGTGTGTGTATATATATATATATTTAAAGTATTTTGGAAAATTATAAATATGCATTCATGCAAGAACATATGCACATATTTTGTCAAAACATACATATAGTAACATAAGAATTGTCTCTATGCTTATACACATACTTAAACATTTAAAAGGATTAAACTTGTTCTTACAATCTATATGCACATATATAGTTAAAATTATTTCAAAAGTTATGAACATGTGCATATGTGTAAATATTGTTAGTTGTGCATCCATGCATAATATTCTCCTCAAAGTAGGTAATTCATATCTATATATACACATGTTCATGTATTAGTGATTCTAAGGAACTACCTATGTACATATTGTACCTATACATGAGTATGGTAACTTGCCAATATGCTCATAAACATGCTTGGAAGACTAAAGTTGTTCTTTTAAAATTACGCACATGCATAAAGTTATTCTAAAAATTATAAATGTGCATTATGTAGGAATATTGCTTATGTATGCATAATATTTCCCTTAAATTAGTTACTAAGCATATGTTAGTTACGTGTTACCACCAAGTTATGTGTAAGCTTTGTACTACTTCAAGAACTTAAGTAGTCATGAACAAACGATTACTAATCACAAGCAATTACAGTGTAGTACCCTAACTTTAGACATTGATGCGGATTCTAGGAGGTTATCAAGTTGACGTAATCAATCTAATCCATAAATTTGGTGAGACAATAAGCTTATAAGGTGAGTGCCTTCTACTTTTCTTGCTGGGGTATTGAACTATACGTAGTAAATATTATCGTATAACCTACCCTGTTTGATTTATGTTATCCGATTCAGTTATATTTTGCTCTGTACATTACGACAAAGTATTCTTTTGTATTATAAGTCAAGTTATATCCAAAAAGTACTGCATTTCTGATCTTTAAATAATTTATTGACACCTTTGGGATATCATATTTTAATTTTTTTATGTATCCCGGGCGTAGAAAGAAGCTATTGCTTTATTGAAAATTTGAGCTATATCTGTCTTGTTATATCTGTCTACCCTTGGGGACGCCCTTGGAAAGTTCAGGCCCAGGTACATGGTAAAAGGGTATATTGGACGGAACGGACCATCGATAGAACCCTCTTACATGATACCATCTTGTTAAATCTGATTCCTACACATAGTCGGAGGTTGACTGTGGTGGGGTTCGATTGGTGTATTGACCTGGGCACGGGGTACACCTCCCTCTTCTATTACTATAGTCGAGGTCGCTCCTTGACACAAAGGGGATGCATAAGGATTTTATGATATTTGTTGTTTTGGGTAGTTATAAGGTTGGAGACACTGTTCTTAGCTCACTATCAGTATTGTTCAGTCCTGATATTTTATTACTAAAATACATATTCCATACCACATCATGTTTTTATATTTTAATGTTTATGAGTCTTGTTTTTGTTAAAATTATCTCTCTATGTATATTTCTGGGCTCACTAGGTTATTTGGACTTACCACCCCGAGTCCTTCCTGTTCACTGCCTCAAATTCAAGAAATGGGTTGAGTGGATTCGGTTAAGATGATCAGCGCAGTACAATTTATTAGTCTTTTATCTTGTGCAAAGATTAGTTAGTTTGGAAGGATACTACTTGAAATGTGGCACTTGAATATTTTGTTACCCTACTGTTCTATACTAGTTAATTGTACTTTATTCCTATCTCGCTTCTATTGCACGTTAAACAAGTATTGGGCAGTAACAATTAAGTTGTAAGTGTTGGGTACCGATTGGAAAAATGGTACTCAACAAGATCGTTAAGTGAGCCCTACTCGTATAGGATGGTCCTAGTGAGGAGGGTGTCACAAGAAGAGCGATGCCTCTCTCTCGAGGGGAGGCCCCCAATGAGGCCCCCGTTTCAGCAGAAGGCTCAAGTACTCCAGCCACCATGCGATCAGCTCCCACCCAATCTCTTGCAGCCCCTTGAAAGGCTATACTTGGGGTTACGATCCATGAAGGTAGAATTGATGGCTCTTGTGTCGCTAAGGGGGCAACCTCGGATGGAGGCAAAAAGCAGAAGGTGGACCTCAAGGATAAAGGGAAGAGGCTAGCTAGCCCGGAACCCCCGGAGTCGGACGAGGAGGAAGAAATCCTCGAATGTTGTGACGTGGGCCTAAGTAATCCCATGGTATTCCAAGGGCTGGAGTCCGACTTCCGTATAACGAGGGTCAGCGGCAATAAGGTGGACACTGGGATGAACATTCGGCTCCTCCGTAGCCTACAAGTCAAAGTCGATCCCCGAGCGCTGCTCAATTGCTCCATAGTAGAGCTCGAGACCAATCTTGCCAACTCGCTAATTGGGGTGAGTAGCCTTCTGAGTACTTTAACCTGTCCTCAAAATCCCTGTGTTACTGACTTTTTCCCTCGATTTTCTTATGCAGGTTGTGCCACTCCCGCACCACTTTCTCCAGCGGGCTAGTGTGTTCCATCAAGGGAAAGCCTGGTACAAGAAACTGTTCCAAGAAGAAAGAAAGAAGGGGCAGCAAGCCCCGAGGCTTTGGCCAAGCACCTCAGGGAGATGAAGGTACTCACCGAGGAAATAGTGATGTGTGTTGAATCTACCAAGAAAATAAATCCTACTACTCTAAACAAAATTAATTTATAAATAGGGTAAGCAAGGTCGATCCCACAGAAAATAACTACTTGATAAATTCCCTTAGATAACTAGGCGAACAAAAAAAAGTAAAAATAAAGACATGGCGGTTTTAATTGAAAGAAACAACTAAAATAAAAGTTGTAAATAAATAGAAAATAAATCAATATGACGTAAAGCTCGAGCAAGGGTAATTCTTCGCACAACATTTTAAGGGATTGATCATTGATGCAAAGACAATTCTTAAATTCATGCAATAAATGTGTAATATAAAATAAAAGATAAAATACCATCTGAAATAGGAGATCTTATTAGGGTTGTAGCCTTCAAATATTTTGAAAATTCAATATATATCATGTTATGTTTCATGGTTCAGTCCTTTATTTTTTTCCTAATCTTTGGATCTTTTTTATATTGAAAAATATTTAGTGATTAAACAAGTAATTTGTTAATTATAACAAATATTTAATAAATTAATAGCAAAACTAAAAATTATAAAAAAAATGTATTTAGATAATTTATATTTAGAATTTCATACAATGTATATTAGTTAAGTATAACGAAAACTAATTCTTAAACAAAAAATTAAAGTGGTATAGTGGTTCGATACTTTAACCTCAACCAAGAAAAAAAAATTATAAAAAAAAAAGCCACAAAATAGTCACGAAAAATGCATGACTAACAACCACTGACTAGCCACAAAAAATCCGTAGAAATCTTTTGCCATTAGCCACGGAAAACCTGTGGCTAATAGCCACAAAAAATCCTTGGCTAAGTTGGCGCCAAATTTCACGTCAATTTTAGCTACCAAAAATAGCAACGGATTTTTCGTGTCTAAATTTAGCAAATTAAATTTGTGGCTAATTTTTTTCCATGACTTTTTTTAAATTCGTGGCTAAAATCCGTGACTAAATGTAATTTTTCTAGTAATGATACCTCAGGGGTGATGAGTGTAATTTTGCCTAATTATTATTGTGACACTTTATTAAAGTGTCTTAATAGGATCCTATATTGAGACCCTTTTTTAAAAAGGGCCATTATTTACTTTAACTTTTAATAAACTTATTGTGACACCTCTCTTAAAAAAGTCTTTTAATAAAATTATTTTGTGACATTTATATTGATGTGTTTGTTAAAAGTCTGTGGGAATGCATTCTTGGAGGTGCTTCCACTAGATTTTTCTAGCAGAATTTCCATTAGTGTTTTCAAAAAAATAAATTTTAAAAAGTCCAACGAAATTTATCTGCTAGAGTTTTCAAAAAAATAAAATAAAAAGTCTGGCACAATTTTTCTATCGAACTTCAAAAAATTAATAAATTTGCATAATCGTATATTTATAAGCAAAACTCCCCTTAGGTGTTGGTGCAATGTAAGTCTATGCCTTTTGATTTGACATTAGAGTTAATTGTGTAGCGTAGTCCCTCAATGTTCCAGTCAAAGATTTCTTAGTGATAAAAAACAGGTAAAGGTGCAATGAAAAATCAATAATTTCAAAGACATATGCCAAGTATAAAAAATCGTATCAACAACTTTTTATATTAGCCACTAGGTGAAAAACATGCTCTTCTTACTTAGTTGTATACCTATGTTCAAAACCCACTAGGTGAAAAATATGCAACTAATCTGGGCGTGTGCAATTAGGGGTATAAGATGAGTTGAGCGGGCTCAAGTTAAGCTCGACTCAAGCTCAAATTTTTCAAGTTCAAGCTCGAGCTCATCGAGCTGGAGCTTCTTCACAAGCTGAACTTGAATCTAAAAATAAGTGTTCAAGAGCTCACGAGCTGGGTCATGAGTTTTAATTTTTATTTTTTATTTTTTATTTTAAAATATATCCAAAATAATATAAGTTATACAAATATAAGTATCAAAATTATATATCAAAAATATTTGTTATAATAATTCAAATTTCTAATATATGCATATTAAATATTAGAAATCATCTTATTCCAAGATTTATAACAAGTTCTATTGGAAATGAGCTCGATTTTAAGCTCGAGATCGAATGAGCTCGACTGTAAATGAGGTGAACATGAGCTCAAAATTTTGGTGACGAGCTCGAGTTTCAACAAAAATTATAACCTCAACGAGCTTGAGCCAAAAAATTTTTGATGAGCTTGAGCTTGTATGAGCCTAAATATTTTTAAAAGCTCGACTCAAATTCGACTCGTTTACATCCCTACGTGCAATCACAACATCCGAAAGGCGCGTCCAAGCTATAGTGACTAGCTAATGTGAGTTCGGTGGCGATGGTTATTGTGTGAGGCCTTCCTAGAGACTCTTTTCAGTATTATTAAAATGCATATTGTGACACTAAAAAGTGTCCTCATATATCCATATAAGTGCACTTTGAGTGTCTTGTAAAACTAATTATGAGACACTTTATAGTGTCGATATTGTATAATTTGGAGACTCTTTAAGATGTCTTAAAAGGCAGTGTGTGGAGATGCTTTAGGATATTGAGATTGCTGTCTGTGAGGCGCTTGTACAAAGCATCTCAAACATTAAAGTGTCCCTAATCTATAGTGTCTAATAGACCTTTTTTCTAGTAGTTTTGTAAAACTTGTTCCTTGTTCTACTTTTAATACCCTTTAATAGTATGCTTTGCAAGTTTCTATTTATAAAGTTCATCAAATTTGTTTGTAGACGAGAGACTTATGAGGATTCGAAGTAAGCTATTCGTATCAAGCTTGTGATAATCCAAAACTGAGTAGCCATGTTTGACACTTGACGCTTTTTACAGAGCTTAGAGAAACGCATTTTGACAGAAAATAGACACATATCCTATTCTAATGATATAAAGTATACCAGAATGAGACGAATAATCTGTGAGATATAAAATGTAAAAATTTTGGATTAATTTTGAAAAGAATTGAGAGAGTTATTGATATTCAAAGTCACCTACCTAATCACCGTTTTGTATAACGGAGTAACAAGCTGATTTCTTACTTTCTTTTGCAACAATTTCTAGCAGATTTCGGCTACTGAAAATTTGATTTGGGTGCCCTGAAGTGATGATGATACGAAGATAGATTTATTTTGAAAAATGGTAGAATTCGAATTGAGAAAATTTTGAATTTTTTGGAACAAATGTAGTTATCTTCGTTTTTCAATAGCATTTTCACGTAACAAAAAAAAAAGAAAGAAAGAAAGAAAAGCAAAAGATAAAGATACTTTTAATGCACAATAAATCTTAGAAAGTTTTGTGAATTGTGTTGAAGCACTTCAGATCAGTCAATTTTTCCTCAATTCTCCCGTCAACCAGAACTAAGAACTTTCGACATTTCTGAAACATTATTTGTATTTCGCACAAGTGTTTCTCTCTCCCCCATTTACAACTTTTTCTATGTTGGAAGCTTTTGTTTTGGATTTTCTAAGCGTCTCTCTCTGTCCTCCGTTTTCAACTTTTTGTATGTTTGAAGCTTTTGTTTGGATTTTCTCTATAATTAGTTTGTGGGAAATAGCAAATAATGTTTGGATTTTCACGTAATTGCCATAATCCATATGTGTATATCAGAGATATAACATCCATGAGAAGGGGTTTTCCGCCAACCGAAAGTTGGAAGGAGAAACAAGACAAAGCAACACTTGCTAAAAGAAATTATTCAAAACATGTGTGAAATTTTCTATGTCAAACAATGCATGTGGATTGTACTTGCTGCAAATCTTATGCTAAAATATATTAACATGAAAGCCAAGGCCAGCTCATGCTTGGGAATTTTACCAAATCTTCGAGGCAGGGTTAATTTATTCTTTTCAAATACATTTAACCTATCTCTCTCTCTCTCTTGAACTAAGGTTTTTACATTTTTCTGAATTTTGCCCATAATACTTCACTACTAAAAAAAATGATGTAATTGGATACATACAATATGATAGTATATATCACATTTGTGTATCTATTGTAATGCCTCATAAAAACTACCTCAATATATAAATTATTCAAAATATGAATTATAATGTACTTATCGTGACATTACAAATGCCAAAATAGTTTATTACTACATTTAAATACATGACATTTTAACTAGTGTCACCAAACCAATCTTCTAGCAAAAGTGTCGTGTATTTGCTTGGTTTGGTTACCCTAATTAAAGTTTCATGTATTTTAGCGTAACAATACCTTATTTGTCACTTTGTAATGCCACAAAAAATATATTTTAGTTTAAATTTGGTATAATTTATTAATACACTTGTACGACGTGTCATAATAAATACACAATTAAGATATTTTTTAAAAATAACATATTATATATGTTAAATTAGATTTTTTTTTTTTTGGTAGTGCTAGCATGCATCGCTACTCAAACGTGGTTATATTACGCGTTCAAAATCGCTGACTTCAATAATTATATAAAATTGTATATTGATTGATTTAATTGCTGCTTGAATTTCAGCCCTTCGTCAAGGAGTCAATTGATTTTACTAAATTTTGGAAGATATCACGTGGAAAATGAAAGACTGAGTCAGTTGGGGCATATGCAATGAGTCAAATGGGGAATGATCAGTCTAGGTATCTTGACTGTTGAAAAGTCTCTTGTCAAACATTTGAACCTTCAGTTAATATGCAATACTAATTATATAATATTCATAGGGCTATAAATGGATAATCGAAAATTCGATTATTGTTAGTATTCGTATTTGTTTATATGGCAAAATATTCATATCCGTATTTGATTATAGATATCCGATTATAAATGGATACGGATGTGGTAATTAGATATCCAATCCGTTTAATATTCACTTCGAATACATATCGCCTTATATGTATGATTATTTGTAATTTAGTTGTATCCATTAATTATATCCAAGAAATAATGTTTGAAAAAAAAAAAACATATATGTATACTAAAGTTTTTATGTGTTTTTAGTAATATTTCATTTTTTAAAATTAATTGATTTATTTATTGATATAATTTTGTAAAATTTATTTCGTGCTTAATATATTTTAAAAATTATTTTTTAATAATTATATGCATTATATTTAATATATTATAAGATATATAGATATAAAAAATAAGTAGTTCATATTATGTGAATGATGATAATAAATTGTTGTTTCAAATAAGTACATGGATTTTTTAATGAATATAATATATTTAAAACTTACAAATATATAAAAGGAATAAATAAATAAACATATATGAACTTTAGGTGTTATTAATGAAAGTTTATGATATCTATGTATGTATATGTTTATATATATATATATATAATATGTTGCAAATAAGTGGATAATATATAAAAAAAAAAATATGGCTAAAGTGTATACACTCAAATTCAAATATTCAATTAATTGCAGTTGAATATCAATTATTTATAATTGAGTAAGATACTTGAATATTCATAAATCATAACCGGATACGGATATTCAAATTTTTATAATTGAAATTAATTTTTAAAAATTACAATCGGATATGAATATATCCAATATCCGGCAGCTATGGATATGGATATTGATTTTAGATATCCTTTAATATTCGTATCCGTACCGATATCTGATAAAATTAAATGAATACGGATATAGAAAAGACATATCCAATCCATTTAATATTCGTTTACACGCCTAATTATTCGCTTGTGAAGCAAATAGCAAGCATCGATTCAATGCTGGCATAGCTAAAGTATACACTTTTGGCTTCTTTAGAATTTATTATTGGAACCACGGGACATTTGTTTATCATTTTTTTCTGTTTTTCTTTTCCTGTTTAGGGGATCTTTTTTTAAGTTAATTACGACTATGTTTAGATTGACTTTTCTTTTCGTTCTACGTTTAATAGTCTGCGCTTTTTTTTTTTTTTACTTCCAAAACTTTGAAGTAGAAAATGTTACGGTGAAAGTTGTATATTATTTGAGGTGAAAAGTCAATAAATTCATGTTAAAAATCAACGTTAGTGCTTGAGGGAAAAAAATAAAAAAATTGTTTAGTTTACATTTTGAAAAAGTTCAAAAAGTATGAGAATGAAGAACAATGAAATAGCGTTGTGCGAAATCTCGCATGTAATCTCAAATTGAACTATACCTGTACTGATATTTGAGAACGGGTGGAATTAATACTCGAATAGGATCTGAAATTAAATAGCATAAAATTCCAAATATTTTCTAGATAAAGTATTTAAAAGAATTTACACGTGACAATGCAAAGCACATTAAGAGCGTTCAAAATATCCTAAAACCGACTGTACCGACCGAAACCGAAAAATACCGAACCGAACCGTCGGTTTTCGGTTATTTAGGGTGAAAACCGAATAAATTTGGTTCGGTTCGGTTTGGTATTTCTCTCGGTTTTAACCGTGGGAAATCGAAAACTGAAAAAGCGGTTGCCGGTTCGGTTAAACCAAATCGGACCTAATTTAAAAAAGAAAAAACTTAAAAGCATGAAAACGTGCTCTGAAAAGACGTTTCAAATTTTTTTTTTTTTTTTTCCTATTTGGACTCCAGTAGACAGTAGTCCAGTGAGGCAGTGAGCAGAACCAGAATATAGAAAAACTCTCTCCATCTCTCGACTCTCTCTGCGACTCTGTCTCTCATCTCGCTTTCAGCCTCTCTCTGTCTCCGACCAGCAGCCAAGCAGCGTGCGCGGCAGCAGCAGCAGCAACAGCAAGGCATCAAGTTTTTATCAAGTGTTTTTTTTTTTGCTTAATTTTTGAGCTAGGGTTAGAATATAGAAATAGAAATACTTTGATGGGATTTGAAAATTATGTTATTAGATTGTTATAATGTGATGGATATTATGGATTGATGATGATATTAAGTGTTGCTAATGACCTGACGAATTATCTATTGAATTATTGTTGTAATTTTCAAAGTCGGTTCAGGCTCAAGGGCACAAACAGAGCTGCTGCTGCTACAGATTTTTTTTTTAAATGAATGTCAATTTTCAGTTATAACCGAAACCGAACCGAACCGGTTCGGTTATGACCGAACTGAACCAAACCGATGGTCGTTCGGTTCGGTTTTCGGTTCAGTGACCAAATAACCGACTGGTTCGGTTAAAACCGAATGAACACCCCTAAAGCACATTGATGCCATAATATGATATTAGATATTTCCTGCGAATGAATCAGATATAATTGTTGAATTTAGGGTTAATTTCAATTTTAGTCCCTGTCTTTTGACCTTTCGCCAATTTTGGTCCTTAACATTACAATTTGTTACCCAATGTGGTCATTCTGTTAGTTTTTTTTGTTAAAAACTCTAATTTTATTTACAATTTGCGCCATTAAAAATAGAAAATATCAAAATGCCCCCGAATTAAAAAAAGAGCTAAATCCCCCCCCCCCCCCCTTGAAATATTTAGGCATAACAAAATAAATTTTGGGGGTGTTAACTCTTTTTTTTAATTTGGGGGCATTTTGGTATTTTTTTATTTTTAAGGGGGCAAATTATAAATAAAATTAGAGTTTTTAACGGAAAAACTAATAGAAGAACCACATTGGGTAACAGATTGTAATATTAGGGACCAAAATTGGACACGTCTAAACATGAAGGACCAAAATTCACGAAGGGTCAAAGGTCAGGGACTAAAATTGAAATTAACCCAAACATTTACTATTTTATTTTGAAACTGAAATTCGTTCGAATACAAAAAATAAACAAAAGTTGATAAATTCGGCCTCCCCTCACATGCCCTCGCTCTCGAATACACACACACAAAGTAGTGCCCTAGAAACAAAAAAAATTCAAGAAAAGGAGAGTGAGTATGTGCCTGTTGGTGATGCTATAGAAACTAAAAATATTGACTTTTAAATTTTGAAAAGGGTTATCAAGGTTTTGCAAGATTTATTGTATTATTTTGTTGGGTGGTTTTTTAATAGTCGATTCAATGTGGACAAGACTAATATTGGTGAAATGATTAAGGGGTTCTATTATGGTGATTGAGCTGAGTCTGGTGGTGAATATGGTAATTCTTTTTGTTGCCACTGGTGGCAGAAATGGCGGCTTTGGCGGTGGCCTTCGCTAGTGAAGCCGGGATGAGCAAATCCTTAGCTCCCACAGAGAGTTGTGTGGATTCTTGGTGAGCAAGCAAGAGACGCCGGTTGCCTCTCCAAGAAGAAAGGTTTTTTTCTCCAAAATAGCAAGTTGTCTGCCAAAATGGAAGGACTTGGGCATTTATACCATGAATCATATTTGGACACTTGTCCCAATCCCATTGTGTCTTGTGCCCTAATGTCAAAGGCTTGGATTCAATATGATGTTTTGTGGGTTTGGACTAGTGGGCTTGGACTTAATATGATATGTTTAATTTTTATTATTGGGCTTATACTTTTTACATGGGCTATGCATAGTTGGCCTTTGTGAGACCATTATCTTTTTGGGCCTTTGCCATTAGTTTCTTATTTTGTTGTATTGTTTGGCCAATATCATTAGTCCCCCAAGTTTATTAAGTGAAAATGTAATATTCGGTTGATAAACTTTATTTATTTATATTTATTTTTATTTTAGTATTATTGTTATTGTGTTTTCCTTGTTTTGCAATTTTTAGTCCTCGTGGGCTTAATTCCCTTGGGCTCATTTTTCGAGTGCCTTTATGGTTCCAGAGTTGGGCATGGCTTATTATTTTTTTGTTTGTGTCGGGCCCAATTTTGACTTCTTTGATTTTGAGTTTGGCTGATTTCAAAATTTGGCGGTTGGTCTTCCCTGGCCATGTGTCCTCCCTTCTTTCTTTACCAACTCTAAGGCTTTGTTTGCTCTTCTTTCTCCCTGCGTTTGCCCCTTTCCTCTTTTTCTTCCTTGGGAGCTTTTTTCGTCTCCCTAGTGTGCCCCTCGGACGTGACTGACGGTGACTTTAGCCGGCACTGGCTCTGCTTCCGTTGCTGTTACGTTCCTACAGGTTTCCTTCACTTTCTCTGCCTCTCTTTTCCTTTTCCTCCCTCTCTTTTCTTTCTGTTTTCTTTTCTCCTTTTATCATCAGCTGCCATGGACGTTCATAGTGGGAAGGGTTCCAGTGAGTGGTATTTGAGAGATCCGGACTTAGCCCGTGCCATGGATGATTATGTCAAGGGGGAGTCTGGTAGTGGTAGGTCTAGGGTTCGTATGGTCTCTAAACCCCGTGGCTTTCGAAAGTCTCGCAAGAAGTGCACCTCTGGTTTTTCTAAAGCCAAAACGTTTAGTTCCCCTAGTGCTTCTGCTAGTGTACTCTCTTCTGACACTGAATTCCCCATGAGCCCTTATGGTTTTGCCTCTGGAGAAGATGGGTATAGCAACAATCCCGGAGGTGGGCCTCTGAGTCCCCTTGTTCCTACTCCTTCTGATTACTATAGCTCTCGCCCCCAAGATCTGCATCTCGAGCGTGAGTTCAGGTCCTTGTTTCGGAAGAGCGACATCTCCTTGTTGCGAAAGAACTCTCACGTCCTTAATTCTTGGAGAATTAGGGTTCCGCATAGATCTGATACCATGGACTTGCCTCCTCCTAGTTATAGATGCTTTCATGTGGGGGCTCTAGAGGCTGGGCTTAGGTTTTCGGTGCCGGATGAGATTGTTCATATTCTTGCCCAATTCGGCTTACCTCCGACTCAATTAGTTCCTAATGCTTATCGTATGATGTTAGGGTTCGCAATAGTTGCCCGTCTTCTTCGTATTTCCCCTGACTTTAATAACTTCTCAAATTTATTTTACATCTGCAGTTCTAGAGGATTTTTCCACTTCCAACCCCACTACAAATTTCTTCATAATCTTCCCACTAGCCTTCCTGATAAGGAATGGAAGAACCGTTTCTTCTATATCAGAGCTCCTCCTGACCATCCCTGGGTTGTTCATCGCCGATGGCGCTCTACTAAACCTAAGCATCGTAGCCTAGGGCCCTCATGGGGTTCTAAGTTTCTAGAGGAGCTGTCTTTTTATGTTTTTGACATATCTGACCTTCTAGCTGAGGGTTTCTTAAAGTTCTACGACCTTAGTAGAGCCGATTGCCCATCCCTACTCCGGAAGGTATTTCTTTTAGTGTTTAGCTTATGGGTTTATCTGCTATTTCTAATCTTCCTCATTGGTTCCGCTCTGCAGATATGATTGCTTACCTGCAACTAGCTCGCAAGATGATGGCTAAGAAACTATCTCAAGAAGGCAGCGATTCAAACAGGGGCTCGGCTGCTATAGCTGCTGAGCCTTTAAGGCAGCATAACCCTGTAGTGGAGGTCTTTAATATTGAGGCCAGCCCCCAGGATAAGGGTAAAGTGGTGCAAGAGGATCTGGGGTCCACGCTTCCTGGTCCTGTCCAGACCCCTTTGTCTGATCCTAGGTTGTCTTTGAATCCTTCGAAAAAGAGAAAACTACAGAAGGTAGGCGATTCTGTGACTCGGGTGGTGGGCGACGGTTCCTTAACTGTCGGTCTGGCGTTTCCCTCACCCGTTGTTGCAGAGGCATCTAGCTTCGAAGAATGTGATACGGTGATCCCCAACCCGACCACTTGTATCAACAACGCTCTGTGCCGAGCACACGTTTCAGAAAAGAGTTTGAGCATAAACAAACTATCTGCCAAGTTTGAGGCTCTGGATGTTCCTTTGAAGCTACTAGAACGGGTTTGTGTCAACCCTAAGTTTTCCAGGTACACAGCTTCTTCAGATCTTGACCCCAAGCATCAGTATAACCATGAATGGAAGGTTTCGGTAAAGGACAGGATGACGGACCCAGGCATTGCTTTAGAGCTTTGGAAGGGTCATGCTCTACCTCTTGATTTGGTAGACTACCTGGACGCCCCCTCAACAAGCCTGGAGGAAGCAATGGCAGCTGCTACCAGCACTGTGAGCACTATGGGTCGAACTTTGGCCCTTCAGAGCTTATGTTGGCTCAGAGGTGGAGAAGAGGTAGACTAATGAGGTTGTCCTGAAGGCGGTTCAAGAAGAGGCTCAATAATCCAAATTGCTAAGCTTGAAAGGCCTTAATTGCTGCTAACGCTCGGTTGATCGCTTGCAGGGTTAGTTAAATTGCACCAACCGAGGTAAAGAGGAACTGAATAGCCTGCTTAAGGTTCGGGCATATCAAATCATGGAGATTCAAGGAACCCTGGAGGTCTGCCGGAAAAGCCTGGCGTAGTGCAAGGCTCAGCACGAAAGTGAGGTGGAGGGTCTGAAAAAGCACCGTGAAGAGAGACATGCTGAGGGTATTGTAGAGGGCGAACGCCGTGCCTCTGCTCTTGACCGTATGCTAGGACTCCGACTTCAAGCTACCCGTGACTTTCGTCAGTCGCACTGCTTCCAAATGATAGTTGGAGGTCTGATGATAGATGAAAGTTTGAAGTTTTTCAACTTATGCAGAGATCAAACATGACATCTTGGTAGTTTTCGGAATGGCTTTGATCTTTCTCAGCTGAACCCATTGAACTCTTCGACTAGAGAGCCTATTACCCTTGAGGACCCACCTGGCCTTGAATCTGATCAGTTTGCTCCCCTTCTGTCTGAAGAGAATTTGTAATAGTTTATTTAGGGTCTTCTGTACGTTTTTTGATATCACTATTGTTTGTACTGCTTTTCTTCATTTATGACTTCGATATTCATTTTAATGAAATTTTTGTTCTTCTCTGTTGTCGTTCCTATTGTATTTTGGTGCTATGATGGTTTTAGTTTATCTTTTAGCTATTTCTGGGACTCTTCCTGGGTCTGGCGGCTCATAGGAGGTCATTGTGCAGGTCACGCAGACCTCAATACTTGGTAGATTTTAGGACTCTTCCTGGGTTTGGTGACTCGTAGGAGGTTGTTGTGCGAGTCGCGTAGACCTCGACAATTAGTTAATTTTAGGTCTCTTCCTGGGTCTGACTACTCACAGGATGTTGTTGTATGGGTCGCGCAGACCTCGATAGTTAGACAGATTTTTATGACTCTTCCCGGGTCTGACGACTCACAGGAGGTCGTTGTGCGGGTTGCACAGACCTTGACACTTAGTTAATTTTAGGACTCTTCCCGGGTCTGATGACTCACAAGAGGTCGTTGTGCGGGTCGCACAAACCTCGACACTTAGTTAATTTTAGGACTCTTCCCGGGTCTGATGACTCACAAGAGGTCGTTGTGCGGGTCGCACAAACCTCGACACTTAGTTAATTTTAGGACTCTTCCCGGGTCTGATGACTTGCAAGAGGTCGTTGTGCGGGTCGCGTAGACCTCAACACTTAGACAAATTTTTATGACTCTTCCCGGGTCTGATGAATCGCAGGAGGTCATTGTGCGGGTCGCGCCGACCTCAACACTTCGTTAAATTTTCATGACTCTTCCCGGGTCTGATGACTCGCAGGAGGTTGTTGTGCGGGTCCGCAGACCTCAACACTTAATTTTAGGTGCGATAACAAGTTATGATGAGACTTTGTTTTTATTGAGTTCAGAATGGTGTTCGGGGTGTTATATACATATATAATTTGTGTGTGTAATTTAAAAATGGGTATATATATATTCCTTATATTTTAAAAATTGTAAGTATAGATATTAATATGTAAGAAATTATACTTATCATTATAATTTTGAAAAATGCATGTATAGAATTATAGATATATACATATATATACATATTGATTTATATGCACATATGTAGAATCAAATGGTTAGTGTGAAAACATAGTAGTTATTGCACATTTCACCTATAAAATAATAAAACTCTAAATAATTTAATCACCTAGTTCACGTACAAAATAACAATCACATAAAACACTAGATAATTTAATCATATAATTAACTTTTAAAATACCTAGAAATACCGGGTCATTACACCTAGTGTATTAACGTCGACCCTAACCCTTGAGGGAGGTACGCTAGCCCTCACCTACAAATACTCCAGGCAAATTCTCTGATAAGGTTACTATTCACTCTTATATTCCTATACTTTAATACTTAAACATTAGAGGGTCTTCGCTGGAGATATTTTCAGCTAGACTCGCGTCTGTTCTATCTTAGTAGCTTGAGGAGCCTACTAGTGTACTTATCGGATCCAAGCTTTGCCATCTTGGATACTGCTAATCTACCAAGATTTCAATTCATCTTGTTTTGACGCTAGAGGAAGGGCTTTTCTCAGTAGTCTAATGAAACATGGTTAACACACGCCGTACTGTGGTCAAAATGGGGCCATCTTGTGCTCCAACTCGCACCCCCAAGCTAATGATCCCCTAGACCCTCAAGACGAAGCTCAAAATTGCCACTGCAAGAGCTCTGACCTCCCTGAACATAGTCACTATATCCCAAGGGCAGCTGGCAATGCTCCTCAAAGAGTTGTGTATTGCTTACCAGCTACTGAACCAAGGCATCGAGCTCATCCCTACTCCAGCAGCACCTCATCTTTCATGAGATGTCCTAGTTGCCGCGTAGGCACCCCCTCTACCTCCATCTTGCCCTTATAAGAGGACATAAAATCTTGAGCACCCCCTACTAAGGAGTTGGCAAAATCGAAAGATCTGATTTCAAGATCAAAATAGGCTACTCCTTCATGCACCCACCAACGAGATGGCAGAAGGGTCAAACAAAGACGGATTGGTTTGGACGCGACGCTGTTGTTGAGGAGATGATACTGACCAATTGTATTGTGAAGTTTGGGAGGCAAGTGTGGCCCTTGGGTACATGATCACTACAATGCTCCAACATTACGATTGAGAGTCCGACCCTAAGAAGCATCTAGTGTAGTTCAAGCACATCATGCAGATCGATGACAACTTTGTAGCCAAGTTGCTCGTCATGATGTTCTAAGGGGTAGCATCCACCTAGTACATATGCCACCCCCTACCTTGATTGAAAGCTATATATGATGACCTCTATAGAATTTTGTTAGCCACTTTCACACAAAGACAATGGCCAAGCTACCCCCAGGCCATCGTCATAAGATCAAGTAGAAGGAAGGAGAGTCATTGAGGAGTTTTTTTTCTCCATGTTCAAATTTGAGGTTCACAAATTCGAGAATGTGTGGATGGACTTTCATCTCAACGTCCTCTACTCGACTTTAAGGAATAGAGATTACACAAAGTACATTGCATGGAAGCAACCCCAGACCCAAGCCAACATAATGAGTATTGCCTGTAAGTACATGTATTCTTACTCGGAAAAAGGGTTTGATGAAGTTTTTACAATTTGGAATTGGGAGTGAAGTGCAATTATCTAATATTTATGGAAGAATAGAAAATATTTGAAAATTACAATAATATTAGTAACTTTTATGCAGCCTGCTTTATGATGACCAGCTAAATCGGTAACGGGTTAATTCATGTGCATATTGACTATTTTCCCATGCCGAAGTTACCTTTTTTGTATTTCACGCGCCTTCGGATGTATTGGGTGGATTATTGCTTGCAATAATTTTTCTTTTAATTTATTGACAATATTGTTAATATTATGCATTTTCCAGGGGGTTTGTTGTTTTTGTGCAATTGTAAAAAAGGCCTTGAAAATTGCTAATTTTTTGCAGCCGTGGCATTTATATTTTGTGAAAATGCTGAATAATTTCATATTCAATTGAGAGATGTATTTATGTATCATTATAATGGTTTAATCATAAAAGTTAATTTTGTTCAATAAAAACATATCTGTAGTTGGCAAGGCTTGGATAACAATTAGATAAACTAGATGGCTTCCCACAAAATATTGTATTCATTGGTCATATCTTACAAAAAAACATGGTAAGAGACTAAATGAATTCAAATTTATTTGAAAAATCATCTACTTTTAAATTGGGATTAAATAACATAAAAATCATATATTTCCAATAGTCAAATATTTGCATGAATGGTAGAATAGCGAGATGGGTTTTGTGTGACACAATATTTAAATTATAATTTTAACCAAACTAAAGGATTTAAAGAGAAAGATTTCAAATTACTTCAAATTTGATGGATTTTTTTTAAGAGCAAATTTAATGGAAGCTAAAGCATTTGAACTTCAGTGCAAAATGAATTTATCCAACCAAACTCAATTGATTTGTAATTACGAATTTGATATCTTCAACTTTAAATCCATCAATCTAAACACAATCTTATATTATATTAATTATAAATAATTATTTTGAACAGCTATGTTTGAGAAAGATCCAACAATATTTGGGTCGGATACGAATATGTTAAATTCAAAAATCAAATCCCAAAAGTGGTTTCCACTGTCTATCAAATTGGGCTAGCCCACTATCTAGTGTAGTTTCAACCCATCTTTGCATACCCATAAATAAAGTGATTGGGTCCAAACCAGCTTCCAACTCCGGTCGAGAACAATATGGCTTTTAATTTAAAGCCCCAATACGTAATGCAAACGAAGGTGGGCCTTACCTCAATTTGGACCCTGAAAAAACGAAACCTCCAATTTTAACTTGAAGAGAAGAAATTAAATTTTATAATAAAATATAAAAGATAAAATTTATTGTCATTCACAATTTTAACTTTAATAATATTTTATATATATATATATATATATATGCACTCTATACATTATTATATCTATACTACTATACAAAAGAAGAAATCTTTTGATAACTATTATAGGGTGTCATTTTTTTATGTTCTTTTTCATTTACTCTTTTAATCTCTCTCATATGGCCCGTTATGATTTTGAAATAAAGTTGAAAATCTCTTTATTGTTTAAAAATATACAAAAAGTACTTTGTAATTTTTGAAACTTTGCACAAGATTGACGACATTAAAGTTATATTGAAAAATTCGTTAGGCCCCTATTAATAGAAATCGTTGGATCTTGACTTAAAAAATGAATGATTCAAATTGATACTTGAATATAAAGTTTTTTCTTCACTTCGGATTGGATTCAAGCTGGATATGAGATTCAAATAAAATTTTTAAATTAAATATATATATATATATAAATATAATCTAAATATATAAAAACACACACACAAAATATCACTCATAAAAAACACAATCACCCACACTAACACACATCCAAAAAAAAAACACACACACACACACACACGGACACAGTAACATGGTGCATACTGCATACACACGCTGACACACGTTGCACACACACACAACGACACGCACTCTCAATCATTGTAGCCACCAAGGAGGAAACCCCCAGAAATCCCTCCATTCTCTTCCCTTTTTGGTTTTTTCTCTTTTCAAAAATGGCATATGATGGTGGTGGTGAGCCGTTGAATGGCGGCCAAACGGCAACAACATGATGGTTTTTGGTTAAAATCGCATGGTTTTGGATGGATTTTGGCTTGTAAATCTGCTTCCATCTGTGACCTGAAATTGAATACAAATTTGATGGTGGTGTTGACTCGATAGTGGTGGCGTGAGTTAGGGTTTACGGATTCAAAGGTTCAATTGATCAATAAATATGAGGGGAATCTTTGCATTAGTTTGGGGCTTTTGTTAGACTTTCTAAGGAGAATCTAGTGGTGTCGTCGGATTGTTGTGGGCGTAGTACGGTGGTGAGCAAGGAACAGGAAAAGAAATACAAAAAGGTGGTTTTTGGAAGGGGGCCAGCACGGAACTTGCAAACGCTGGAGGTGGAAGAAGGGGCGTCGGGGGTCAGTGGAGCTGTGTTTGGGGGTAGGGTGGGGGTAAAGAAAAATTAAAAAAAGAAGTTACATCTACTACCTCTCTAAAAATACAAAACTTATAGTTGGTCTCTCAAAAATTTTTAATATTATCACCCCATACCCTAAAAAATTTCAAAATTACAAATACCCCCTCGGTCAGCCATTTTCCAATCATTTTTTCATGAACTTTCGATTTTATCTCTAATCTTTAACTTTGAATAATTATATCTACTACCCCTTGAAAGATTGAAAATTACATTTGGTTTCCAAAAATTTTTAATATTACCAAGACATACGCTGAAGAATTTAAAAATTACCAATAACCCCCTGAGCAATCGATTTTCGATCATTTTTTTCTTGAACTTTCGGTCTTACCCATAATTTTTAACTTTGAAAAAATAAAAAAATAAACTGAAAAATAAATGTTTGTAAAGACTAACAAAACCTATGGCAATTAAACTGTTAAGATTTCAACTTTTCGATGGCGCCCCAGTCAATACCATCAAACTCAGTTTGACCTGCGGTCAAAGAGAGTCAAATTTTATGTTTTCGGTGAAGCTTGCCGGAGTCTGGCAAATTTCATAGCATCATGGTTGGCCTGCTGTGAGCTTTCCACATCTACTAAAGTCAACTAGTTTTGTTATCGTTTAATTGCCGGTCAATCTCCTTCTTTCAACGGTTGTTGTCTCTGTCAATCTACCCATCGCCGGTGACCAACCAACCAACGCTTACACCAATGGACTTGCCTCACAACACTCACTTCGATTCCTAGATCTATTGCTTATGTTGGAGCCTAATCAAAAAACTCACCCCTTTCTTCCCTCAAAATTGCATATGACCCCCCCACGCCCCCTTCTTTTCTCTTCCTGTTTCTTCTCCCCGATAGCCACACTCTCGCCGACAATCAATTTTCTCACTACCACGAACCACAACTAACTCCAACCACCATCAATCTATTGCATGTGCAGTGTATAGCAGTTGTCCCTTGTTTGTACACTGTATATTTATTTATATATATAAAATTTTTATATATTTAAGTATGGATATTTTAATTTAAGTATTTATATTTAGGGATAATTACATTTACTTTCCCCCCCCCCCCCCCCCCCCCCCGAAGATTGAAAATTTAGGTATGAAATTTTTAAATATTTAAGTATGGATATTGAAAACTACAATTGGTCCCCCAAAATTTTTCAATATTACCAAGACATATTTTGAAAAATTTGAAAATTACCAATACCGCCCCTACAATTTAGTTTTATTACAAAGGACACACATGGAAAAAAAAATGTATGAAAAATAGAGCAAGGGTATATTTGGATTTTCATTAAGAATTTTGCTGACGTCAGCTGTTTTGGACCGGCAACTGGCTGACCTAGTGGGTATTTGTAATTTTGGAATTTATTACGGTATGGGTTGGTAATATTGAAAATTTTTAGGGACACTCTGTAGTTTTGAATCTTTAGATGGGTAGTGGATGTAATTAATAAAAAATTCAAATAAAAAATTTAATGTATTTTAAAATTTTATGAAAGATAATAATATTAATTTTTATTATCAAAATTTATGTATATAAGATAATAATATAATGTGTACTCATATTTAAATAAGAAACAAAATATATTTTGAATTTTTTCTAATTATTGAATTGTTTTATTGATTATTTTCTAAAGAAATAAATAATAAATATTTATATATAACTAAAATAAAATTTCACTATAACTTTTTTAAATAGTCAAAAATTAAATAAAATTGCGCAAAGAATTTATTTATAAAGGAGGTATTCATATTTAGTGAAGGAACAAATTTATGTTTAGTTGGTTTAATTATTTAATTGCTTTAATGGTTATTTATAAATAAAACAAGAAAATAAGATTTTAAAGATTATTAACAAAAATAAAAAGGATTTGTTTGTAATTTTACATTTTAAAGTTTTAACAAATTAAATGGGTTTACTTTTCATATTAAATAAGTATATTGAAATATATAAGTGCGGGAGTATATTAGTTGATATACTTGACAAAACGTGCCAAAACTATTATTTTTCACACATCAAGTGCAAGCAATATAAGTTATGTTATCTTCTAATGGAGAGGGGGTTCTGTGCACGGTTTCAGAAAATACGGAGTGGTTTTTTGCATATTTTTAAATCATAAGTTGGTTTTCAGCCTTATTTCGAAATCACAACAGGGTTATGCAAAATTTTCCCAAATTTGTATTACCATTTATTCATAGAAAAACTACAATTAATAAACTAAAAGTGTTTAATCTTTCTAATTAAATTAATTCAACTTTAAAAGTCAAAATTTTCTCACTGTATTTTTATACATAATTAAATTATGAATATAATATTTACAAATATATAATTTACACATCTTTTTAAAATAAAAATGTTTTCTCCAAAAAGTTAATTGAAAATTTAAGTCAATTTAAAGAAATAAATAAATTATATGACAAACAAATTTATGATTATTTTTAAGTTGACAAATCATTAAGTGTAATTTAGCCAACAAATTAAATGTTGGGCCTTTTTTTGAAAATGAAAATTTGATATAACGGATTGTATAGATTCAAAAATAATGATATTACTCTTTAGGAATAAAAGCTTATTTGGTATTTCATTAGTCTTTCATAATGTTTTCCAACGAATGCTTAGCGGTTTCGGTTAGTCTAGTACCAATTTGGAATTATAGCATAACTCTTGTATCATTTAAGACAATTGTAAAAATTCGTGTATCAAATTGACATTAAAGACATAATTCGAATGTCAAACTGAATTTTACTCTATTGTTTAAGCTTCTAGGCTCTTTTGCCCCCACCCCAAAAGAAAAAAAAAAAAAAAAGAAAGGAAATTACCAAATACTTTCAAATATTTTATAAAATTTTTTGAAAAGTTTATAAACTCAGTGAAACAGCCTCATAATGTTACCCCGTCCCCCATCAGGTACCCAAGGGAAAACTAAACTAAAGTTTGGCCCAAAAACTCAAATGCATATATTGGATATTCCTTTTGGGCAAGTTGTTCGTAGCCTAATTTCTAGGTGCACTCAGTGGGTTCGGAGACAACTCTTGCGTCCAATGGGCTCACTGGCTTGGGGTGTTACAAATGCTATCAAAGTTGCTTGCCAGTCTAAATATTGGGAGCTAAGTGATATACGGGACAAAGTGCTACACACATGCAAGCCACCTTTTGAACTCGCAGGACAAAGTGCTACATGTGTGGGAGCTACCTCTTGAATTCATTGGACAAAGTGTTATGTGTGTGGGAGCCACCTATTGAGCCCATAGGAACTACCTATAGTGTCTCAATGCCTAGCAGTCGATCCTAGAAAGTTGCATGCCGCGATAAGGACATTGCATTTTGAAGGAGGTGTGATAGTAATATCCCGTCCCGCAACGGAAATCCAAGGAAAAAATTGAACTTCCTTATAAGCTTGGCCCAAGAACTCGAGCTCATTCATTGGATATTCTTTTTGGGTAAGTTATTTATAGCCCAATTTCAGAGTTCATTCAGTGGGTTCAGAGGTAACTCTCGGGTCCAATGGACTAACGGGCCGGGGCTTGACACATAATCATACAACTCTAGTTTAATTTAACTTTGGAATACAATACTGCACTAGTGGATCAGATACTGCTGGTTGTGTTTGGAAGAAAGTATTTGAAATTTTAATAATTTGGCCAAGTGATAGAATTTTAGAGGCATATTCCACTGAAATTTGATTGGAGGTATGGTAACTTGTACCCAAAAAAAAAGTTAAGTATCCAAGTGTAAATTCTCACAAAGTTTCGAATAATAAACACTCTCCCATAAAATTAATGGTACAAATTCTCCCTCGATCACACACACCCGCACAAATATTCATAAATACGAAAATCCCATAAAGCAGTAACAACATTTGTTCCACCTCAACATATATAATTTTCTCTTTCTCAATTACGTTATTTTTTCCAATGCAATTTTCTTTTAAAACAAAATAAGAGATTAGGATAAATTAGGACTAAGTGCAAGTGCGCAGTCTTATTCGCAATTTCAAAGTCGTGAAGCAACAAAACTACAATATTCTGCTAGGTTAAGGAGGGCAATGTTGGGTCCAAACTTGTACTAGTATTTGCAATTAAATTGGCATCATTGTTCTCCGCACTTCCCTTGGCCGAACACCTTGTCACCGCACAGGCCTAGACCTGTTGTGTACCTCCTAGTCAACCACTTGTACCATCCTCCCAATTGCATTGCACATCAAAAAATCTTGGTGTAATGTGTTCATATTAGCAACTTTTGAGGCCATATCAATTTGATCATAAACATGTGGAACTGGAAAATCGAATAAAAAGATGGAAAAAAGTAAATGTTATTTGAGTTCAAATTTGGATCATTTTTTTCTTTAAAAAAGTACACTACTAAAAAATCTGTTTTTAGTGACTGAATTTTGTGACCGAACACATTCGGTCACAAAAAATGGAGAGTTGTGACCGCTTTTGTGACCGATTTCATAAAAGAATGAAAATATCTTTGTTAATAACAAATCGGTCACTAAAATGCAAATATCGGTCACAAAAAATAAAAATAATAAATTTTTAATTTACTTATATTTAAATTACTGTAGATTTTTAAAAAAAATATAAAAAAGAAAATTAATTAATGTTATAACAGATTTGTGACCGAACTGTCGGTCACTAATATATTTTAATGATATAATATATTTGTGACCGAAAAATCGGTCACAAAATGGTAGCCTCTTTGGGCGAAATTGTGACCGAAGTTTCGGTCATAAAATCCTAGCCTCTTTGAACGAAATTGTGACCGAATTTTTGGTCACAAAATACTAGCCTCTTTGAGGGGAAATTGTGACCGAATTTTGTTGGGACTTGCGTAAGTGCACGCAGTCGTACAAGTAATATAGAAAGTGAGTAGAGTGTCGAATCCACAGGGATTGAGATTTGGCCCGTGAAATTGACTTATGTTGCTTATCTAAATTGATCAAATTGAATAGTGGTTCTGATTTTCTAAATAAATCCTAATTTTCTTAATAAAAACGACTTACGAATAACAATAATACCAAATAATCAAGGCGAGAAAAACAAGTGTAAGGTGGATTTCATTCACGTAATTTGCTATTCTAATCCAATCCCCAATTTGAGTGGTTTTCGTAGTTGTGTGAAGCCTAGGAACAAATATATCCACAATCTTTCTCGAGCATTGCGGAATTAACTCATACAATTCCTCTAAGCCTAAGACTAACCAATTCTCATTCAATTAATCCCAACTTTCGAAGTATTTGTATGAATTTTTAAACACTGCCTTAAGGCTCAATCAAAGTTAAATTCATTCTCATGCAACTTTAACCCAATTGATCTTGTCTAATTAGAGCTAATATCGTGAATCGTCTCTTGACCTCATCACGATTCCCCAATTCGATAATTAGGGGTGATCAAACCCTAACCACGTATTTAACCGTTAAACAAGAATCACACAACAAAGACAATATATGAAAACCAATTCAAACTCGTAGGATTTTCATAGAATAGCAAAAAATCAATGAATTACACCATCCTTATACTTAATTTAAATTAGTTCATAAAGAAATTGAATATAAGAACGAAGTATGCAGGAGAATTCATGAAAAGAGAAGAAGGGAACTTAGTTGCTAGAATTTTCAAGCGTAGAACTCCCCTCGTTCGGTTGTTCTTCCTTTCATTCTTGATTTCCCCTTCTTTTGTTCTCCACAAAATCCCACCAAAATCAAAACAATATGAAAAACGAAGTTCTAAAAACTAAAAACCCAGTAAAAACATGAACAGTAGCTGCCTCCCTCTTTCTGGACTTAAAAAGGGTGGAAAAACCCTAGAGACACCTTCCAAAATTAGAGTTCTAATCGCACTAGGAAAACTGAAAATTTTCTGCTGCAGGTTTTGGGTACGTACCCAAATTTACAGATTCATTCAACACTTCACTGATTGAATTTGGGTACACACCCGAAATTCCTGGGTACGTACCCAAATTTACAGATTCATTTCTTCTCAAAATCTCTCAAAATCTCTGAAATTAGGTTGGTACCCAAAATATCTTGCATAGGTACCCAACTCTTGATTCCACTTTTTCGTCTCCTTGATGGTATTTTTGCCATTTTACCTACAAAACACGATTTATCTCGAATTTAGGCATAAAGAAGTTCAAATGAACAAAAATACATGATAAGTCCATCAAAATAACCATAAAAATCACTTAGAAGTACGGACTTATCAACTCCCCCAAACTTAAATGTTGCCCGCCCTCGAGCAACTCCAAATTAACAACACAAAGGACTTGGACAGAGTGAAGGTACATTCTTGGAACACTACGCACCAAAGTAAAACTTCCTTTTATTTTTCTTAGAAACTATTAAGCACTATGCCATCAGTTCAATGTGCAAACAATTAACATTCCATGTGCACTCTACAAACAACCATCATTGTCAAGCATCCCCTGTGTTATCGCGTGTGATATGATCAAGAGCAACAATCACCAACAATCCGGATCAATTTATATTCATGTGATAGGCGCAAAAAGTGGACTCCATAAGTCGGTATTTCATTCTTATCTCCACTAATGTAGACAACAATAAATCGGGAATCGATAGGACTTAATTAAGCTTGTAATGTAGGGCTTGAGTGAAGGGTAGGAAAATATAGAAAAGTATGTGGCTCATGCACCCAAGTTACTTAAATTGGACAAGTTGGAGTTTTTAGAACATCCTTCAAGCATTCCACTCCCCCAAACTTATTCAAAACCATCACTCTCCATATAATTTTTTTTTTCATTATGTGTTTGAGAGTGCTAGCTCGCTTTTTCTTTCATTTTCTTTTTTTTTTTTCTGCATTCTTCTCTTCTTTTTTTTTCACATTTTTTTTTCAGCAATTTTTTTTTTCTCTTTAAAGCGGGCTAGTATATCCTGAACTCCAGTATACATACGACCATCCACTTAGTCCCCTCATAATTTCACATATCCACTACATAACTCCACAATTATCACAATTCAAGTAAAGTGCATATAAAGGATTAAGATATGTAGACATTGTGCTTTTGGGTTTGTAATGTGGCTATCAAGAGAACTAAGCACAATGTTGGCTCAAGGGGGACTCAAGGGCTACGTTTAGCAAACAAATAGGCAATTAAGGCTCAAAAATTTTTCAAAAATGGCCTAAGTCATCTTCCCAATTTAACATAGTCTAGGATTTCGCCTCGACAAGAAATCAAATCGATTCTAGTGCCCTAATGCATTAAAGCACATGCGAAGACCTCTCACAAGAATATAAATTTTCAATAAATCATTTAGCAATCATTGCTCCAACCATGTGCTCAAAGTGATTAGGGTATAGCAAAACAACAACAATCATTCTTCAAGTGCACACAAAATGCTTCATGCATGCTCATTGTTTCAAACATAGCATTTCATAGCATAAAATCATCATTATTATAGAAAGGAGCACGCTAGACCCTGTGTTTTTCTAATTGTTATAGAAAGCCCTATAGTTTTTTAAAGTTGCTCACCACCCCCTTGATAAAATTAGTCAATTTTGTTAGTTGAATTGACCAAATTACCCTTATCAATATTTCATTATTACTTTTTTCTTTTTTTATTTTTTATTTTTTCTTTATTCTTTTTCTTTTTTATTCCTTTTTTACGTTTTTTCATTTTCTTTTTAATTCTTTTTTACATTTTTTTCCCCATTTTTCCTTCTTCTTCATCTAATCTTTCCGTCTGTCTGTTTGTCTCTCTCTCTCTCTCTCTCTCTCTCTCTCTCTTCTCTCTCTCTCTCTCACGCCTCATCCTCTCCCTCTCATCTTCTCACCGCCGGCCAAGCTACCATCTCCATCATCTTGTCGTCGCCGGCACTCATCGGACGGATCTCGTCGCCGCCTCGCCGCTACTCACCGGATAGATATCGCTGCCGCCCGTCCTCTCTCTCTCTCTCTCAGATTTATCTCGCCGGCGCCATCGCCACCTCTGCCGCAGCCACCTCTGCCCTCTCTGGCCCGTGAGTGGCTATTTCTCTCTCCCCGATTCTCTTTCTCTGTTGATCTCTCTCCCCGACTCTCTTTCTCTGTCGATCTCTCTCTCTTCCCCCCGAATCTCTTTCTTATCGATCTGTACTTTTATCTCTCTCTCTCTCTCTCGCTTGATCTGTTTTCTCTCTCTCTCTCTCTCTCTCCCGATCTGTTTCTCTGTCTCTCTCTCTCTCTCTCTCTCTCCAGATCTGTTTTCTCTCTCTCCCCCCCGACTCTCATGTCTCTCTCTCGCTCTCTGTGTCTGTCTCTCTCCCTTTCTTTAACTTTCTCTTGGATAGTGGTGTTGAGTGTGGCGACGGCGGACGGTGGACGGAGGGGCGGCACTGGTAGTGGCGGAGGGGCGGCACCGGCGGTGGTTATGAGGTGGAAGATTAATAAGGTTTAGGGCAAAAGTGTTTAAATCAATAAGGATTAATAATAATTAAGTAGATTTAAAAATGATAAAACAATAAAAAGTAAGGGTAAAACTTTCCTAAAATGATAAAATAATTTGATCAGAAATAATTTGATAAGGATTAAAAATAATTAAGAAGATTTAAAAATGATAAAATAAAAAAATAAGGGTAAAATTGTTCTAAAATGATAAAATAATTTGGTCAGAAATAATTTGATAAACTGTTCTAAAATTGACCAAATAAGGGTAAAATTGTCATTTTATTCTCAAAAATGACGATCAGTTGCATAGAACGCGCGTGCATCACACGAATGGCTAGGAAGGTTTGTTGAACTTGATTTTTAAAACCATAGGGTTTTTTATAACAATTAGAAAAACACAAGGTCTAGCGTGCTAATTTCGCAAACCACAGGGGAGTACAGTGCATTTTTCCCAACAAATAGGCAATTAAGGCTCAAAAATTTTTCAAAAATGGCCTAAGTCATCTCCCAATTTAACATAGTCTAGGATTTCGCCTCGACAAGAAATCAAATCGATTCTAGTGCCCTAATGCATTAAAGCACATGCGAAGACCTCTCACAAGAATATAAATTTTCAATAAATCATTTAGCAATCATTGCTCCAACCATGTGCTCAAAGTGATTAGGGTATAGCAAAACAACAACAATCATTCTTCAAGTGCACACAAAATGCTTCATGCATGCTCATTGTTTCAAACATAGCATTTCATAGCATAAAATCATCATAGAATAAGGAATTTTAACAAAGCACGTGCATTCTAAAAACGACACAAAACAAACAGCGTGACACAAAATAGTTTTTCGAAGTCCAACATACAGCCGTTATTACCAAAATTTAGCTTGAACGCAATGGAATTGAGCTTGAACTATACGTAGCGTTGTTATACCAGGACACGAATCATCAAAGATGACTCTTTTCGTCTGGCCGTTCGGGTTTCCAGCCGATATACAATTCTTGTTCAAATTCCATACATATAGCTAGCAACAATTAACCTTAAAAGTCTTCTCCTAGGCAATTGAAATCCCCCCCACACTTAAAGGGTACTTTGTCCCCAAAGTACAGAAAACAAGGCCAGACAAGACACAACTGAAACTCAAAGAACTACGAAAGCGAAAATAAAACACAAACGGAAAGCAAAGAAAAGGATAGAAAACACCTGAGATTAGATGGCATCATAAAACTCCGCCTCGTCATCTTTCTCCTCTAGTGGTGGTGCTGAACTGGGTGTTGTGGAAGTAGTATGGAAAAACGTTGGTGGTGGTGTAGGGTATTGGTCCTGCGGGATCTCCAAATGTTCAGCAAAGGTCTCGAACCAACGTTGATCATACTCCCACTTAGCTTGCAAAGCAGCCTCCATTTGATCTAGACGATTAGCTATAGAGATATGGCCCATGCGGCGTGATGGTGGCCGAGGAACCCTTGGTGTGCGCAATGAATCATGAGTAATAAAGGAGCCGGCTGGTAAAGACTCTTCACCCGGAGCTGGCTGTACTCCTGCCTGGCGAGCCAAAGCAGTAATTAAGTGTGGGAAAGCAAGACCCTCCTTAACGCCATCGGATACACAAGATCGAATTTCGGTATTGATAAGTCGACCCACATCAATCGCCACCCCATGAAAAATTGCATACATCAATACGGCACGTGTGTTATGGACGCTGCTCACATTACTCCGAGGCATGAGACAAGCGGAGACAAATTTAAATAGACATTTACCATTATCCGTAAGTTCGTTCGGTGGGAAATCCTTCTTTAACCCATATTTCCCAGTATTCCAAACTATTGGGTGGCCACATAAGTATGCACCCACGTTATCTAAGGAGGGTTTGGACTCTGATAGACATTGTTGGTATGGCTCCATATAATTCTCCTCGTCCGGGTCATATGTGATGGCATAGAGGTTTTTGATGGTCCCTGGTGAAAAAGAAACCTCTCGTCCCCGAACATATACTTTGTCACCCTGATTTTCCTCCGTTTGAACCGCAAGGTTAGCATAAAACTCACGTACAATGTTCTGTGATGCGTCTTGTGGGGTTTCCATGAAACGTACCCACTGACGTTGTGACGCCCCGAAACCTCTAATTAATTATGCAACATCTCTCATAGAACCATTTTTCCAAAACATGCTAGCACAAACACAATGAAACCCAAGCATACATACTTATATTCCAAAAGAGAGGTTTACATAATTCATTTATTACATGCACACACTCTTAACTTTCAAGTTTCTAACTTAATACATATACATAACTAACTAAACGCCTCGAAGCGACCTCCTACCTCCTCCTCGTTCCTATCTTCTGGTGTCTCAAATCCAGCTAAAAACATAATGAAAGCAACAATGTCAACATATACACATGTTGAGTAGAAATTCGCATAGACATAAGGTGTTCGTGTGAAATTGCATATTGTCATACGAGCACATAAACCACACATAAAACCATAGAAATTTCAGTTTTCATGATCAAATCATATAAATTTCCAGATCTGATAGAGCATCACAATTCAACACGTTGTTACCATTTTCCACCTCGGAGGGTGGCTACCTTATCTCGCCGTGCCGTAAACCAAATTCCAACCGAAACTCCCACCCAACCTATACACACCGGTGGTCATATCTCGAGTATATGCCAAAAACCTACGACCCACAACCAATACATGGAACTCTCCGTCCATGCAAGATGGGAATAGGACATGGATGGCGAGAACTGGTTTAAGACCGGCAAGCCCATTGCCGCCCGGCCGAACTCTAGCCCCATCCACACCGAACACATATAGGGCCCTTACACACATAATTCCAACACATTTGAATCACAATTTTAGCATAACACAAACTGTTTCAGTGACCAGTGCACAAATTTCAGCATGGAGTAATAAAATTTCCGATTTTTGCGAAACTGACATTAGCTCATGTAAACAGAAATTTCAAGCCTCCAAACTTCCTGAAACTCTTCACATATATGTATAAGGTTGTAAAATAGACATTTATTTGGAAAAATACCTAGATTTCAGCTTACGAGAGCTAGAATTTGCAGACTGCGACGCAAAACACTTTAGCGCGCAACCGCTGAAATTTCCAGTTCTCGTAACCCAAACCTCCAGCTTTTCAAAACCTGTTTCTACAGCTTATTCTACACTGAATTTAAAGTATATAAACCAGGTTTTTGGTTGGAAATTTTCGGATTTTCCAGCCGTGCAAAAATTGAACTTTTCAGCTTCGAAAACCAAAGTTTCTGTATGAACAGTGATTTCAGCATGTGTACACCTCAAAATTTCCAGCTTTGAACCCTTAATATTTTAACTACTAGCACATAAATAAGACTATAAGAAGGCATAAAACATGATAACATAGAACTCAAGCATCACTTAAGCATAGGTTCAATAAATTTCAGCATGTGTACTCAAAGATTGTAACCTACCATGCATCATAAACACATACATAACTAACACATATTGTATCCCCTTGGACCCAAGATGGAAACCAACTTGTGGTCACCTCCTAGGCCTAATTGGGAAGATAAAATACTAAGAGTTTGATAAATTCTAACCCTAACTCATGCCATAGGCCAATTTCTACCTTGATATGTCTTCTTCCTCTCCTTGTAGGGTTTGAAGTAGGGTGAGTGTTTGAAGGGGTGAGAGGGTTTCAAGACTTGAAGGATATTAGGAAAATGGAATGAAAACAAGAGGAATGAAGTGTGTGTGTGTGTGTGTGGCCGGATTTTAGGGTGTGTGTGTGGTGGTTTTGGTATTTTTCCAAGTAATATTACATATATACTAATAACAAGACATAGCAATAAAATAGCATTAAGTCCTTGTCTAATTATTACCCTAATTGGCCAAGTATTTGGGTCTAAGTAGCTTAAGTGTTGCTCTACTTTAACCATGGCCAACCAAGTAGTTATACCTCTAGAAGGTGTATGCCAAGTGTATTTATACATTGTATTTGGCAATCTTGGAGGATAAGATTCAAACAAGCCTAGTATTTAATATCTTCTATTTTCTCTCCCAAAACCCCTTCAAAAATTCGTCCCCCTCCCTTAAAATATCTGAAAACATAATATATTTCTTGTATATTATATAAATTTATTCATATTAGGGAAGAAAATAATATCTAGGGGTAGAAAATACAATTTACCTATACTTTAGGGGCTTTTTTGCAAAAGTTAGAAAAGTTACAAGAAAATCTACTAAGACTAAGTATATATACATATATAAACCATGTATATATATATATATTTATCTATGTATCCCTATATTTCTTGAATTTTATAGTTGTATGGCGATTAACTAAAACGAGAATGAATCCTACACGTGTACATGTTGCACTCAAAACGAACATGTACCAAAAAGTATGAAAATAATGAACACTCATACATAGAAACATGTAAATTGTTCACATTTAGGTATATAGGTATATCTATATATATATATATATAATCGAAAGGAAAATTCGGGTCCTTACATCCTCCCCTCCTTAAAAGAATTTCGTCCCCGAAATTCGGCCTTGCTAGTCAAAGAGATGTGGGTATTTGTCCATCATGTCTTCTAATCTCTCCCATGTGGTTTCCTCGAGGTTATGATATTTCCACAAAACTCTAACTATAGGAATAGAACGGTTTCGCAGGGTTCTTTCTTTCACTTCAAGAATGCGAACGGGTTCTTCTTCATATGTCAAGTCCTTATCTATTTCGAGGGAATCGTGATTTATCACGTGAGAAGGATCCGGGTGATACTTTTTAAGCATAGATACATGAAATACATTATGAACTGCAGATAAGCTTGTAGGTAAGGCGAGTTTATAGGCCACCTTTCCTATCCGTTCTAAAATCTCAAAAGGGCCAACATATCTTGGGCTTAGCTTTCCTTTTTTCCCGAATCTTAGAATCCCTTTTCTAGGTGAAATCTTGAGAAACACAAAGTCCCCTTTTTCGAATTCCAAGTCTTTACGCCGTCTGTCTGCGTAGCTCTTTTGTCGACTTTGGGCAATTGTCATGCGTTTTCGAATAAGGTTAATGGCTTCAGTGGTTTCTTGTACTAGTTCGGACTCAATGATTTTGTTTTCACCCACTTCGTTCCAACAAGCTGGAGACCGACATTTTCGTCCATATAGAGCTTCAAATGGTGCCATACCGATCGTGGATTGATAACTGTTGTTATAAGCAAACTCTGCCAGTGCTAAGTGTCGATCCCAACTACCTCCAAAATCAATGGTACAAGCTCGGAGCATATCTTCGAGAATCTGTATAACCCTTTCGGTTTGTCCATCCGTTTGAGGATGAAAAGCTGTGCTAAGATTTAACTTGGTGTCCAAAGCATTTTGTAATCCTTGCCAGAACTTGGAAACGAACCGAGGATCTCTATCGGAGACTATGCTTACTGGGACGCCATGAAGTCTAACTATGTCCTGTTTATAGAGTTCAGCCATTTTGTCCAAGGAACAAGTCTTAGAGAATGCGATGAAATGAGCACTTTTTGTGAGTCTATCAACTACTACCCAAATCGCATCATTGCCTTTTGATGTTTGAGGTAGTCCCATGACGAAATCCATAGTGATGTGCTCCCACTTCCACTCGGGTATAGGTAAGGGCTGTAATACTCCAAAAGGTTTCTGATGAATAGCCTTCACTTGCTGACAAGTTAAGCATTTTGCTACAAACTCCGCTATTTCCCTTTTCATATTATTCCACCAATATTGCTTTTTCACATCCTGATACATCTTAGTTATTCCCGGGTGGATTGTATATCTGGATTTGTGGTTTTCTTCTAATATTTCTCTCTTCAACTCGTCATCATCGGGAACACATATTCTGTCTTGAAATCTTACTATCCCATCGGATGACAAAGTGAATTCTGTCCTTTGCCCACTGCTGATTTCACCCTTTATTCTTTGCAATCCATCATCCTCTGCTTGCTTCTCTCTAATCTTTTGTATTAGAGCAGGTTGGGCTTGTAAGTGGGAGAGGAACATTCCGGACTTCTTTTCTCTTGGATTCCATTTGGAAATTTCTTCTAACAAATGCCATTCATGCATCATCAGACATGCGAGTTTAGGTTTTCTACTCAACGCATCGGCTACCACATTGGCCTTCCCTGGATGGTATTGGATGTTACAATTAAAATCCATGATCATCTCGATCCATCGTCTTTGCCTCATGTTCAATTCCTTTTGTGAGAACAAGTACTTTAAGCTCTTGTAATCCGTGAAAACTTCAAAAGAGGTTCCATATAAATAATGTCGCCATTTCTTTAAGGAAAACACTACGGCAGCAAGTTCTAGATCATGAGTCGGGTAATTCTCCTCGTAAGGTTTGAGTTTTCGGGAGGCATAGGCGATGACTTTTCCGTTTTGCATCAGCACACAACCAAGTCCTTCTTTAGACGCATCCGTATAGATTACAAACCCATCACTTCCATTTGGTAGAGTTAATATGGGGGCCGTAACTAGTCGGTTCTTTAATTCTTGGAGACTGGCTTCACACTGTTGGTCCCATTCAAACTTTACCTTCAGTTGGAGTAACCTTGTCAAAGGACGAGCAATCTTGGAAAAGTTTTCAATGAACCGTCGATAGTAGCCGGCCAGCCCTAGAAAGCTTCGTACTTCTGTTACATTAGAGGGTTGTTTCCATTCTGTAATTGCCTTTATTTTATCGGGGTCTACCGAAATTCCCTCTTGTGAGATAATATGCCCGAGGAAAGTTACTTGTCTTAACCAAAAATCGCACTTACTAAATTTCGCATAAAGCTTTCTTTCCCTCAAGGTCTGCAATACTATCCTCAAGTGCCCCTCATGCTCTTCTTCAGACTTTGAGTACACCAAAATGTCATCGATAAAAATCACGACAAACCGATCTAAATAAGGTTGGAATACCCGATTCATTAAGTCCATAAATGTAGCAGGTGCTTTGGTTAATCCGAAGGGCATGACTACAAATTCATAATGCCCATAGCGACTGTTGAGGGCTGTTTTAGCTATGTCTTCTTCTCGAATTCTAACTTGATAATACCCAGATTTCAAGTCCAACTTGGAGTATACGGACGCTCCCTGCAGTTGCTCGAACAACTCATCAATATTGGGTAATGGGTATTTATTCTTGATAGTAACTTGGTTAAGGGATCGATAATCAATACATAGCCGCAAGGTTCCATCCTTCTTTTTGACAAACAAAACCGGGGCTCCCCAAGGTGAAAAACTTGGCCGGATGAATCCTTTATCAAGCAATTCTTCTAATTGGGTTTTAAGCTCTTTCAACTCGGCAGGAGCCATTTTGTAAGGAGTTTTGGAAATAGGCGCTGTTCCGGGTAGCAATTCAATGACGAAATCAATTTCCCTATGCGGTGGTAAACCTGGTAGATCATCAGGGAAAACATCTACGAACTCCTTTACAACTGAAACATCTTCTAGTTTCTTTTTCTCCCCCTGTTTATTAAATATGTAAGCTAAAAATGCCTCATTCCCTTTTCTGAGCAATCGACGGGCTTTTATGGCAGAGATGATTGGTATTGATGGGGAAACTTTATTTCCTCTTATCTCGACTACGGGACAGCCAGGTATACATAGCCGCACTACTTTCTTATGGCAGTCTATTTGAGCATAATGTGCGGCTAACCAATCCATGCCCAATATAACGTCAAAAGCATTTATAGGTAACAAAACCAGATCGGCATTCATTGTTCTCCCACCTACTACCACTTCACAATTCTCATAAATCCGATCCGTCTTCCAGGAAGTTCCCATCGGAGTACTTACTTCTAACTCATAAGGTAAAACTTTGGGTTGCAACATTAAACTCGAAAAGAAATCAAACGATATATACGAATGCGTGGATCCAGGATCAATTAATACTTTAGCTAAATGTCGGCAAACCGGAAGCGTACCTTCCACCACCGTAGGTTCAGAAAATTTCTCTTGGTTTATTGCGAACACTTTGCCTTGGACCCGAGGCTTGCTCATGCGATTCCCGCCTTCCTTACCGGTCTTTTCTTGAGATGAAACCGGTGGTGTTCCCAATTGCGGACAATTTCTGATGAAATGCTCGGCACTTCCACATCGGGTGCATTTCTTTGCTTTACGCCAGCATTGGCTTTCAGTGTGGTTAGGCTTTCCACAATAAGTACATGTGATGTTTTTCTGTGCTGGGAAATTAGTAGGATTCGTCCGGGGACCGGATAAACTAGTCTTGGCAATTTTATTGCTCATTCCAAAATTCCTTCCTCCTTGACCTCCCGAAGGCGAAGGCCTTACAAACTGTCCACGCTTAACTTTTAGCTGTTCCATCGTGCTTTCGACTTTCAGGGCAGTTTCCACTGCCACCACATACGTAGGCATCTGTACCGCGGCCAACTTATCTTGGATTTCCATCCTTAGACCGCCAATAAATTTCCAAACTTTCCTTTCTTCACTTTCGATGAAATAGGGAGCAAACCTAGCTAATCGAGTAAACATCGCCTCATATCGGGCCACACTTAACTCTCGTTGTTCTAGATTTAAAAACTCTCTTTCTCTTTTCTCTTGTACGACCCGAGGGACGTATTGCTTGTTGAATTCTTGGACAAAGTTCGCCCACGTACGTGGAACCCTCGTTTCTTCCCACTTCTGACTAACATGTTTCCACCAGTGTCTCGCATCCTCTTCCAGCCTAAAAGTGGCTAAGATAATTTTTTTCTCCTCTCCACACGACACGACTTCAAAAACCTTTTCTATGGCCTCCAACCAATTGGTGGCCTTAACATCGTCCGGTTCTCCCTTAAAACTCGGAGGTCCCAACTTAAGAAAATTGGCAATGGCATCATTGTTGGTCTCCACATGATTATGATTATGATTATTCTGATTTTCAAGTAGGGTGGTGATTCGTTCGACAATAGCCGTTAGTTGTCCATCCGAATTTCCGTTGTTGCTACGTGTTCGCCTATTTGACATCTACATTAAACAAAATCAATTTAGTAACATAAAACAAAGCCCGCTTATTTCATATATATATAGGAGTGACATAACTTATATATACATAAAGGTTACACATTCAGCAAACGCAAAAACATCCATGGCAAACGCAAAATACAAGCACCGACTATACAATCTACTAGCCAAAATACTACGGTGCTTTCTAAGCCTTCCAAAGGCTAAACCATCTTCCAAAAGTTAACCATCTATCCTAGTCGAGATCATACGGAGCAAGTCTACTACCATCCCCGGAGTTTATGTTTACTACGTTCGGGTTTGGGTTCGGCAACAAATTCTCCTCAATAATCCCTAGGAGATCCCTAACCATGATGTACACAAACCCAAGAGTGCTTTGGTAGTGTTGATGGATCTGGTATATATGGTTCTGCGCGCCTTCTAGACTAAGGCGCGTGTGATACAACTCCTCTTGCAACTTCTCATGCTTCTCTTCAAGTACCCTTAGCTCTACCAACAGCTCATCCACTTGGGATGGGTGAAAACGGACTGAGGAAATTCGAGAAGCTCCACACGGGTACCTTGACCTACGAGTAGACGATTCTCCCGAATAGGCCATTCCTACACACAAGTTCAAAAGTTAAACAATTCATAATTCAAAAATTTGTACATCCCAAAACCTATTGCTCTGATACCACCTGTGACGCCCCGAAACCTCTAATTAATTATGCAACATCTCTCATAGAACCATTTTTCCAAAACATGCTAGCACAAACACAATGAAACCCAAGCATACATACTTATATTCCAAAAGAGAGGTTTACATAATTCATTTATTACATGCACACACTCTTAACTTTCAAGTTTCTAACTTAATACATATACATAACTAACTAAACGCCTCGAAGCGACCTCCTACCTCCTCCTCGTTCCTATCTTCTGGTGTCTCAAATCCAGCTAAAAACATAATGAAAGCAACAATGTCAACATATACACATGTTGAGTAGAAATTCGCATAGACATAAGGTGTTCGTGTGAAATTGCATATTGTCATACGAGCACATAAACCACACATAAAACCATAGAAATTTCAGTTTTCATGATCAAATCATATAAATTTCCAGATCTGATAGAGCATCACAATTCAACACGTTGTTACCATTTTCCACCTCGGAGGGTGGCTACCTTATCTCGCCGTGCCGTAAACCAAATTCCAACCGAAACTCCCACCCAACCTATACACACCGGTGGTCATATCTCGAGTATATGCCAAAAACCTACGACCCACAACCAATACATGGAACTCTCCGTCCATGCAAGATGGGAATAGGACATGGATGGCGAGAACTGGTTTAAGACCGGCAAGCCCATTGCCGCCCGGCCGAACTCTAGCCCCATCCACACCGAACACATATAGGGCCCTTACACACATAATTCCAACACATTTGAATCACAATTTTAGCATAACACAAACTGTTTCAGTGACCAGTGCACAAATTTCAGCATGGAGTAACAAAATTTCCGATTTTTGCGAAACTGACATTAGCTCATGTAAACAGAAATTTCAAGCCTCCAAACTTCCTGAAACTCTTCACATATATGTATAAGGTTGTAAAATAGACATTTATTTGGAAAAATACCTAGATTTCAGCTTACGAGAGCTAGAATTTGCAGACTGCGACGCAAAACACTTTTAGCGCGCAACCGCTGAAATTTCCAGTTCTCGTAACCCAAACCTCCAGCTTTTCAAAACCTGTTTCTACAGCTTATTCTACACTGAATTTAAAGTATATAAACCAGGTTTTTGGTTGGAAATTTTCGGATTTTCCAGCCGTGCAAAAATCGAACTTTTCAGCTTCGAAAACCAAAGTTTCTGTATGAACAGTGATTTCAGCATGTGTACACCTCAAAATTTCCAGCTTTGAACCCTTAATATTTTAACTACTAGCACATAAATAAGACTATAAGAAGGCATAAAACATGATAACATAGAACTCAAGCATCACTTAAGCATAGGTTCAATAAATTTCAGCATGTGTACTCAAAGATTGTAACCTACCATGCATCATAAACACATACATAACTAACACATATTGTATCCCCTTGGACCCAAGATGGAAACCAACTTGTGGTCACCTCCTAGGCCTAATTGGGAAGATAAAATACTAAGAGTTTGATAAATTCTAACCCTAACTCATGCCATAGGCCAATTTCTACCTTGATATGTCTTCTTCCTCTCCTTGTAGGGTTTGAAGTAGGGTGAGTGTTTGAAGGGGTGAGAGGGTTTCAAGACTTGAAGGATATTAGGAAAATGGAATGAAAACAAGAGGAATGAAGTGTGTGTGTGTGTGTGTGGCCGGATTTTAGGGTGTGTGTGGTGGTTTTGGTATTTTTCCAAGTAATATTACATATATACTAATAACAAGACATAGCAATAAAATAGCATTAAGTCCTTGTCTAATTATTACCCTAATTGGCCAAGTATTTGGGTCTAAGTAGCTTAAGTGTTGCTCTACTTTAACCATGGCCAACCAAGTAGTTATACCTCTAGAAGGTGTATGCCAAGTGTATTTATACATTGTATTTGGCAATCTTGGAGGATAAGATTCAAACAAGCCTAGTATTTAATATCTTCTATTTTCTCTCCCAAAACCCCTTCAAAAATTCGTCCCCCTCCCTTAAAATATCTGAAAACATAATATATTTCTTGTATATTATATAAATTTAATCATATTAGGGAAGAAAATAATATCTAGGGGTAGAAAATACAATTTACCTATACTTTAGGGGCTTTTTTGCAAAAGTTAGAAAAGTTACAAGAAAATCTACTAAGACTAAGTATATATACATATATAAACCATGTATATATATATATATATATTTATCTATGTATCCCTATATTTCTTGAATTTTATAGTTGTATGGCGATTAACTAAAACGAGAATGAATCCTACACGTGTACATGTTGCACTCAAAACGAACATGTACCAAAAAGTATGAAAATAATGAACACTCATACATAGAAACATGTAAATTGTTCACATTTAGGTATATAGGTATATCTATATATATATATATATAATCGAAAGGAAAATTCGGGTCCTTACAGACGTGCTTCGGCGTCCACGCCAACTGGTTGCATGCCCCTTTCTCGAATGAATGGCCAAAGTCGTATCTTATTCTCGTATAACACTTCTGCCTCGGGGCTAATAAATCGAGATGCTTCCCCTGTTCGAACATTAGACGGACCGCCGGGGGCCTTCCTCTTTCTCGCACCCGTTTTCCCCATGAGTGCCAATTCACAATAATTCCAACTCCGCAACAAATTTGACAAATATACCAAAAATTCACAATAGCCCAAATTTCATCAACAAAGTATCACAAACAAGTTATAAGAATAATTATCACAACAACGAGCCACAAACAACGTCGACTATTCTTATTTGACGTAATTCACCACAGCATGCAAAATATCTTAATGCGACAACAAGTGCTTAAAGACCACACATGCGAATATTTCAACCGATAAGGCAAAATATGGAGTTAGGTTACCCATTTTGTGGCTGAAAACAACAGATTTTTTCATGCTTTTCCTCTCTCTTTGCTGCGTTGTTTCAGTTTCTGTGTTGCTGTTGCTGTTGCTCGGTTGTTTTCTGCTACTGCATGGCTGTACAGCAGCGGCTGGAACTGGGCCTGGGTGCTGGACGGTGGCTGGGCGCTGGTTTTCGTCACAGGGAGCAGCAGTAGCGCGCGAGAAGACCTGGGCGCTGGACCTCCGTGGACAGCAGCGGCTGGATGGTGTTTGGCGGCTGGACAGTGGCGAGTTGAGAGAGATTGAAGGGGAGAAAGGTAGGGTTTTGGGGAGAGAAGAAGAAGTGGGGTGATTAGGGTTAGGAGAAGAGAAAGAGACGGGAATGAGAGAGGGAGAATTGGTAATTCAAACAAATTCTTGCCTTATTTTTGTTTTTTTTTTCTTTTTTTATATGTAAATACCCAAGAAGTTTTGGGTAGTTACAAAAATTTTCAGCCCCCCTCCATTTTCTTTTGTGTTAATACCCAAAAATCTTTGGGTATTTACCTAATTAGGCAGCACTTTCTTTCTCATTTGTGCTAGTGCCGCATACTTACACAAAATTTTTCGTCTATGTACCCCAATATCCATACCTAAAAATTCTCCTGCACAAGAAAATACAAACAAAAAAATCACATCAATAACCTCAAATGGTCTATCCAAATAAATGAAAACAAAAAAAAAAAAAAACACACAAGAAAAAAAACACAAAATTTTGGGTTGCCTCCCAAAAAGCGCTTGTTTAAAGTCTTTAGCTCGACTCCTTTCGACACTTTTAAAGAATGAGGTCGATGTATGATGTCGACCCTCCTCGGTCCACATCTCCACTCACATACGCCTTGTGACATCCCGATTTTTGGTCTAACAACGATATAAACCGATTCTTATAATATACGTGCATGTTTACTAATATTTCATGTTTTGTATGATCCTTCTTTTATATGTGAATTATGTGACGTGATAATTACATGATTTTTCAAATTTTAAACGAATTTGACATTCTAACACAATTTTCGAAATCTTATGTCCTAAATTGCAATTTTTGAAAATATAACTAAAATATTTTTAATTTCTGGGAAATATACATATAATTTTAGATTTATAAAGATCAAATTTCATCATTATGGAATTTTTCTAAATTATTTATGAATTTTCGAATTTTAGGCCTTAAAACCCTAATTTTATGCCCTAAAACCCTAGTTTTCGATTTTCACAAACATAAATAAGTACAAATTCGAAATTTTAATAAAATAAAGATATGATTTCAGATTTTATAATATTAGGCCAATAAATATCAGATTTTATTTGATTTTTTGTTCATATTTTATTAAAATATCTTATCTTATCCTATCTTATCTTATCCTATCCTATCTTATCTTATCTTATCTTATCTTATCTTATCCTATCCAAATCTTGTCATAATCTTATCTTATCTTATCTTATCTTATCTTATCCTATCTTATCTTATCCTATCTTATCTTATCTTATCCTATCCAAATCTTATCATAATCTTATCTTATCTTATCATATCTTATCCTATCTTCTATGCATTTATTATAAATTGACCTTATATTATAAAAATCTTATTTCTTGCCCTAAACTCTATAAAAAGGGGGCCATTGTCTTCATTCTCCCACACACACACACAAAATCCCGCCTACATACACCCACCCACACTCACTCCACTCTCAACACACAAAACACTCTCTATTTATATCATATCTTCCCCACCTATATATAAATCAATAAAACCTTCTTTTTTTATACATATATCCCTATTAGCCTTCCATATACTTCCTTATTTCCCTCACACACTCTTGAACGAGGACGTCAAGTTGATCTAGCCGAAATAAATCTATAAACTTGATAAACTCCTAAGGTGAGTGCTTTGTCAATTCCTTTCTGGGGCTTTGAACTATATGATATAAATATTATTCGTATAGCCCACCTTATTGAATTTATGCTATTAAATCTTTCGAAAAATGTTTTCCATACATATAAGACAAGTTATTTTAAAAAATATTGCATTCTCTGATATTGCCAGTTGTATCTGTCCCAAAATGATTTTTGGCACCTTTGGGATATCATATTTTAATTATATTTCTATGTATCCCGGGTGTAAAAAAAAAAAAGGTATTGCTTTGTTGACATGTTGTGAGCCATATCTGTTCCGTTATATTTCCGTTTACCCTTGGGGACGCTCTTGGGAAGTTTGGGCCCAGGTACTTATAAGAGGAATTTTATCGGGCGGAACGGACCGTCGATGGAACCTTTTATATGATACCATTCCGTGAAACCAATTTCTATGTACAGCCGGAGGATGACTGTAGTAGGGATTGGAGCGATGTATTGCACGGACGCGTGATACATCTCCGTCTTGTTTAGTGTCGAGGTGGCTTCTCGACAAGGGAGGCATAAGGGTTTCTATTATGATTTATCTGTTTTGGGTAGTCATAAAGTTGGAGACTCCGTCTTGGGCTCACTATCCGTATTACTCAGTTCGATTATTATTATCAAGTTACATTTCACACTACGTGCACTATATTATGATTTAACTATTTTGAGTCTCATTTTCAGTCAAATATATATCTATCTATATGTGGCCTCACTAAGTCATTTGGACTTAACCCCTCGTTTCTTTCTGTTCATTGCCTCAGAATCAGAATAATGGGAGTGCATAGGATGGTAGCCGCTCCTCCAGTTGTTTATATTAGACTTCATTTTGCTTTGTCTTGATGTATAATCCGTAGTTTGCTACTTGATGCCACTAGTTGGCTATTTTGATGTTGTACTCGGTTGCGCTACTTGGTTGTACTAAACATAGATATACATATTATCCATGTTGCATATTTTACTCTACCTCTACTGCGTATTGTGAAGTTAGGCGTTCGTACTGGCAGAAAATTTCAAAATTTGTGCTCAGTGTGATCGTCGGTGGTCTCCAACCGTATAGGAAGATCCTAGCGAAAGGGGTGCCACACGCCTTCAAACACTGGCCATTCACCATGAAATGTCCTCGTTGTTGTCCCTTGTCGGACTTCTTTTCTATAATGCGGGCATCGTACAACTTCTTTGCTTCTCTTCTCGGTCTTGCATCATCTTCCGTCAAAACTTCACGTATGCCTATGGAAGGCCTAATACTCTTGACGTTTGCAATTTGGTGCCCCATTGCTTTGATTCTACCTTTGATGAACCTCACAATTCTCCTCTTTTGCTCTCTAGTCAAGGGAGGACCTAAGATGATTTGTAAGGCTTTGTTCTCCTCCGAAGAGACATATTTCGAGTGTTGTGGTATTGACCTAACCTCTACTTTGGGGGCCTGAATGCCTGATGTTAATAGAGGGCTCAAGGTTTCTGGCATGTGTTCAAACTCCTGTTGATTTTTTTCCTTATCCTTCTCACTCTCTAAATTCTTTACTTCCTTCTCATTCTCAGTTTTCTCCGTCACCTCTCTCACACAATCATCAGATGCATCTATCCTCATGCAGTGATCATCCTCAATATGGCGTTTAACCTCTTTGAACACGTCAAAGTCAATACTTTCGTCCCCAAGCCGAAAAGTCAACTTCCCTGCATTTACATCTACTAATGCTCTCCCCGTGTTCTGAATGGCCTTCCTAGAATCAACGGCACCTCTCTATCGGCTTCAAAGTCAAGCACCACGAAGTCCACTAGAAAAATGAACTTCCCAACTTTGACTAGGACATCCTCCACTACCCCCACAGGTCGCTTGAGTGATCGATCCGCCAATTGCCAGGATACAGTGGTGGGGGATAAGTTGCCGACACCTAATTTCCTGAAAACAGACAAAGGCATCAAGTTAACACTAGACTCCGAATCACACAAACACTTGGAAAATTCAAATTTACCAATCATGCAAGGGATAGTAAAACTCCCTGGATCTTTCAATTTCAAAGGCAACTTTCGAGAAATGATGCTGCTGCACTCCTCCGTTAATGCCACAGTCTGGAACTCTTCTAGCTTCCTCTTATTTGAAATAGTCTCCTTTAAGAACTTGGTATAATGCGGCATGTTTGCTAATGCCTCGACAAATGGGATATTGATGTGCAGCTTCTTGAAAATGTCAAGGAACTTATTCCTTTGTTGTTCCTGTTGAGCTTGTCTCAGTCTTTGTGGAAACGGCACCTTAGTCTCATAGGGATTTTCCCTCAGCACCGATGGAGCTTGATTTACCTGCTTTTCCCCTTCTTCTTTGTCATTGCTCTTCGCATCGCCAAGCACTTTGCCACCTCCATCTTCTTTTCTTTCAGCACTTGGCACTCTTGGGGGCTCCAACTCCTTTCCACTTCTAAGCGTGATCGCTTTGCATTGCTCCTTAGGGTTGGTTTCTGTGTTACTAGGGAGGTTACCGTGGACCTTGTTGGTCAATGCATTGGCCAATTGGCCCACTTGAACCTCAAGATTGTGAATGGAGGAGGAGTGGTTCTTTGTGATTTGCTCGAACTTTCCTTCGATCCTTTGCAATCTCTCCCCCAAAGCATCAATGAACTTGTCCATCTTTGTTTCTAAGGAACTTGCTTTTCTTGTTGCGGTGGGTAGTTCTGTTGGAAACTTGGTGGGGGCTGTGGCCTGTTCACATTTTGACCACCCCAAGAGAAATTAGGGTGGTTCCTCCATCCTGGGTTGTAAGTGTTAGAGTAGGAGTTATTGACTTGTCTCCCCTGCATATTTTCGTGCATGTTCGCTCCTACAAAATTTACCTGTTCATTCAAAACAACAGGAAATGGACTCCCAAATGAGCAATCAGTGGAAACATGATTAAAGTCACAACATAATTCACAAGAAGGCTTAGGGTTAACGTTCAAATTATTACCATTCAAGGAATCCAACTTGTGAGTTAGAGCGCTTACCTGAGCTTGTAACAACGCAATAGCATTGAGCTCTAACTTACCCCCTTGGTTCTTTTGAGTGGTGGATTCCACCGACCATTAATAGTTGTTGATCGCCATCTCCTCAATTAGGTTGTAGGCATCATCCACGGCCTTTGTAACCAAAGAACCTCCAGCTGCTGCATCAATTGTGCACTTAGTGTTGGCCCCCAATCCATTGTAAAACGTTTGCACCACCATCCATCTAGGTAGTCCATGGTGGGGACACCTCCTTAGCAGCTCCTTATACCTCTCCTACGCCTCGTACAGTGATTCCCACCCATTTTGAGAAAAGGTGAAAATATCATTACGTAGCTTGGCTGTCTTGGCCGGTGGGAAATACTTCGTTAGGAATGCATGTGACAGTTGTTCCCAATTGGTTATAGACCCGCTTGGCACCGAATTGAGCCAAATTTTGGCTTTATCCCTCAAAGAAAAAGGAAAAATCCTTAGTCTTATTGCATCATCCGATGCCCCGTTAATCTTGATGGTGTCACACAACTCTAGAAAGTTATCTAGATGTTGGTGGGGGTCTTCATTCGGCAGGCCATAGAACTGCACATTATTAGTCACCATGTTCAATAAGGCCGGTTTGATCTCGAAATTGTTCGCCTCAATGCGCGGCCTTTGTATCCCCGTTCTTGCTCCTTCAGCTTGGGGTGCAATGTAATCCTGTAATGTTCTTGCATTTTGATCATTCGGTGGGGCATTTTGATCATTGCCACCATTAACACCCACGTTCTGATTGTCCGCCATAATTCGTTCTTGAGCTATCCTAGCTCTTCTCGCTACGTTCCTCCTTCTGTTAGCTCTTTCAATCTCAAGGTCCAAAGGCACTAGTTCAGCTCGTGAACTTGCACGCCTCGTGATCATACACCAAAGAGCACCTACACACGAAGGAACACAAACTCAACAGCAAAAATAAAAAAAAAATATTAAAGAAGAAAATTTAGTCTAAACACACAAGCTAGTATCACAGTCAAATACGTCAATCCCCGGCAACGCCGCCAAAAACTTGTTGGGACTTCCGCAAGTGCACGCAGTCGTACAAGTAATATAGAAAGTGAGTAGAGTGTCGAATCCACAGGGATTGAGATTTGGCCCGTGAAATTGACTTGTGTTGCTTATCTAAATTGATCAAATTGAATAGTGGTTGTGATTTTCTAAATAAATCCTAATTTTCTTAATAAAAATGACTTACGAATAACAATAATACCAAATAATCAAGGCGAAAAAAACAAGTGTAAGGTGGTTTCATTCACGTAATTTGCTATTCTAATCCAATCCCCAATTTGAGTGGTTTTCGTAGTTGTGTGAAGCCTAGGAACAAATATATCCACAATCTCTCTCGAGCATTGCGGAATTAACTCATACAATTCCTCTAAGCCTAAGACTAACCAATTCTCATTCAATTAATCCCAACTTTCGAAGTATTTGTATGAATTTTTAAACACTGCCTTAAGGCTCAATCAAAGTTAAATTCATTCTCATGCAACTTTAACCCAATTGATCTTGTCTAATTAGAGCTAATATCGTGAATCGTGTCTTGACCTCATCACGATTCCCCAATTCGATAATTAGGGGTGATCAAACCCTAACCACGTATTTAACCGTTAAACAAGAATCACACAACAAAGACAATATATGAAAACCAATTCAAACTCGTAGGATTTTCATAGAATAGCAAAAAATCAATGAATTACACCATCCTTACACTTAATTTAAATTAGTTCATAAAGAAATTGAACATAAGAACGAAGTATGCAGGAGAATTCATGAAAAGAGAAGAAGGGAACTTAGTTGCTAGAATTTTCAGGCGTAGAACTCCCCACATTCGATTGTTCTTCCTTTCGTTCTTGATTTCCCCCTCTTCCGTTCTCCACAAAATCCCACCAAAATCAAAACAATATGAAAAACGAAGTTCTAAAAACAAAAAACCCAGTAAAAACGTGAACAGTAGCCGCCTCCCTCTTTCTGGACTTAAAAAGGGTGGAAAAACCCTAGAGACACCTTCCAAAATTAGAGTCCTAATCGCACTAGGAAAACTGAAAATTTTCTGCTGCGGGTTTTGGGTACGTACCCGAAATATTTTGGGTACGTACCTAAATTTACATATTCATTCAACACTTCACTGACTGAATTTGGTTACATACCCAGAATTCCTGGGTACGTACCCAAATTTACTGATTCATTTCTTCTCAACATCTCTCAAAATCTCTGAAATTAGGTTGGTGCCCAAAATATCTTGCATAGGTACCCAACTCTTGATTCCACTTTTTCGTCTCCTTGATGGTATTTTTGCTATTTTACCTACAAAACACGATTTATCTCGAATTTAGGCATAAAGAAGTTCAAATGAACAAAAATACATGATAAGTCCATCAAAATAACCATAAAAATCAAGTAGAATTACGGACTTATCAAATTTTCGGTCACAAAATGGTAGCCCCTTTGGGCGAAATTGTGACCGAATTTTCGGTCACAAAATCCTAGCCTCTTTGAACGAAATTGTGACTGAATTTTCGGTCACAAAATACTAGCCTCTTTGGGGGAAAATTGAGACCGAATTTTCGGTCACAAAATGGTAGCCTCTTTGGGCGAAATTGTGACCGAATTTTCGGTCATAAAATACTAGCCTCTTTGAGGAGAAATTGTGACCGAAAAATCGGTCACAAAATGGTAGCCTCTTTGTAGAGTGGTTTAAATTATATGTAAGTATGATAATTAAATAGAAGTTGAAATTATAAATCTATTACTATGAATTAAATTCTAAGTTACTATTTAATTTTGCAACACATTGTTAATAGGTTCACAATACCGATAATATGGTGCAAAATCAATACTTGCGCGATCTAGCTTGGGGTCCTATGAATGAAGTCAAGACATGGCCTAGATATTATGTCAATGGATACGTTTTTCATATAGATTCAGTAGCACAACGGAAGACGACTTGTAACTCTGGCGTGTGTGTAAAAGGTCAAGAATCCTCTGAATTTTATGGGAAACTTAAAGAAGTGATTGAACTTGAGTATTCGGGTAGTCCGGAAAAAAGAGTTGTGTTGTTTAATTGCCATTGGTTTGATTCAGTCTCTAATCGGGGTATTAAGGTACACAAAGAGTACGGCATTGTTGAGATAAAACAGAATGAAAGTTATCCGAAATTTGATCCATTAATTCTTGCCCAGCATGCTTCTCAAGTTTATTATGTCCCTTATCCTGGTAACAAAAGAGATAAAATTCACTGTCGCTTTGTAATCAAGACTAGACCAAGAAGTAGAGTTGATGGAGGCCATAATGTGGAGGATGCTTTGCAGGAACCATCTAATATTGTCAATTCTATTGATGACTCCAATCCAATTGGGAATTTAGTTGACAACACCGGATATAGTGAACAAATAACTATAGAAAACGTTGAACAATTACATGATTATGAACATTTGGATGAAGATGAAGAAGATGAATCCGATTTTTCTGATGGTGAAGAAGATGACAGTGAAGATAACGGAGATGAGTAATTGATTATTGTACTTATGGTTATTTTATTGTGAACTTTAATCAAGTGAAATTGTGAATGTCATCAAATTTCATGTATGTGTTAAGAATGTTGTATCAAGAATATCTTTTGATATCATTTTGTTATGTTAGTTGAAAACTTTTATTTCATCTTTTTCATATTCAACATGCTTAATATAAATTTTGTTGGAGAATCGTGCAACAGATGGCAGGTGGTGGTAAGAAAGGAAAAGGAAAGATGTCAACTCCATATTCATCTCATTCGACGATACCTCCACCAACTAACATGGCTATGCAGCCTACGGAGTCATCACAGTTAGCCCCTCCTGATGCTAATCATAGTGGTACAAATGTTCCTGCCACACCGAGTACTGAAAATAGTGTCAATGATAGTATAGTTGGAAAGATTTTCATTCGCCCTTGAGGATTAGAGTAATAATTTCTATTTTAATATTCTTAGTGTTTATATTATTCAACTTTTATTGTTATTAATCTTTGTATGTGTTGTCATATAGGTTCAGTGATAATAAAAAGTGTGTTGATGAGATAACAACTATTGTAAAGAAGTCATTTGGAGGGCCATGGAAATCTTGGAAAAAAGTCCCTGAATCTGAAAGGGATAAGTGGTTTGGAGAGTTTGAGGTAATCACACATATGTTTGTAATTCTATGACATTTTTATGTAATTAAGAATATCTAATATTACTCTAACACAATAAAATGAATTTTTGTAGAAAAAATTTGTTTGGCATGAAGAAAATCAAGATGAGATTCATGCAATTTTCAATCTTCGTGGGGTTGTGCTATTAAAAGTAAACTATATCGGGCACATGAAAAGAACAAAAAGCCTCGTTGGATAACTAATGAATATTGGGAAGATTTGAGGCAACAATGGGCCATAGAGAGTTATAAGAAAAAATGTGCTCAAGCCAAGAAGAATAGAGCATCAGATTGTAATGGACAAGGCTTCCCAATTCACTCGGGTGGTTCTATTACCCACCTTACGCATATGGATAGAATGGTAATTATATTGTGTATATATCATTATTTAGCATTAAGTATAATTTATTTTTAATTAATTTTTTCTTTGTAGGAGGTAGAAACGGGTGAAACCCCTTCTCTTGTTCAAGCTTTTATATGTCTCCACTCCAAAAAAAATAAGGAAGGTGAACGGGTCTTTGTGAACGATCGTGCAAAAAATAATGTCGTAAGTAATATTATATATCAACATTAGTAATATTTTTGAACTTGTATGTATTGTTTGTTCATTCTTGTTTTACATATTTAATTTGTTTTGTTTGTTTTTGATTTGTTTTACATGTAGGTATCATTTCAAAACAAGTGGGCTGCTCGTGGAAACAGTGGTGCAACTTCGAGTGAGAATGAGGATGGCACTGAGCATGAGAGGCAAAAGGAGATTGACGTAATCAATTTTTATAATATAACTTACTTTACATTTTATTGGTTTCTATATTGAAAGATGCATAATTTTGATTGTCCATTTGTTTTCGTCTTTTAGGTGTGGATGGATACTGTTGGAGATTTGAAAAAAGGTCAGGCGTAAGGTGTTGTAGGTGTGGCAAAACTTTTGAAGTCTTCCGAATCTCGATCAACTTCTGCTCCTTGGGCAAGAGGCGCATTGGAGGGTAAGGAGACTAGGGCCCTTAAACTTCAAGTAGATGAGCAGAAGACGAAGATCGAAGAGCAAGCAAAGGAGATTGAGGAGCAAAAGAAAAAAATTGACTTAGTTCAGGAGCAGAACGTGAAGTTGCAAGATTCACTTCTCAACTTGTCTGCAAAGTTTGACTCATTCCAACAGTCCATGAGTCAAATGCAAGGGTTCGCATCCTTTCCATCAGGAAGCTCAAATACCCACTTTTATGCCACCCACATATGGATTTTTGACCCCACCACATGCTACTGAAGTCCCTTTCATTGCATCATCATCATCGAAAACGAGCAAGTTAATAGGTCAAAACAATTGTGACGGTGACAATGATGAGAATGATAATTGATGTCGACAACTATCTTGCTATTTGTGTTTGGTGAATATGTATGTATATATGTAGAAGATTTGAGAGATGTGATGTTTTTTGTGGATAAAGATATGACTTGAATGTATTTGGTGATGTAATTTGCGGAAATTGGTGTATGTTTTGAGGATATTGGTGTATATGTTGGGGATATTGTTGAATGTTTGGTGGATATTGGTGTATGTTGATGGATAGATAATTTGGAGTTGATCATGTTTGGTGGATGCATGTTTGCGATTTTATAATGATAAGTATTGAATTATGTAGAATATTAGAATGTTTATTGGTGTATCTTTTGCGGATATGTTTTGAGGATATTTGTGTATATTTTGCGGATATTGTTGAATTTTAGCGGATATTGGTGTATGTTTCGAGAATATTAGTATATATTTTGCGGATATTGGTGTATGTTTGGCGGATATTGGTGTATGTTTGGCGGATATTGATGTATGTTTTGCGAACATTGGTGTTATTTGAATTGGGGAATTTGCAAATTGAAACAATTGAAATTCATATTACAGGTCAGGTTTGTGATCAAAAATACATTTACAAAAATCTGTGGTTGAAAATTTGTGACCGATTTTTTGGTCACAAAATACTATATCAATAGTGACCGAAATTTCTCACTGTTCCATTACAATTTGTGACCGAAAAATCGGTCACTATTGTTTTTCGATATTAGTGACCGAATTTTCGGTCACTATTATTTTTTAAAATGACTCAACGTTTAGTCACAAAGACGGTCACTATTTTCATGAAATTGTGACCGAAAATTCGGTCACTATTTTCCTTGAAATTGTGACCGAAAATTCGGTCACTATTATTTTCCCCTGTCACTACAATTTCGGTCATAAAGTCGGTCACTAATACTTGATTCTGTGATCGAAAATTCAGTCACTATTAATTTAATCTGTGATCGAAATTTCAGTCACTATTATTTTCTGCTGTGACTAAAAATTCGGTCACTATTTGACGATATGTGACCGAAAATTCGGTGACTATTTATTTTTTTTGTGACTAATAGTTCAGTCACAAAGTCGGTCACAAAAATAGTCAGTCACAGATTCGGTCACAAAAAACTGTGATGAAGGTTTTCGTGACCGATTTTTTCGGTCACTGATTCGGTCACAGATCTGTTTTTATGACCGATTTTAGCCAAAATCGATCACTAAAAACAGTTTTTTTAGTAGTGGTAGTGCTATTGGAATTATATATACAAATACATGTAGTTTGTAGCGTATACATCTTACATTTGGATGTCATTATAAATATAAATGTGTATATGTATATATAATAATTATTACTAAAAAGTGTAACGACCCGGTAAATCCTTTATTTACATATTTTATATTATACAAAATTTATAGGATTATTTTGTGAGTTATTGATTTCTAGAGATTATTTTTTTTTCAAATATGATTTTTTTTGTGAACTAGTGAGCATTTTACTACCTAAATATTTATAAAATATTATAAATTCCAAATATTTTTTTAAAATTTTATGCATTTGATCCTTCTAAACTTCCAGAAATTTTTAATAGATTATTTTCAACTTTTACCTATTTTTCCAAGCATTTTAGTAATTTTCGGAAAACATTGTATTTAAGTTATTAATTTGAAATCTAATTTTTAAAATGCTTAATTATTATCCAAAAATTAAAATAATAATACAAATAAATATTCTAGGTTTTATTTGACTTATAAAAATTAATTTTCGAATTTTACAATTTTATTTCTATTTTTGGGCAATTTTCGAAAAATTGGCAAAATAAGGGGTATTTTGGTCTTTTCACCTCTCCAACCCCAAATTTCGTTTTTTCCTGAGAAATAAGCAATAAAATACTTAATAAATAAGAGTTTCAGAATATATATGTTTTTGTTTGATTTTAGTTGATTTTATTTTATATTTTATCAAAATATCTTTACTAATACATACTCTTGAACCTCATATACATAAATAACTATATATTAGTGGTGATGTACATGGCTACATATACACACACACACATACCCACATATATATACATGGTATTTAGTAAGAATAGGTGTAAGCATATATAGCCATGTATAATGTATGGAATAGGTATTTAGTTGAATTTAATAATTGGATATTTGTGTCTAATACATGGAAGATAATTACACAAGACCATATATACCAAAATCCTCATTTTTCAGCCATTTTTCCAGCCCAAAACCGTGCACTCTCTCTTGCTCTTACACTCTCTTTCATTTTTCCTCCAAACACTTCACTTCCTCCAAATTACTACACACTTTGAAGAACAAAGGTAGGAACTCTTCTTTATACCTTAAGTAGAGGGTTTTTCTTCTTCTTCTTGAGGAGATTAGGCAAGCTTCCATACTCTTGTGCCCAAGCAATGTAAAAGAACAAGCTTGAATGGCCTAGAGTGAGAGCTTTTGCCAAACATACCACCAAGTTGAGGGTTTTAGTTATGTTGCTAGCTTCATGTTACTTTATAGTTCATTTTATCATGTTTAACTCTTGTTGGGAGGAAGTTGAAGGATGGATAGTATTATGAGCATGATCTTGAAGATCTTATGTGATTAGTATGCTTATTTGGAGTTCTATGTGCTTACTATGCTTTCTTAGAAAATTATGTGATTATTGTGCCTTCTTACAATAATATGGCATTCTTATGTTTTATTTGAATTATTATGTGAGTTCTATGCTTTATATGAAGTAGTATGAGACCATGATTCTTTAATTGAGCTAGTAGGAGAATATCCTATGTTGTCTTGAAAGTATTTGTGAAGAAAGCTCCACATATCTATTTATTATACTTTATTGTATAGTTTTATGCCTACTTTGATGATTATAGAAATATACATGTATATATATATATATCTATGTACGTATATATATGTAAATATTTAAAGTATTGTTATCTATTCATTTAACTAATTTATTAGAGATTAGGTATATATATCTATATATAGTTATGTACGTATATATATATATGTCTACTTATTATAGACTAATTATATACTTAGTAATACTTAGTAAGACTACTTTAATCTATATATATATATATGGTACGTATAAGTATATATATGATTATATTCATTTTATTAGTTATATATATATGTAGATAATTTCAATCATCTTATATCTATATCTCACTTTATATAGTTTATATATTTTTCTATCATCTTTATATATATAAACTTATCTATATCACATTTTATATATTTTATATATTTATATTAGTTATCTTTTAATCTATATATATATTTAAGTATATTTATACTAGTTATATTTTAGTCTTTATATTTATATATTTATACTAGTTATGTTTATATATTTATATTTATATTTTATCTATTTACATATTTTGCTACTATCTATTTACATATGCTTAATAAGCAAACATAAAGCTTTCATTATAAGTGTGGAGCTTACTTTGCTAAACTATGATTATGTGCATATGTGAACAAATTGCAATTGTGTGGATGGGCCCATATGTGCTGGAATGGTCTGGGGGGTGTTCCACCGGGACATACTATTGAGTAGCCGGGAGAGTTCACCACCCTTCCATCTCCTAATCCCTCCCTTGGGTAGATGGAGGGATCTACTCAAGAGAGAGGGTCGTAGAACAATACTAAGGCGTATGCCCGGGATACGACCATTGGAGGATAAGGCTGGCGGGAGAAATGTGCTGGTTGTTATTTCGGCCCGGGTAGTTATAAGGGTCACTGTCAGGTGACGAAAGGTAGAAAGTGTGAAATTATATATGTGCTATGTGTAACTAATGTGCACTTGACACCCGAGCACCTTATGTGTATAAAGAAGTGTTTCTACTCAACGTATGTTGATTCCATGTTATATTATATTTTAGATGCTTCCGAAGATAGCTTTTATGATGGTGAGGAGGAGGAACCTTTTGAAGCATTTTATTAGGAAGAAGGATGTAGGATTTTCCGCTGCGTACCTGTTTTGGGTTTTTGCTTTTGCTATGTATCAATAGTAAACTAGCAAGTCGAGACTCTCTTTTGTTGATGTACCCTTATGTAATGTACCTTATACGTTGCAATTAAAAATGTATGCATGTATGTATCCAATAATGATAGTATTAATCTAATAATAATAATAATAATAATAATAAAGGGATTTCGGGGTCGTCATAAAAAGTGATTGATATGATAGATGAATGACTAGATCAAAAATATTGTTGTTAATGTATAGATATTATTTCTTTGAAGTAAGCGATGGATAGATGAATTAGTTCTTTTGTGCAAGTGAATAGTTGCTCCATTTGAATACATACTAAAATCATTGAATTTTGTTATAATTAGGGGCGAAGCCAAAAAATTTTAGCTTCATATTAAATTAGAAGTTGGGGGTGTGGGAGAGGGGCTCACCCACCAGCCGCCCCCCCCCCCCCCCCCCCCCCCGGTCCATCTCTGGTGATAATTGAACATTGAAGAAGCAAATTAGTTGTTGCAAAAATAAGTACAAAAATTGGGAAATGAGTGTTTGGTGTTTCTACTACATGACAGGAATTTGTAGTGATACCAAGCATAACTACAAAAATCTAGAAATAACACTAGAAAGTCTCTCTTCATTTTGTTAGTGGTTTTCCACACAAAATTCAATCATACTTTTTTATTAAATTAATGGCTTGTGATATTAGCTGATTTGAATGTTAGTCCTTAGTATTTGCATATGCCGTTAGTTGTGGATTTAATTAAATAAATAATACTTTAGCTCTTTTATATAAAATTTGATTTCTTTTATATTTTTATATTGATCGGACATGCTATCGAGTTTAGAATTTTTTGTAGGATTCGATCTTGATAACAAAAAGCACAAAATCTCATAAAATCCGAATCCAATTGGAATATCAGAAAGCTAATCGAGGACGAAGGGTCTGTAACCCGATGTTTCATACAAGTTTGGGGGCCCATAAAGCATCCAAAATGGCTTTTCGGAGCTACCTCTGTCGTTGACTTCCTCATTTTTGTTCCACTTAATAATGCAACTCTAATTTAGTTTCTTTTTGAAATTCACCTGCACTTGCAAATCAGATATTACTCTTTGATTTTGGAGACAAAGTAGCCTTAGTGCATATAGATAGTGATATTTTTATAATGCATTACCAACTAAAGTTTAGTCATTTTTGACAATATTTATTGATTCTTCACCATTCATACCTATATTATTAAGGGAAAAATCCATTTTATCCCCTCTAATGCAGCACGCAACCCCTTCTGAGCACGCCATCACCGCTAAAGGGAGGGAACATTTAAGTGTGAAAAAAATGTCCTCGAAAGAGATTACACAATAAGAGGAGGGCCTTAGAGTGAAGTAAAATCGATGTGAGGAAATTGTGCCCCAAGCCTACCTCGCATAAGTCCGGGGAAAATGTCCTCGAAGGAGGATCTGATGAGGTCCTCAAGGGGTTCAACTCACTAGGCAAAGGTCCAGGTACAATGAACGACCTCAAAGAGTCTAAAGGATAGAGCAACATCGAAGGATGAAGGCCCCTTTCGAGGGTAGGTATGTCCTTAGGCAGTACAATTGACCACTAGCATGTCTAAAAAGGGCCCCCAACAACCCTATCATGTAACGACCCGGTAAATCCTTTATTTACATATTTTATATTATACAAAATTTATAGGATTATTTTGTGAGTTATTGATTTCTAGAGATTATTTTTTTTCAAATATGATTTTTTTTGTGAACTAGTGAGCATTTTACTACCTAAATATTTATAAAATATTATAAATTCCAAATATTTTTTTAAAATTTTATGCATTTGATCCTTCTAAACTTCCAGAAATTTTTAATAGATTATTTTCAACTTTTACCTATTTTTCCAAGCATTTTAGTAATTTTCGGAAAACATTGTATTTAAGTTATTAATTTGAAATCTAATTTTTAAAATGCTTAATTATTATCCAAAAATTAAAATAATAATACAAATAAATATTCTAGGTTTTATTTGACTTATAAAAATTAATTTTCGAATTTTACAATTTTATTTCTACTTTTGGGCAATTTTCGAAAAATTGGCAAAACAAGGGGTATTTTGGTCTTTTCACCTCTCCAACCCCAAGTTTCGTTTTTTCCTGAGAAATAAGCAATAAAATACTTAATAAATAAGAGTTTCAGAATATATATATTTTTGTTTTATTTTAGTTGATTTTATTTTATATTTTATCAAAATATCTTTACTAATACATACTCTTGAACCTCATATACATAAATAACTATATATTAGTGGTGATGTACATGGCTACATATACACACACACACATACCCACATACATATACATGGTATTTAGTAAGAATAGGTGTAAGCATATATAGCCATGTATAATGTATGGAATAGGTATTTAGTTGAATTTAATAATTGGATATTTGTGTCTAATACATGGAAGATAATTACACAAGACCATATACACCAAAATCCTCATTTTTCAGCTATTTTTCCAGCCCAAAACCGTGCACTCTCTCTTGCTCTTACACTCTCTTTCATTTTTTCCTCCAAACACTTCACTTCCTCCAAATTACTACACACTTTGAAGAACTAAGGTAGGAACTCTTCTTTATACCTTAAGTAGAGGGTTTTTCTTCTTCTTCTTGAGGAGATTAGGCAAGCTTCCATACTCTTGTGCCCAAGCAATGTAAAAGAACAAGCTTGAATGGCCTAGAGTGAGAGCTTTTGCCAAACATACCACCAAGTTGAGGGTTTTAGTTATGTTGCTAGCTTCATGTTACTTTATAGTTCATTTTATCATGTTTAACTCTTGTTGGGAGGAAGTTGAAGGATGGATAGTATTATGAGCATGATCTTGAAGATCTTATGTGATTAGTATGCTTATTTGGAGTTCTATGTGCTTACTATGCTTTCTTGAAAAATTATGTGATTATTGTGCCTTCTTACAATAATATGGCATTCTTATGTTTTATTTGAATTATTATGTGAGTTCTATGCTTTATATGAAGTAGTATGAGACCATGATTCTTTAATTGAGCTAGTAGGAGAATATCCTATGTTGTCTTGAAAGTATTTGTGAAGAAAGCTCCACATATCTATTTATTATACTTTATTGTATAGTTTTATGCCTACTTTGATGATTATAGAAATATACATGTATATATATATATATATATATGTACGTATATATATGTAAATATTTAAAGTATTGTTATCTATTCATTTAACTAATTTATTAGAGATTAGGTATATATATATATAGTTATGTACGTATATATATATGTCTACTTATTATAGACTAATTATATACTTAGTAATACTTAGTAAGACTACTTTAATCTATATATATATATATATGGTACGTATAAGTATATATATAATTATATTCATTTTATTGGTTTATATACATATGTAGATAATTTCAATCATCTTATATCTATATCACACTTTATATAGTTTATATATTTTTCTATCATCTTTATATATGTAAACTTATCTATATCACATTTTATATATTTTATATATTTATATTAGTTATCTTTTAATCTATATATATATTTAAGTATATTTATACTAGTTATATTTTAGTCTTTATATTTATATATTTATACTAGTTATGTTTATATATTTATATTTATATTTTATCTATTTACATATTTTGCTACTATCTATTTACATATGCTTAATAAGCAAATATAAAGCTTTCATTTATAAGTGTGGAGCTTACTTTGCTAAACTATGATTATGTGCATATGTGAACAAATTGCAATTGTGTGGATGGGCCCATATGTGCTGGAATGGTCTGGGGGGTGTTCCACCGGGACATACTATTGAGTAGCCGGGAGAGTTCACCACCCTTCCATCTCCTAATCCCTCCCTTGGGTAGATGGAGGGATCTACTCAAGAGAGAGGGTCGTAGAACAATACTAAGGCGTATGCCCGGGATACGACCATTGGAGGATAAGGCTGGCGGGAGAAATGTGCTGGTTGTTATTTCGGCCCGGGTAGTTATAAGGGTCACTGTCAGGTGACGAAAGGTAGAAAGTGTGAAATTATATATGTGCTATGTGTAACTAATGTGCACTTGACACCCGAGCACCTTATGTGTATAAAGAAGTGTTTCTACTCAACGTATGTTGATTCCATGTTATATTATATTTTAGATGCTTCCGAAGATAGCTTTTATGATGGTGAGGAGGAGGAACCTTTTGAAGCATTTTATTAGGAAGAAGGATGTAGGATTTTCTGCTGCGTACCTGTTTTGGGTTTTTGCTTTTGCTATGTATCAATAGTAAACTAGCAAGTCGAGACTCTCTTTTGTTGATGTACCCTTATGTAATGTACCTTATACGTTGCAATTAAAAATGTATGCATGTATGTAGCCAATAATGATAGTATTAATCTAATAATAGCCATAAGACTAATAATAATAATAAAGGGATTTCGGGGTCGTCATAGGTGGTATCAGAGCTTGGGTTTACGCCTAAGCTATGCTGGGTAAGGATCCTCGGCGTAAGATTTTGGAATTGAAAGGAGATAGGCTTGATCCGAATAGGTTAAGTAGGAATGAATTTCCTTGAGATGTGTTTGACATGCAGGGTGGCGGGTGTGGCTGGGCGGCCGACCAGTGCATACTTTGCTCCCCTGAATGGCAAATACTTGACTAATTTGAGTATAAGGCGAATTTTTTTTGGGTAATAGTTGTAAATACTTGTGAAATTATGTGACTTAAGTTCGACGTGTGTAAAATCTACCTCTTGAACCTATAGGAACCAACTCGAGAGTCACCACGAGTATATGTGAAGTTGCTAAAACCTCTAGTGCATCTAATGGATTTTATATAAGGTTGAATTATATGTTGGCGAAAACGTATCTTTTGGTAAAATTAGTACTGAGATAAGGACCTTGAGAATTGGGAAAGGTAGAGGCTATGTACTTTGTTGAACTTAAGAAAAGAAAGATTTGGAAGCTTGTGGAGGTCGTGGGCATTTTGTATTGAATTGCCCTCAGTCCAAACCAGTGCCAACCCCGAATACTGGAAAGAATACAAAGGGCAATGGGAAGCAAGTGGAGAATCCACGAATTCAAGGGAAGGTCTTTGCTATGAACCAGGCCGAGGTCGAGAATTCGGCGGTCGTGGAAGGTACGCTTCTCATTGACCGTTATTTTGCTAAAGTGTTAATGGATCCTGGTTCTACGCATTCATATATATCGACTAGTTTCTTTACTAGTTTACAAGTTCAACCTGAGGCCTTACCTTACGAATTAGAAATCACAACACCCCTTGGAACTAAATGGAAGACGAACTTAGTTTATCGAGATTGTGCACTAGAAATTAGTGGCCAAAAGATGACTGCTGACCTAGTATTACTACCCATTCATGACTTTGATGTTATTTTGGATATGGATTGGCTAGCAACACACTACGCTCAAGTAGACTGTCATCACAAAGTTGTGCGGCTCTGTTTCCCGAATCAATCTATCATTGAAATCGTAGGGAACAAAACCACACCCGCATTACCCATTATCTCTTCTCTACAAGCCAATCGACTGCTACAGAAGGGCAATTATGCGTTCTTAGCCCATATCATGAATAAGTCGGAAGATAAGAAGATGCTTCAAGAGGTGCCCATAGTAAATGAGTACCCCGATGTTTTCCCTGATGATTTGAAAGACTTACCTCCACATCGGGAGATTGAGTTTGTAATCGAGTTGTTACCTGGAACAGCTCCGATCTCTAAGACTCCTTATAGGATGGCCCCTGCTGAGTTAAATGAGCTTAAGACCCAACTACAAGAATTACTCGATAAAGGGTTTATCCGCCCGAGCACATCACCATGGGGAGCTCCGGTACTATTTGTCAAGAAGAAAGATGGAACTTGGAGGTTATGTATCGACTATCGTCCGCTTAACCAAGTTACCATCAAGAATAAGTACCCTCTACCGAACATTGATGAGCTATTTGATCAGCTTCAAGGAGCTTCAGTTTATTCAAAACTGGATTTGAAAACCGGATATCATCAAGTACGAATTCGAGAGGAAGATATCCCTAAGACCGCCCTTAATACTCGGTACGGTCACTACGAGTTTGTGGTGATGCCATTCGGTGTAACGAATGCCCCGGCAACGTTCATGGAGTTGATGAACCGGATATTCCGACCATACCTAGACCAATTTGTAGTTGTCTTTATAGATGACATACTGGTCTACTCTGAGTCGGAAGAAGAGCACGAAAGGCACTTGAGGATAGTACTTCAGACGCTGAGGGAAGAGAAATTGTATGCCAAATTCAGCAAGTGTGAATTCTGGCTGACACAGGTGGCCTTTTTAGGACACATAGTGTCGAAGGATGGGATTGCAGTTGATCCAGGAAAAGTGAAAGCCATAGTGGAATGGAAGCAACCAATGACTGTCACGGAGGTGCGAAGTTTTCTGGGTTTGGCTGGGTATTATCGGAGATTTATCAAGGATTTCTCCAAGATTGCTCGCCCCTTGACCAGACTAACGCAAGCCAAAGTGCGGTTCATTTGGGATAACCATTGTGAAGCTAGCTTTCAAGAATTGAAGGATCGATTGGTCACCGCCCCTGTATTAACTCTGCCACAGGGGAATGAAGGGTTTGTAGTCTACACAGATGCGTCCAAAGAAGGACTAGGCTGTGTACTTATGCAGAATAAAAAGGGTAGTAGCTTATGCTTCGAGAAAATTAAAACCTTATGAAGAAAACTACCCAACGCATGATCTAGAGCTGGCAACCATTGTCTTTGCTCTTAAGAAGTGGAGACATTACCTTTTTGGTACTTCGTTTGAAGTATTTACTGACCACAAAAGTCTCAAGTATTTATTCTCTCAAAAAGAGTTGAATATGAGACAACGAAGATGGTTAGAATTGCTAGCTGATTTTAATTGCGACATTCTATACCATCCGGGTAAAGCGAATGTCGTAGCTGATGCTTTAAGTAGGAAGGCCAGTCTAGCCTGCTTAATGACACGAGAATGGAAATTGCTAGAAGACATCTCAAGTGGGAAACCTAAAGAACGGGAGTTTGGAGTTGTGTTTTCACAACTACATGCTCAGCCCGTGATACTTGAGCGAATTAAAGAAGCACAAGAAATGGACGACGAACTCCAAAGGGTTAAAGAGAGGGTTAACCTCGGCCAAGAAAAGGAGTTCGCATTGCCAAACGATGGAATTTTGAGATTTCGAAATCGAATATATGTTCCAAACAATGAGCAGCTGAAAAGGGAGATATTAGAGGAATGCCATAATACCAAGTACACAATACATCCAGGGACAAACAAGATGTATCAAGATGTGAGACGACAGTACTGGTGGCCCAAAATGAAAAGGCAGATAGCAGAGTTTGTGGCAAAGTGCTTAACTTGTCAACAAGTTAAAGCAAGCCACCAGAAGCCCTTTGGGTTATTGCAACCTCTTCCAATCCCTGAGTGGAAATGGGAACACATTACGATGGATTTCATTATGGGACTACCACGAACACAGAGAGGTCACGATGCAGTATGGGTGGTCGTGGACAGACTCACAAAAAGCGGCCATTTTCTTGCATTTGCTAAGACCTATTCGCTAGATAAGATGGCAGAAATCTATAAAAATGAGATTGTTCGCTTACACGGTGTCCCAGTAAGTATAGTATCTGACCGAGACCCTCGGTTTGTCTCAAAATTTTGGCAAGGATTGCAGAAGGCTTTGGAGACTAAGTTGAATTTTAGTACGGCTTATCACCCACAAACAGATGGACAGACTGAAAGAGTTATCCAGATTCTTGAAGACATGCTTAGAGCGTGTACCTTAGATTTTGGTGGGAATTGGGATCGACACTTGCCCCTCACAGAGTTCGCCTATAACAACAGTTACCAAGCCACGATAGGCGTGGCCCCGTTTGAGGCTCTTTATGGAAGAAAGTGTAGATCCCCAGTTTGTTGGAGTGAAGTGGGTGAAAGTAAGCTAATAGGCCCAGATTTGATTCGTGAGACAACAGAAACGATCAAGATGATAAAGAAAAGGATGGAGACAACACAAAGTCGTCAGAAGAGTTATGCTGACCGACGACGAAAAAACTTGGAGTTCGAAGTAGGTGACTTCGTATTCTTAAAAGTCTCGCCAAGAAAAGGTGTTTTGAGGTTTGGGAGAAAGGGCAAGCTTAACCCACGCTATATTGGACCTTTTGAGATACTTGCGAGAGTGGGGAAAGTTGCCTACCGATTATCCTTACCCCCAACTTTGGCAGAAGTACATAACGTATTTCATGTGTCTATGCTTAAGAAATACCATCCTGATCCCTCTCATGTTGTCGACCATGAGTCCCTCGACATTAGTCCAGACTTGACCTATGTTGAAGAACCAACGAGAATTCTAGACTTCCAAGAACACACCTTGAGAAACAAAACCATAAAATTAGTCCGCGTTCTATGGAAGGATCATGGGATTGAAGAGAGTACGTGGGAACGACTGGAAGAGATGCAAGAGAAATACCCACAGTTGTTCGATTAGGCTTCGACTCAATTTCGAGGACGAAATTTTGTAAGGAGGGGAGGATGTAACGACCCGGTAAATCCTTTATTTACATATTTTATATTATACAAAATTTATAGGATTATTTTGTGAGTTATTGATTTCTAGAGATTATTTTTTTTCAAATATGATTTTTTTTGTGAACTAGTGAGCATTTTACTACCTAAATATTTATAAAATATTATAAATTCCAAATATTTTTTTAAAATTTTATGCATTTGATCCTTCTAAACTTCCAGAAATTTTTAATAGATTATTTTCAACTTTTACCTATTTTTCCAAGCATTTTAGTAATTTTCGGAAAACATTGTATTTAAGTTATTAATTTGAAATCTAATTTTTAAAATGCTTAATTATTATCCAAAAATTAAAATAATAATACAAATAAATATTCTAGGTTTTATTTGACTTATAAAAATTAATTTTCGAATTTTACAATTTTATTTCTATTTTTGGGCAATTTTCGAAAAATTGGCAAAACAAGGGGTATTTTGGTCTTTTCACCTCTCCAACCCCAAGTTTCATTTTTTCCTGAGAAATAAGCAATAAAATACTTAATAAATAAGAGTTTCAGAATATATATATTTTTGTTTTATTTTAGTTGATTTTATTTTATATTTTATCAAAATATCTTTACTAATACATACTCTTGAACCTCATATACATAAATAACTATATATTAGTGGTGATGTACATGGCTACATATACACACACACACATACCCACATACATATACATGGTATTTAGTAAGAATAGGTGTAAGCATATAGCCATGTATAATGTATGGAATAGGTATTTAGTTGAATTTAATAATTGGATATTTGTGTCTAATACATGGAAGATAATTACACAAGACCATATACACCAAAATCCTCATTTTTCAGCCATTTTTCCAGCCCAAAACCGTGCACTCTCTCTTGCTCTTACACTCTCTTTCATTTTTTCCTCCAAACACTTCACTTCCTCCAAATTACTACACACTTTGAAGAACTAAGGTAGGAACTCTTCTTTATACCTTAAGTAGAGGGTTTTTCTTCTTCTTCTTGAGGAGATTAGGCAAGCTTCCATACTCTTGTGCCCAAGCAATGTAAAAGAACAAGCTTGAATGGCCTAGAGTGAGAGCTTTTGCCAAACATACCACCAAGTTGAGGGTTTTAGTTATGTTGCTAGCTTCATGTTACTTTATAGTTCATTTTATCATGTTTAACTCTTGTTGGGAGGAAGTTGAAGGATGGATAGTATTATGAGCATGATCTTGAAGATCTTATGTGATTAGTATGCTTATTTGGAGTTCTATGTGCTTACTATGCTTTCTTGGAAAATTATGTGATTATTGTGCCTTCTTACAATAATATGGCATTCTTATGTTTTATTTGAATTATTATGTGAGTTCTATGCTTTATATGAAGTAGTATGAGACCATGATTCTTTAATTGAGCTAGTAGGAGAATATCCTATGTTGTCTTGAAAGTATTTGTGAAGAAAGCTCCACATATCTATTTATTATACTTTATTGTATAGTTTTATGCCTACTTTGATGATTATAGAAATATACATGTATATATATATATATATATATGTACGTATATATATGTAAATATTTAAAGTATTGTTATCTATTCATTTAACTAATTTATTAGAGATTAGGTATATATATATATAGTTATGTACGTATATATATATGTCTACTTATTATAGACTAATTATATACTTAGTAATACTTAGTAAGACTACTTTAATCTATATATATATATATATGGTACGTATAAGTATATATATAATTATATTCATTTTATTGGTTTATATACATATGTAGATAATTTCAATCATCTTATATCTATATCACACTTTATATAGTTTATATATTTTTCTATCATCTTTATATATGTAAACTTATCTATATCACATTTTATATATTTTATATATTTATATTAGTTATCTTTTAATCTATATATATATTTAAGTATATTTATACTAGTTATATTTTAGTCTTTATATTTATATATTTATACTAGTTATGTTTATATATTTATATTTATATTTTATCTATTTACATATTTTGCTACTATCTATTTACATATGCTTAATAAGCAAATATAAAGCTTTCATTTATAAGTGTGGAGCTTACTTTGCTAAACTATGATTATGTGCATATGTGAACAAATTGCAATTGTGTGGATGGGCCCATATGTGCTGGAATGGTCTGGGGGGTGTTCCACCGGGACATACTATTGAGTAGCCGGGAGAGTTCACCACCCTTCCATCTCCTAATCCCTCCCTTGGGTAGATGGAGGGATCTACTCAAGAGAGAGGGTCGTAGAACAATACTAAGGCGTATGCCCGGGATACGACCATTGGAGGATAAGGCTGGCGGGAGAAATGTGCTGGTTGTTATTTCGGCCCGGGTAGTTATAAGGGTCACTGTCAGGTGACGAAAGGTAGAAAGTGTGAAATTATATATGTGCTATGTGTAACTAATGTGCACTTGACACCCGAGCACCTTATGTGTATAAAGAAGTGTTTCTACTCAACGTATGTTGATTCCATGTTATATTATATTTTAGATGCTTCCGAAGATAGCTTTTATGATGGTGAGGAGGAGGAACCTTTTGAAGCATTTTATTAGGAAGAAGGATGTAGGATTTTCTGCTGCGTACCTGTTTTGGGTTTTTGCTTTTGCTATGTATCAATAGTAAACTAGCAAGTCGAGACTCTCTTTTGTTGATGTACCCTTATGTAATGTACCTTATACGTTGCAATTAAAAATGTATGCATGTATGTAGCCAATAATGATAGTATTAATCTAATAATAGCCATAAGACTAATAATAATAATAAAGGGATTTCGGGGTCGTCATATATCAGGTATGAAAAAGCTCTATCACCTAACGCATACTAACATACATGGAGGGTACTTTTTATTCCCAGATGCCATTAATGCTCTCTCTTAAAGGCAACCATAGGCATTAAATGCTTAGCATATGCATTAAATGCAAAATCAAGCCCCATTAAATAAAAGTAATGCTGGCGGTCATGGGAAGTCCAAAAAAGAACAAAAAACATTTCCACATTTACTTTACATGTCAATCAAATGACCAACTCCCATCGACCAAGTTAAATCAAGGCACATTTGATATAAATAGGCTCTAGACCTTCACAAAAAAAGGTATCTTACATTTTTAAGCTCAATTAGCTAACACTATTCATCATCTTCCTCCCTTCCATATTTAAACAATGTTCACTATAGTAACACTACTAGAAAAAATGCAATTAGCCACGGATTTTAGCCACGGATTTTGCCAAAAATCCGTGGCCAAGAAGATTAGCCACGGATTTTTTTCGTGGCTAAAAGTAGCGTGGATAACCTTGGCCACGACCATTTAGCTATGGCTGTGATTAGCCACAGCGTGGCCACGAAATTCTGGCCACAGCCATTAGCCACGGTCTAGCCGTGGCTAATAGCCATGGTCAAACCATGGCCAAATTGGCCACCTTTTTCTGAAAATGCCTGGCTGTGTCTAAGCCGTGGCCTTTAGCCATGGCCAATATTGGCCACTTTTTTCTGAAAATGCCTAGCCGTGGCCTTTAGCCACGGCCATCCATGTCTAAGCCGTGGACTTTAGCCACGGCTGGGCCGTGGACTTTAGCCACGGCTGGGCCGTGGCTAATCCGCGGCCCTTAGCTACGGCCAGGCTGTGGCTAATGCCTATGTACCTGAAAAAATTAGCCACGACCTAATCTATGGCTAATTTTGCCAGAAATCATCAGATTTCTACCGCTTTTGTTCCAAACCAGCCTGCACCCTGTTTTTTGTATTGCCAATTAAAAACACCAGCATTCCAACAGTACATCATTTTATGCCAATTATCCATTGAAAATGATGATCACAGATCATCCAATACCAAATGTATCATCAAATATTAAATCAAAATAACGATCACAGATCGTTCAACACCAAATATATCGTCAAATAAAAATGAGAAAGAGTCGAATATTGCTAATTCATTATAAACTTAAAGCAGTTAGAGAATACACAAATTGTTTGTCATAATAAAAGTTATTAAAATATCAGAAAGTGTCAATGTCTAATAAGGTCCAATACCATCATTCTCATCATCATCATCGTGCTCGTCATCATGTGCATAATTTGGAGGAGTGTGCCTGGAGGTGGATCGCTGCCCTCCCGATGAAGTCCTACGAGAACCTCTCTATTGGGTGGGGGTGGGTTGTACATAAGGTGAACCAGTTGACGGGTGTGGCTGATTAGGCAAAGAGGCAAAAGTACCCTGGGTCAAACTTTGAAAGCTCTGAAGCAAGGCATGGAGTGTGTGCTTCATCTCAGTCAATTCAGAGGATTGTTTCTCCTCAAACCTGTCAAACCTTTGCTTCAACTCAAGCGTGGACGGATCCTCCCATTTCGGGGGGTAAGTATGGGAGCTCGAAGTTCCCGTACTACGCCATACCACCAACCCTTATTCGGTTTAGCCATGGTCTCCTTCCACACCTATAAATCCGTGAATATAATTAGATTTAGTCGTAATATATCATTCATATTTATCTATATATTATATTAGAATATGAAAAAGTTGAGAGTTATTTGACTTACATCGAGCTTAGATGGTCGAGGTGGGGGGTGCCATCAGCAAATTGAGGAGGTGGCTGGGAATTAATCTCTTCCCACTTCTCCTTAAATGCGTTCTACGAGTTTTCAGGTTGAAACATTAGCAACAAAGTCTAAATATCAATATTGAAGTTGAAACATAATGAATACTCACAAATGAATGCTCCGCCATCTCATCAGACCATTTCATGTCCCAATTCTCATCTTTATAAGAGTAAAGATGGATGAACGACTGATCCACGGTCGGGGGTTCCCCCAATTGAGCTTCCTGTAATAAGAGATGTAATATTTTAATCCGATATATAAAAATGCTATCACTATCAAACATAATTTTGAAGTACTTATGAAATACACATACTAACCAACTCGTCGTTGTAAGTGAGGTGAGATTTTGAACCCCCTTTGTGGCCGGTCATTCCCCTTCTACTAGAATTGAAAGCCCGATTAGTTTTGTTCACTACGCTCTTTTTAAGAAAACTGGGCAACCCCCATTTTGTTTCCAGCTCCTGCCAAGCGTCATCTCCGATCCACTCAGGCTTCTTATTTTTATGACGAGCCTTGTTAAGCTTATTCTTCAGGAGGTCCGATCCCATGTGCTCAAAAGTTTTCCAAATGGCATCATGTTGGTCAGGTCTCCAATAATACACCCTCTATACAATGAGAAAACATATAACTTATAAAATAATAAATGAAAAAAATATAAAAGAAAATTTGTATATATATCAAGACTTACTTGGAATTCGGAGAACCACATGTGTCTAGTTTGTAAAGGAATTTCCTTCCACCTCTCCAATGGCTCTGTATACCCGTTCGTGAAAATGTGGGTGATCGTCCTCACGGTCTCCAAGGCAAGATTGAACCTAGTGAATATAACTTTTATATAAACAACAATCGAGATATGAATAATTATATCTTAAATAACGAACAAAAATAAACTTACTCATGTCTCCGTGAATAAATAAGACGCTTTCTGTCAACTTTGTTATTATCGAAAGTCTCCGTCTAATCGGCTTGTCTTCGCTAGGGGCTGGTGTGTGATGATGACAGTCGTCGTATGGATCGTCTCGGATGCGAAGGTCCGTCGTAGGGGGCATGTAGAGGCCACATCGGTTGGATCCTTCTCCACTACCAGTGACCTTCTCCTTGCCTTTTCTAGAACCTGTCATCTGCATTCATAGCAAAAACATCATACAACACGAACCTTTTTACATTTATATTAAAAAATTCATAGCAAAAACATCGCTCAACAAGAATCTTTTCATATTACATTAAGTAATCATTCAATCAATTGCAATACAACAATCATAGTAAATACTTATATATATGTTCATAGCAACGAAAAATCAAACCAAGCAAAATATTTATTCATAGTAAATTTTAGTCTTCATCATCTTCATCTTCTTCTTCATCTTCGTCTTCATCATCATCGTCATATTGAGGCATATTTTCGTTATCATCCTCCTCATCATCTTTAAACTGAGAGTTCAATTCTTCTTCCTTAGTACTTTGACCCATTTCATCAACTAATAAATAATCATTAGCCATGTGCGCGATGTATAATTGGTTGACCTCTTCTACGGCACCCGTACAATCAACGAGGTTACCCGTCAGTTCATTATCGATGACACCATTAACGGTGCCAGATGACTCTTGCAATGGGTCATGAGTATTATCTTCATTCACAACTCGACTTCGTGATCTTGTTTTGATAACAAACCGCCATTTTGATTTATCTCTTCTAGTACCGGGGTAAGGGACGTAATACACTTGAGATGCATGTTGCGCAAGTATGAAAGGGTCATCTTTTAGGTATCTCTCATTAATTTTTATTTAAACAATATCATACTGTGGGTGTACCTTTATACCTCTATTCGATACCGAATCAAACCAGATACATTTGAACATCACAATATCTTTTTGAGGCTCACCGGGATACTCTAATTTGATAACTTCCTTTAGTATACCATAAAAGTTTGTACCCCCATCACTTATTACACAAACGCCAGAATTTGAGGTCTTTGTATGTGGGGTTATATCTTCTGTATGGAACAGATATCCATTACAGTAGAACCTATCGAAGGTCTTGACCTTCTTCATTGGACCCCAAGCCAAATCGAGCAAATACTGATTTTCAACATTATTTTTCGGATTATGCGCCTACATATAAAAATATTTTCAATCAGCATATTATATTAAAGATATTTCGTTTATACCACACAGTGTTTTAGATGCAAATTTAATTAAGTCTTTATGTTGTATAATAAATTACTCACGTAGAGTTTAAACCATTCCACAAAATTATTCTCGATGGATTCCTCAATCTCTTGCTTAGTTAGATGTGGCCAGTTGTATCGAACGGCTGATCTATACATCCTACAAAGTATTAAGAATTTGTCAGGGACATCTACATTCCTCTTAACACATTATATACAAAATGTTAAAGATAATACTCACTCAATGATGGGGACAACTTCATCACAATTGATGAGTACAGGTAATGCAGCTTTGCTCCACTCATCATCAGTCAAAAAGCATTACTTGTATTTTCTTCCTGACTTACCAGCTCGTTTGAATATAGACAAAGTATAAGGTAGCTCATTATCAGAACAGACGCCGTCCTCATTACGACGAGATCTTATACTTTTAGTGTGGATGTGACTTTCAAAATAATAAGATGAAAAATATGACAACTCTTGGTTTAAATATGCCTCACATATTGATCTGTTCTTCATCATTCCCTTTAAGTTATGTAAGTACCTACAAATGTAGTTGTTTTAACTTTTTAAAATTGATAGTTCTTCATTATTTAATTTAATATATGACATTTAAAATTCATAATAATTTAAACTACCTCTCGAAAGGATACATCCACCGATATTGCACGGGACCACACATGGCAGCCTCAAACGGCAGATGTACGGTCAAGTGCTCCATTGAATCAAAGCTTGTCCATTGTGAGATTGTAGTCCATGAGACAGGCCTAAACTCTCTCACATCTAAGAACCTATCTGAGATTGATTACATGTCGTTTGTGAGAGAAAGTAGGAAGAAAAAGAAGAAGAAATAGCTGCACCATCGGTAAGTGGTAACAAAAAGCAAAGTGCTCTACAAGGGCCCTACTTTTTCTCCTGATGTCCAACTTTCCCATTTGAAAAGTAAGGGAATTACGAATCCACCCAAGCTTGTCTATCGTATGGAAATAAATATATTTGGCGTTTTTGCTGTGATTGGAATGTGAAGCCCGCTATGCACCCTGATGTGCCGAAACTGCAACTGAACAAGCTTTCAGTTCCTAATTTGCATTTTTCATTTAGCGACTGTTGCATTATTGGTTACTGTTTGACCTATGGTTAAGGAAAAAGGTTTCTTGGGAGCATCTCAAGCAGGTCTTTATAGGAGGAGGCCTTGAGTAATTATTTTTACTTGTTCTGTTACTCAACCGACATGGTATCAGTTTTACATTCTTTTCAACCTAGGGCGGGCTATTGCTTAGGGCGAGGGGAGGCTATTGTTGTACTACACGTGGCATCTAGATTCAGAGGCAAGTCGCAACATGTTACTTAGTTATGCCCCTTCAGGGGTGGTTGCTGTAATTTTGGGCTTCTTATATTTGGTGGGACTTTTCTTGAGCCGTGCTTTGTTTGGTTGTACTGTTTTGATGATTTTGGTGATATGAGAGGTGGGGAACCTTATAAGAAACCCCACGGCTTGCTGCCGATTTTCATTTGAAAAAAAAATCTCCGAAAGCCTGTCCGGGTGGAACAATCATGACACCCGAGAAGTTACACAAAGGTGGGGGTAGGGGAGGAGGATAATGCGAATGTCATTGATAAGGGCAAGGGCTAGGGTGTCCCATTACCGCCTGCCAGCTACGAGAGGGAAGCATCTAACCCACTTCCTCTGGCAGTGGGACCGAAGACAGTTTGCAAACAGACTATGACCCTCTTCGTCAGATATGTAAAGTTGCTATTGGGGGTGTGTGATGATCAAACCCCCATACGCTTTGTATCAAGAGGACTCTTTTGGTCCCCGAATGAACTGAACGCTCCGGTGCACTCTCGCCCAAATGAGAACCCGATTCCATCCCAAAGCCACATACATGCACAAGAAAGCCACCTCCCTGCTTACATGATGGGATGGCTAAGTCGAGGAACCACGGACCAAGCTAACATGGGTATCATCATCATGATCATCATTGACTACCCAGCTAGGTCTAGAGTGCCTGATACCGCAATCCCAGCCATAGCAACCCAAGAGATGACTAGGTGGCGTAGGTGTGTCACCAAGTTAGATAGCTCGCACAGAGATTGAGAGCTCTTCAAGTGTGAAAGGTAAGAAAGGGTGGGAGATGGAGCTGGAGGGCGGTGCCAGGATACCTGCCGCCCTACAACCCCATGCTAGAGAGATCTCCCTTTATTTTGGAGATAGCTGAATCACGATTGGCCCTAAAAGAGTGCATACCCACAAGCCTATCTAGGTATGATGGCTCCACTGACCTTAGCGAACATCTTACTCATTACGAGAATGTGATCAGGTTTGCCACCAACAACTCGAACGTATAGGCCTACTTGTTCTCCACGACCCTACAAGGGGTACCCTTATCATGGTTCAAGAAGTTGGAATAATAATCCATCACATCATACAAAGAATTAGCCGATTGCTTTCTCCACCAAGCTATCCCATAGGCGCTTGTATAGGATCAAGCAGAAGAAAGGGAAAACCCTTCGAGAATTCATGGAGCACTTTAGCAGTGAGCTCCTTGAAGTTCAAGATACTAGCATGAAGTTTTTTAGGCACGCTCTATATCAAATCTTGAAGAATGAGAGATGTGCCGAGGCTATTATTATGCAAGCCCCTCATATCATCGTTGGAATAAAACACCTTGTTTCCAAATATATGGAGGTCGAGGAGCTAAATCTGGTGAAGCACTCGCCAAAGCCCAAGCCTAAAGAAGCAAGCAAGCCTGGTCAAGAGTAGAAGGCCAAGAACAAAGAAAGAGAGACCCCCCAAAAAAAGTACAAGGATTATTCAGCTCACACGAAAACACCTGTAGAGATCTATACACTCATGGGAAGCAGTGCATTCCCCACACCAAAGACGATCCTTTAGGGCAAAAGAGCAAAGTAGAGCGGAAAGTATTGTGCCTACCACAAGTAGTACGAGCATAATACTAAGGACTGCTACAATTTGCAAGATGAGATCAAAGACTTGATATGAGGGGGAAAGTTGATGGAATTTGTAAACAAGCTATAGTATTTCAACTCCCTAACCTCCTGGGTCCATCGAGAGCATTCTCTCTCCCCTCAAATGCAAGAATCTCATAAAGGGAAGGGATCCTTGAAGAGGGCTAGGAAGAGACCTACGAACTATAATTAGCCCACTCGAGGAGTGATCCACATGATCGCTGGTAGGCTACCAGAGGGAGATACTAAATCCTCTAGGAAAAGAATGGGTAGGAAGCTTTGCTATAACCGGTTTGCCCTCAAGGAACTAGAAAGGCCTCAACAGGTTAATGTTATTGGAAGGTATGCCATCGAATTCACCAAAAGTGACAGGGTTCTCATGGAGAACCCAGAAGGATTAACTACGCAGCCGAACTAGCCTATGGTAGTCACAGCCGATGTGGCAAACTTTGCCATCACCAAGACCCTCGTTGACAATGGGAGTTTATCAAATATCCTTTTTATTTTAATGGAACTGCTACATGTTCATCGTGGGGTTTTCGTAGGGACCCCCCTTATTTTACTAATAAAAATAAAAAATGATAACAAAATATAAAGTACAATAATCCAATCATGCAAAACATCTTATCAAGCTAGATATTCATAAACAAAAAAAAAAAAAGAACACAAAGCAAATCAAAATTATCTCTCTAACTCTACGCCTGACATTAGGCAGGCCCAGTTGATCAACTTGAATAAGTCCTTGAAGTCTCCTTTCAGTTTGGTCTTATCAGAGAATAGATGAGGATCTTGTAAGATGCGCGTATTGTGGAAACCAATCTACTACACGATTTGCTTCACTGTATACATGTGTAAATTTGATCTCCATTTGCCCCATCTTTTGTGCAAGTTCGTTTTGAACATGCTATGGACCCGTGGCATGCCCAAGGATTATATCAACCACTGCATTGGCATCCAATTCCATGTAGACTCTAGTGAAGCCCCAATTTTGGGCAATCATGAACCTATTAAGAATAGCCTTAGCTTACGCCTGAATAGTTGATTTGGCGCCAAGAAAGGAGTGAAAGGCAAAAACAGCCTCACCATCGGAGTTTCGGGTGACTCCGCCAGCACTCGCAAGAATGCCAGCTTTTGACACCCTATCAGTGTTAATTTTGAGCCACTCATGCTCCATTTTGAACGAATCAACCACTTGGATCACAATCTGTCTTTTTTTGTATACTCGAATCCCAATTTAAGCTGCAGCACATTCATTCCCAGCCCAATGTTTGAGCTTAAGTGAACCTGCATTGTGAAGAAGATGCACATGCTTCTAAATTTTGTAATTAAAGGTACTAGGAGCCATTCTTTTGCTATTATACACTGCCCTATGGTGTGCGTCCCACAAATGCCAAAAGAATAAGAATAGGTATCACAAATCTAATGTGCATTGTGCTCTTAGAGGGTGTGGAATCATGCTAAAAGAGCAGGGCATAACACATCCTTGGACGTCTCTGGAAGTGTAAGATGAAAGAATTCTGCAAAAAACCTCCAGACACGTGTAGACATTAGTTCGGAGATGAAAACATGCTCTCTAGTTTCCTGAGCATGACAACATCAGAACTTAGAGGCCAATTGGAAATCTTTCCTTTGCATTCGGTTGTCAAGAGGAAGCCAGTTATTTAAAAGATGCCAAATGAATATAGCATTTATTGCTTATTTAATATAGTTTGAAGTTGAATTTTATGTATGAATTACTTAAAAATACTTTATAAAACATACATAATTACATCTATTTCTATAGTTTCAAGGTCAACATGGTCTAAACATTTAATTGGATATGGTAAATGTTACAATTGTTAGTTTGAGGGGGTAAACGATATATGGGGGACACTTGAGGGGGGTAGAGTGTATTTTACCCTAAATTATAATAAATAAAAGTTGTTTCATTGTTGCTTTTTAGTTGCTATCTTAGCATTAATTTGCTTTGTGGATATTTATAATGATATTTCTCACCCTCGGTATTTATATGTGTTAGTTTCGCATAGGTCCTAGGATTCTAATGCAGCGAAAATATAAAGTGTAACATATAGTTATTATATAAAGAACACATTCCATTGCTATTGCGACGCTGATCTTACCTAAACTACAAATGCGTTTATTAAATTATACCTTGGAGCCTTCCGTTCGATGTAGGGAATTGTCGTATTAAAATACGAATCATCCTTGAGTTCCCGACTTGATCTCGATCATCTGAACCGCATCCTCAAACTCGATTCTTATCAACCCAACATATCCACATGAATAGGAGCCCCAACATTCTCCCTCTAAAGGTAGTCCACACGAACAGATCTCTTCGGGTTCTCAATTTTATGTTGGAATCAAATCAAAAACCATATAGGTGTATATGAAACTATATCAATTCTAACTTTTAGAATAATTCCTAAACTCTTTTTAGGAATAATTGAGAAGGATAGACATATTGTGAATGTGTGCTAATATAAAGCCTGGGACGCTAACGGAGCAAAAATATAAAATTTAATACATAACTATTATATAAAGGATGCATTTCGTTGCCATTACAATGTGGATCTTATACACACTGCAAACACATTTATTAAAGTTAAAACAAAATTATACCTTTGAGCCTTTACGATGTAGAGAATTGTCGTATTCAAATACAAATCATCATTGAGTTCCTGACTTGATCTCGATCATTCGAACCACATCCTTGAACTTGATCCTCATCAACCCAGACATATTCACGTGAATAGGAGCCAAGTGGTCTCCCTCTAAAGATAGTCCACACGAATGGTCCCTTGGGTTCTCTATTCTATGTTGGACTCGAATCGAAAAATATATAGGTGTATATGAAACTATATCTATTCAAACTTTTAGAATAATTCCTAAACTCTTTTTAGGAATAATTGGGAAGTATAGACATATTGTGAATGTGTGTTAATTCTATAACATATACATGGATCAAGGAAAGAGAGGCTGCAAATGTGTCGTAATAAAGACAACACTTATACAAACTTATATTGGAAGAAAGATTTTATGAATCGAATTTTTCCATACACTTATGCATTAGCCGGCCATCTATTTTAAAGGATTCTAGTGATTCTTTGTGTTCAAGTCTAAATCTAACTCTTTATCTATAGACTTCCTCTCTTAATCCAATTTTTGATTATGATAAGAATTCGTATTTTCATCTTAATCTTATATCAACTAAATCTTTAGTTAGTTGATTAAATTAATTAATCAATTCACCATCAATTTTCGTAAATTGATTACATCGACCAAATTAATTAATGGGCTCGGGTTTGAACAAAACTAACTCTTTAATTTCATTCAATTCAATTAAATATTTAATTTAACTGAACCCATCAACCAATTTAACATGTTCTATTCATTAAATGAAACCCAATTAATTAATGGATTGGGCCCTCAAGCCCAATTAAATTAATTCTTTAATGTAATTAAATTTAATCAATATATTAATTCAATTAAATCTATCAATTAATTAATTAACTTAACCAATCGAATATATGCTATCTCAGTTGAATTAATCCATACTTTATTTTAATGTAATAAGACACTTCATATACGTTTAGGGATTTATCCATTCAATTGTGTGTGATCCCTTAGGTTCGTCAATCGATTAGAAATGGGCTCGCAACTCATTGCGATATTGTAGATGACAAATTCATCAATCGATTAATTAAAGTCATTTAATTAATCACTTATGAATTAGAACCCTTTCTAATTCATAGTAACTATCTATCGTGGTTGATGTCCAACAACAAGCCTACGACACATAGTCAATAAGTGAAGTGTAATGCATGAACCTATCGGATTAGATCACGGTGCACATGCGGTCCCCCCATTATGCAATCAACCGATTGAGGTTTAGGATATGGGATTTATTAGAAATCATATTAACCCCAATTTCATGATTCTTATTTATAATTAGTCTATTCAACAATCAATCTAAAAAAACCATTTCTAATCATTGTCTTTACCGTTACCACGGATTTCTGTAGACTAGGTAAAATAGAGCATATAGGAGATTCACTCACTTTACAAGGTCAATAAATAGATTTTGTATTACCTCTTACAAAGATTCATAAATGGGAGATCTATACCCAACATTGGCACCTTAAGACCCACCATAGGGTTGGTACCTATATCAAATTATAAATGCACATGTACAAGATTACTATGGAGCCTCAAGTATAAGGACTAATTAGTGCACACCATAAGTTGAGAAACAATCCTAATTTGATGTGCAATTAGTGCTTCTTTTTAGGTGTTCCATAGTAGAATCCTCAGTAAACTCATTCTCTAATGAGCAACTACTTATGCATAGGAATGTCTCTACATTTGATATCTATGAAACAAGAAATCCTCTCATCCAAAATATGTCATAAGTACAAGTCTTAATCGAAGTCGTGTTAATGCCCCTAGCATTTGTTAGACTCTTCGACTTGGAGTGATTTAGATCACACATTAGAGAGTTATTTCAAGACCTCTATCCCTATGTAAGGCCAAGTCCCATAGCCTTATGTGATCGATGAGTTTCAACCATATGTGTATAGATTATGCTTGAGTATAACCTGCACATTATGATCAAGGTGGCCAAAAAAGTATAAACTTTTGATTTCTATTATTAAACAAAAAGACTGTTTGTTATGAAGAGTATTTAAAAGTATCGCCAATCTCGTTGGCTTGCCAGGCGTTACTCTAAAAGTAGGTAACCAAGAAAATGTAGAAACATGAAAGCAATAACAACATTCATCCCACCCTAGAACAACACCTCGTCATTCCAAATTCTTTCTTAGTTCTCTCATTTTACATATGGGAACATATATTTTTTTTTAAAAAGGTCATTTATTTTTTCAGCACTTTTGGATTAAATTCCACAATCATAATTGCAGTAACATAGTCGTTGTGAGCCAATAAAACTACAATAGCCCTCCGGGTTAAGGGGTCCAAACTGGAATTTGCACTTGTTCACGCAACATGACTCATTGCACACTTTCTCACCACACTCGCCCAGACCTATTTTGCACCTATTATTGCCCAATTTAATACCAAACTCATCTGGCTTTGCAAGGCTCCTAAGTTCCTTTGTTGCATCCACCACTTGTACCATTTCACCAACTGCAATATTGCACACAAAAAGTCGCATAAGTAAGAAGGGAAAAGAAATGCAAAATTTTTTGTTATATTGAAATTTTAGTGGAAAAAAGGACAAAAACCTAAAAGTGATTAATTGACAAGAAGAATATTATGATTTATCGAAAAAGAAAAATTGACTAAAAGATGAAAGAACATCTGTTGTCTGGGACTTAAATTGTTTTCAGCAGCAGCAACAGTAGTAGTAGTTCTTGTTGTTGGTGGTGGTGGTGTTGTTGTTTTTACTACTACTACTATTATTATTATAGCTACTACATTTCTATACATACTAAAATCACCGACTTGTATGATGATCGAATAACAAACACAACAAATTGGCTTACCACTGGCAAACATAAGGACAAAGAGAATGCAGAATGATAGATTAATTGTGGCCATTTAGTCTTGAGTTTTCTAAGCAAGAGGAGTTTTTGGTGTGTCTACTACATGTACATTACATGTATATATAGTTGCGGTAAGCAAAAATTTGGAGCATAAATTAATATTATTATCAAAATTAAAGGATTTCAAATTCATAGGAATTAAAATCTTTTTGTTTGAATTTAAGGTTATTTGCAGAACGAATTTAAAATCTATTGATTTCAAAACTATTGTTTGATTAAAAATTCTAATGCACTTGAATTCCTCTTCATCTATAATTTAAAATTAATAATGAACACCTAAAGTGTAATTAATACTATTATTTATACTCTTTTATAAAGCACTATCTCTTTTCACTTTTATCTCTCTTCCTTTCAATGTCATTGTATTATTTTTCATTCTATTCTTCCCTCTCCTCTCATATCAATATCTTTTATTTTACTTTCTTTTCTATTTGTTTTTCCAATTGTATAATTTGTCTAATTTTGATTTTTTTTTTATTTTTGACTATCTCATGAATATATGAGAAATATTTAAAAATATATATTCAAATAAAAGTTCAATAAAATTTTAATCTTATGCTACTCAAATTTTATAACGCATGAGAATGAGCATGCTTATTCAAATTTGACACATGATTAGACTATATCTCATTCTTATTAAGAATAAGCATGCGTGAAAATTTTGAACAGCATAAGATTATATTTTTTTGAAATTTTATTCAAATATATTTTAATGCATGCTATTCGTGCAATTAATGATTTCTAGTGACCCTCTAATAAAAAAATTCTCATAAAAAAATCGGTGTAATTTCTAATGGAAATAAAAACCCCTGGTTTGTATCATTTTCTTATAATGCGAAGCAGACAGAGTTTTGAAAATGCGAAATTACCCTTGTACTCCTTTTAAGTTCAATGAGTGTCTTCCATGGTTTGTTGGAATGCCGTTATAACAGCCAGAATGAAACTGAAATGGCGACCTCTATTCTGTTGTTCTACCTTATAACTGGCATGGGACTCAAACGGCGTTTTAAGTGGCATTCAGATGATTTAATAGCTATTGTTTTGTACTGGAACAGGAATAGAATGGAAACATATGATTTCTTGGAGAAGATGACGGCCGCGGAGGAGACATGTTAGTATATTTATTTACTTTATTTTGTATTAAATTTAGAAGTTTAATATTATAAAAACACTTCTAAGCTTATAGATATATATACACAGATTGTAGCTTAGTTTGATGGGTAATGCAACCATAATTTTCTTCATGATATTAGAGCGAGTTACCATCTCTTTCTAATGTGGTGACTCTTTCATCTTCTTCAATGGCTGCAATTTCTTCTTCTACAGATACATCAGTCATTACTCCCTTATCAATTTCTAGGCCCACTTATTCCTTTTCTGCTCATTCCATGTTTTTCGCTCTGAATATCACTACTCTCATCTCTAACAAATTAGATTCTACTAAGTATTTTTGTAGAAATCTCAATTTCAGCTGGCTTTATTTTGCAACAACCTTCTGGGCCATATTGATGGCCTAGTCCCTTTCCTAGTCTTCGAGTTAATCCAAAACACGAAGTTTGGCTGCGTACAGATCAGAGTTTTCTTCATGTTTGAAAGCCACAATTACTAATGATATTCTTCAACAAAGTTCACGATCTTACTACAATGAAAGATATTTCGTTGGCTTTGGAACATCAATTCACTAGTCATGTTGCTGCCATAAATGTGCAATTGAAACTTCATCTCTAATCAACTAAGAAACTCAATCAATTGATGGACATCTTGGCACAATTAAAGGAATTGCTTCTTAGGCACCATTGGTTCTCCTATTTCTAGCAAAGATTCAGCTATGTATGCTCTTGCTGGGTTACATCCGGATTATGAATCATCTATCATGACAGCCACCAACAATAATTCTACCTTGACTTTTGTTGATATCTGAGTCAAATTGATTCATCATGAACAGCATCTCCAACATCTTCTACTTCTGTTCCTTTTCTCGCACACAAGCAAAGATTTGTGCGGGGTTTTGGTTCTCCATATCAACAATCTAGTTGCCCCTACTTCCATGGACATACTTACGATTATGGACGTATAACTAGAGGTAGACATAATAGTGGTTATTTTTCTAGTTCGAGGTACTAGCAGAGGGGTTGATTATTCAGGTGTATCAAATTCTTTTGAGGCTGCAAACTACCATGGTGTACTTGGGTCTCACCCTTCTTGTCACATCCCAATTTTTATATACACGAAATAGGTATAATAACTATAATTATAATAGAAGATCGGTTCCTATGTTATACACACATAAAAACCGAAATTACATAATATATGCATACCTAAAAACCATAAATATATATATATATATATGTATGTGTATTTATTAATAAAATATGAAAATTATGTGAAAAATAGACATGAAATTCGAAAATTTAAATAAAATATATATAAATTTTGAAAATATTAAATAATAGTAATAATATTAGGATGTTTTATTTTATTCCATGCGTTAAGACACTTGTTCATGTTATATGTTAGAAGAGATTGATTTGTTACATGTGTTAGAACACTTGTTCATAATATATGTTAGAAGAGATTGATTTGTTACATGTGTTAGAACACTTGTTCATAATATATGTTAGAAGAGATTTATTTGTTACATGTGTTAGAACACTTGTTCATCTCTCAAGATGTAGGAGGAAATCATTAAATGATATGGGACACTTTTATTTAAAAAATTTAAGATAAGGTATAAAATCTTGATTGCAAGACATACATCTATAACACTTGTATTAATAATCATGAACTAGAGAAAACTTTTACTAATCATATTAAACTAGGGAACACTGGTATTAATCTCCTTAAAGTAGAGTAACACTTGTATACTTAGTTAGAAGATTGCATTTAATGACTGAAGAATTTTAATAAAATAATATCTATTTGTTGGACCAACTCCTATAAATAAGGATCTTGGCCACAATTGAAGATCACAACACACATTCATACACACGACATACGCACACCAAAGCACATGGCGCACACACACACACTCATATATATAGAAAAAATCCTAAAGTCTACTTTCATAATTAGAAGGTATGCTTTCATTCCAGACTTTCTTATGCATTTAGAATTCAAGTTATTTCAATTTAAGTAGTCAATTGATATTTATTTATGCATATGTCCTATGTTATTTCATGCAAATACATATACATGTTTTATCAATCCATGCATATAGTAGCTTAAAGTTTGTCTATATACCAATGCCTAAGCATACATATTTCAAAGACTAAGATTAGTCCCATAAATTATATGCACATATGCAATTAAATTTATTTGAAAGCCATGAATATGTACATATGTGTAGATATTGCCTACTTGTGCATTCATGCATAGTATACTTCTTAGAGTAGATATTAAGCACAAGTTAGTCCAATTATCACTATTAATTATTAGGCTATACATATGCAAATATTATAAGTCCGAGTTAGCAGTATTATTCCTTAAGAGTGATTGCTATTATGAGTAATTATGGTATAGCATTCTAATCTTAGCTACTAATATGAATTTTAGGTGGTTACCGAGTTCAACACAACCCTAAACATTGGTAAAACCTAAACCGCCGAGGTGAGTACGTTGTCTATTCTTTTCTGGGGCATTGAACTATATGTAGTAAATATTATCGTATGGCCTACCTTGTTTGGTTTATGTTATCCGATTTAGCAATGGTTCCTTTACTGTTTCAAAAGATATACTTGCATCTTTGGCTACTTGAAGCTATATATCTTATTTTGGTTATGATTAATTTATCACTGATATTGGAAACAAGTTATTGTATTATTGAAAATTGTGAGCCATACCATACTGTTTATTGAACGATGGACACCCTTGGGGGTGCCCTTAGGAGAGTAAGGGCCTGGTACATATAAGAAGGATATATCGAGTGGAATGGACCAACGGTAGAGTCCTTTTCATATGATACCATATCGCAGTATCTAATTATTATATATAGTTGGAGGTTGGCCGTAGTAGGGTTGGATCAATGTATCATACGTGGTACACCTACCGTTACCATTTCTTGTAGTCAAGGTAGCTCCTTGACATGGGAGGCAAAAGTGTTTTATAACATTTTATTGTTTTGGGTGGTAAGGTTGGAGATACTATTTATGGCACACCACTGGTATTAATCATTCTTCAAGATTGTATTACAAAACACAAGTTTCACACTACAGTGCACTTCATCATGATTTACTATTTTAAATAGTTTTCAATTTTCTTATTTTCTAAATCCTTTTCGTTAACATTTATATCACTATATGTTACACCTCAATAAATCATTTGGACTTACCACCCCGTTTCCTTTCTGTTCACTGCCTCAGATTTAGGAATGACAGGTTGAGAGAAACTCGGATAAGGCAATAGGAGTAAACTAGGACACCAGTACTTAGTTCTTTTAGCATGCTTAGTAGGACATGGAAATACTACATGTAATCATGAATTTAGCTATTCTGGGTTGTTACTCCTTGAACCGATAAAGTTCTACATATTACTTGCGTTTGTATTTCACTTTCGTTGTACTATAAGTAACTATGAAGTAGTATTAATTAGGAAGATCGTATTGGGTATTCATCACAAGATCAGTACTCAATACGATCGTTAGTAGACTCCAATCATGTAGGAAGGCCCTAGCAAGAGGGGTGACGTACTACTTGTCGTTTCAATAATTCTATTGCTGGTTTTTCTTTGCCCTTGGTTTTTCTCAACACTGCTAATCAACCTTCAATACAGTCCAGTAATCAAATTTGTCGGCTTTGTCATGCACTTGGTCATCTCGATCGCAAATGTCCTTACCATTTCAATCATGCTTATTTTGATGATGAGTTGCTAAAATCCTTCTCTGCCATGCCATTTGGTGAATCTTCTGACATGATGCAGTATCTCATCACTGATGCTTCTGCTCAAATGACTCCCGACGGTGGTAAACTTTTGCATCTTTTACCTTATATAGGTTCTGATAAAATTTTAGTCAAAAATGGTTAATTGCTTCCAATTGCCAAGGTTGGCTCCACATAATTACATACTCCTGCTCGTTCTTTTTCCATCAAAAATGAAAAATGTTTTTGCATGTTCCCAAATTATCTCATAATCTCTTATTTGTGAAACTCTTATGTCATGATAACAATTGTTCTATTGATTTTTCTTCTAATGGTTTTTTATTTTAATGACACCAAAAAAGGGACCATTCTACTCCACTCTGAGTCTACTAGAGATTTATATCCAATCTCTTCCACCTCAGTCTCCCCTCATTTCCAATCACTCCAGTGTACAAACCTTGTCTAGTCTTCTTAGTTAGAGTCGTATTGAGTGTCAAACTAAGTTTTAAGGAACATGTTCCTTTTGTCAACTTAGTAAATCTCATAGGTTACCATTTTCTTTAGATGGCCATCGTACTCACACACCGTTGCTTTTAATTTATTATGATGTATGGATATTATATTATTTTCATTGATGATTGTACTCATTTTTCTTGTATACCATTTTTGCAACTTTAAGAAATTGGTGGAAAATTTATTCTCAACTAAAATCAAAATGTTATAGAGTGATAGAGGTCAAGAATTTGATAATAAGAACTTCACAAATTTTTTTGTTACTCATGGTATTTTATTTCATAAATCGTGTCTTGACACACCACAACCAAATGAGGTTGCTGAATGTAAACACGCCTCTTTCTTTTTGAGTTGAAGCACTCTATACAATTGTCTATATAATTAATAGACTTCCTATTCAACCTTTACAAGGCCTTTCTCCTTACGGGGCCTTGTTTCGCTATGTTCCTAATTATTCTATGCTTCGAGTTTTTGGGTGTGAGTGTCATCCTAATGTTTCTGCTACAGTTCCACATAAATTTGCTCCTCACTCTTGTTGTTGTGTATTTTTAGGGTATGCTTCTTAGTATAGAGGTTTTTGATGTGTCAATCCCCAATTTGGTCGAGTATATATTTTTTGTTATGTCGTCTTTTTTTAGTCCTCTTTTCGTTCTTCCTCTTTAGTTGCCACCAATTTCTCCTCCAGTTCTCTTTCCACATCCATTCTTGCAGTTATCCCCTTACTTCAATGTCTATCTCCTACACCTACATCCATTCCCTTAACCTCTACCTTTGTGCTGTCATCCTTATCTTTTGACCCTCCTTTTGTTGTGCCTTTGTCCCCATATCCACCTCAATCTTCTTATGCGTCCATCTCTTATTTAACCCCTTGTACCTTACCATCAAACCCTTCTAACTAATGTGCTCTTCATCATCCTATAGTCGCACATCTCAAATCTGGTATAACTAAACCTAAATAATTTTTCTCACTTGCCTATTTCACGTGTCCTCCTGAACCTACTTTTTTTTCTCAAGCAGTTAAAGAGCCTCAATAGCAAGTTGCAATGGTTGAAGAGTTTAATGCTCTTATGGCTAACAACACATGGAAGCTTGGACCTTAGTTTTCTAGTTAGAAATTGGTTGGATGCAAAAGGGAGTATAAAGTTAAACTAAAATCGGATGGGTCTATTGAAAGGTATAAAACTCATCTTGTGGCTTAGGGGTTTCATCAACAGTCCAGTATTGATTTAATGAGACATTTAGTTAAACTTGCTACCATTCATACAATACTTTCTCTGGCTATATCTTGTTCTTGGCTTATTCATTAAAATGATGTAAAACAATGCTTTTCTTCATGGCGATTTGATAGAGAAGGTTTATATGAAACAACCACCCGATTTTGTTCATCCTTTTTTTCCTAATCATGTAAGCAAGTTACAACGTGCAGTTTATGGTCTTCGTTAGGTGGCGCAGTTGTGGTTTCAAAAGTTCAATTCATTTCTTCTTAGCGTGGGATTTTTTTGTACAAAGCTAATAACTATATGTTCATATATCTCTCTTCTATAGCAACTATGGTTTTACCACTATACGTTGACGATATTGTCCTTATAGGCAATTCACTAGATTTTGTTGGCTCTTTTATTCATAAATTGTCAGCAGATTTTGCTATGAAAGACCTTGGTGATGTTCGTTAATTAGGAATTGAGGCTTGTCAGATTTCTACTAGTCTTTTCTTATCCAAGTGAATTATACATATACTTGTCATGTTTTAGTTAGATGCCGTCAATATGGTTCGTACTCCGTGTGCATCAAAGTCCCAACCATCACTTATGATGGTCAGTTAGTTGATGATCCCTTTCTTTATCGCAGGATGGTTAGGCGCTCTTCATTATCTTACTATGACCCGTCCTGATATTGCTTATGCTATAACTATTGCTAATCAATGTATGCATTGTCCCCGCACATCCCATCTTCAGGTTGTCAAGCATATATTCCGTTATTTAAGAGAGGCTCTTGGTCATGGTCATACTTTCTCACCTTCTTCTACATCCTCCTTAACTGCATTTGTTGACACTGATCATGCTGGTTATCCTGATACTCACCGTTCTATGTCGGGTTATGCCATTTTCTTCAGGTCTAATTTAATCTCTTGGCGTACTAAGAAACACCTAGTGTTTCCCGATCCAGTACCGAGTCGGAGTATCATTCACTTGCTTATGCAATTGCTGAATCCTTTTTGTTACGTCAACTCTTACATGATCTTGATGTTTTCTTGAAGGATCATCTTGTTATTTATTGTGATAATGTCAGTGCTATCTACTTGACTAATAATCCCATCTTTCATGCTCAAAGGAAAATATTGAAATAGACTTTCATCTTGTTCGTGAGAAGATTGCTCAAGGTGATGTTGTTCGATATATTCCTACTTCATCATCAAGTGGCATACATTTGCACTAGAGGATTGTCAGCTTCTACATTTTCAAATTTGAAGAACAAGTTGTGTGTGGTTGGCCACGCTTTGCTCGTGGTATTTATTTAGTTTATTTTGTATTAAAATTTAGAAGGTTAATATTGTAAAAACACTTGTAAACTTACAAATATATATATACACAAATTGCAGCCTAATTTGACCGGTAATGCAATCATAATTTCTTTAAGGCAAAAGGCGGATAAAAGATGAATTGCAGCTCGCTCGAGATGATAACGACGGTTAGAAAATGTGTTGTAGTTGCTAAATTGTAATTATTGATTATGGGCTCTTCTTTTTATCAAGTATAATGGGCTCAAATTACTTATTGTGAGCCCTTTATCATATACATATATATATTTAAAATTTCCTCAAGTAATATGGTTTTTCTCTTTTAATTGATTAGTGAATGTCGTTACTAATTAGTTTCCATAATTGTTAGATACTAATTTGGATTATTTAAATATTGTTAATCACATAATAGGACTTTTCTCTTTTAATTTATTAGTGAATTTGTTACTAATTAATTTCCACGTTGTTTAGATATGAATTCGCATTATTTAAATATTGTTAATTATACATACACCACTACACGTATATATATTGTTGAATTTATATATGTATAATGTTTTTTATATATATGGGTACATTCATATAATTTAAATTTGAATAACAAAAATTGTTAAAAGTATCATCACATTAGTAATTGTTTATTTAAAGATATAACTTTCTCTACATATTAAACTTCAAATTTTGTAGAATGGTAGTGACTACTCCACAAGGTTGCAACGGAACCGAACAGTGGACTCATTTTGTTCCTCACGATGGTTCTCCCTACCCTGCAAGAAATATAGCGAGATGAATTTAGGAAGAAGGTGAATTGAATAACCTGTATTGGCGGAACTATACATGGTGTGTTGTAAGAAACACGATTTATTTCTGGATTTTCCTGTTCATTATTAACCCCAAAGGAAACCTTTCCATAAAGAAATTGAGATTGAAATTGAAAAACCAAAAAGGAAGAATCGATTTGTAGAGCCAAAGAAATTGAACAAAATTGAAATTGAAAACCCAAAAGAAATTGAATTAAAAAGCCCAAAAACAGAATGAATACCCAAAGAAATTGAAATTCAAAAACCAAAACAACGGCCACATCCAAATAGGTCTTGAGCTCTTCTATCTTGGCCTTTAGCTGACTAGGCTCATTCTTCGCTGCTAACCAGTACATCCTCTTGTAGCGATTCTTTCCTTCTTTGTAAACCTCCGCTCAATGGAGCACATGCACAAAAGCTTGGGAAGCTATATGTCGAACAAAGGTAAATTATGAGAAAAGATTTTCAAACGGAAATTCGAACAAAGACTTGACACAATAGCTTACCCCAGTTATTCCCTGCTCGAACCAGTGGTAAAGAGCTCCTAAATTATGGGTGAAGAGGTACTTATGATCCTCCCCGAGCTGACACCCCTCAAAGAGGTACGCCAGATGGGCCTGGTTGCAGCCTCGAAAGGTGCTTATACAAACGCCATCCCCACGGACGATTGAGCGGAGGACGACCATGATTGGCTCACTTCCCAACTGAGTCAAGCTACTTGCCAAACTACTCCCCTTGGAGCTATCCTCTGAGGAGCTATACAAACCCATCTCTCTATGTAACCTATGGCTAGCCATACTGAAAATATCAAAAAGTAAGGTTTATGGAAAGAAGGGTCATCTAAGAGAGAGGCGGGTCAAGCTAAAAGGGCTGAGCGTCCCGAACAACTAGGCAGACAATCGATCGGGAAGCATTTTTACTCTTCGCAAATGATGAAGTCAACGCTTGGTTCGTCCCCCTATTTGTAGGAGGGTAAAATGCCACCCTCGGAATATCAAGTGACACAATTATTACCGTCGTGACTCTTCAAATCCCTTGAGGTAATAGCTGCACATATAGCTATACTCCCTGGTCAATTCCACAAATCGACCAATGGAGTAGGGGGCAAATGATGTGGTATATTTTTGATCGGCCCCTTTTGGTATACGTGTCACCTGTACAATTTGTTCAGTGAGAAAGCCTCCTAAGTCGACTAGTGGAACAATCGGGTTGCTCGAGATCGGATCATGCGGTCGACTCCATATCCAATCGGGTCCATGGTGCATCTTGTCACCCCATGCTAGCATTAAATACCCTACCAACTCAAAGTGTGGGGCAACCACCTAACCCCATACCTTATTAATTAAAGCCGCCTAATATTACTAAATTAAGCATTTCGGCTTAAGGGTCATTCCACATCATCATATGATAGACTACTAAGCCTAGGGGTCCCATGAGGGCAAATCTACATGAACATACTATAAATACCCCCCCACATTTATGGTAAGGGATATATATTAATTGCATTCTATCTACCCACTCTGCTCAAATATTTCCTCAATTCGATCACTGACTTAATCATTAGAAGGTCTTAGCCGAGACCTATCTCGGCTAGCTCATGTTGCCTTTCCCTTGTTGTAGGCTACAATATTCCCCGTTAACTCCACATTCCTTATATTCGATCAGAGCAGCCGATCAACCTGACCGCTCCCAAATTCGACCCGCATCAAATAACAACAACAACAACTACTACTACAATAATAATAATAATAATAATAATAATAATAATAATAATAATAATAATAATAAAGGAACTGCACAACCTGTTCAGCTGTTGAAACTTGAATAAAAAAACAATGGTCATCAATTAATCATATAAGAAGAAAAGAAAAAAGAAAATAAAGAGGGGGAGAAAAGAAGAAAAAGAGCACCAAGGTAACCGTCGCCGAAAATTTAATAGAGAAACAATGGTTAGCAAATAATTTTGAAAGAAGAAAAATTAAAAGGGAAAAGAAAATTAAAAAAAATTAAAGAGGAGAGAGAAATAACAATATAATATTAATAGGGCACCTGCCATATATAGGGGGGGCATCCTTAGTGGATGCGCACCCGACATATATTAAACCAAAATATTGCAATCTTACAATTTTGTTATCATAATTTCATTGGAGAAAACATGTTAAGCACATTCATGAATGCAAGTACACATGCGTTGCGTAGATATTTAGTCATATAGCGCTAATTAAATGTTATATTTAGTTATCGAAACAAATAAATAAATGTTACATTTGCATTTGTTGTTTAATTCTGTCATTCAATTGTATATAGATTGTATTTATTTATTTAGTTATATTTAATACAGAAAAAAATGCAATATGCAAAATATTTAATTGATAAAATGATTGATGGATTACTTACATTAAAATCACAAATCAATATCTTGTTTGCTAAAATGAGGATTAAGGCAAAATTATAATTTTAACACTGCCCGATTTTCAATTTAGGACTCTAATTTTTCTCACTTAAATTTCTGCACACAATTTGTTTTTTCTAAAAAAAATTCACATTCAAGATAATTTGTCTCGAAATCAATATTTTAGGCAAAAATTAATTAGAAGCAACCAGAAAACGTTGTTGGTGGCAAAACAAATGGAGATTTTGGAGACGTGATTGTTGACATGGAAAATTTAAATTAAGTTTTCAATTATATATATGTTTATGGGATAAATATCAAAGATTAAATCTCTATCAAATTGAGATTAAATCTTGATGTTATTTTATTATTATATGTGTATATTTATTGAAAGAGATGACCATCAAGAATATTTGAGTTTATCATTACTCTTCCATCAATACCTATATAAAGGGGCCATAAGTTCAACATAGAGGATAACTCCCCGCCGAAAATAATAAAGGAGAGACATTGAAAGAGAAGGAGAAGATGTAAGAAAAACAAGGAGACACCAGGAAAGTAGGAGAAAAGCCGTTTGGATAAGCTCTCCCCAAAATTCTACAAACTTGAAGATCCGGAGAATTGCCAAGCATCTCCACAAGTGTTTTGCCAATTTCTACAAGTCTCCAGCTGCGTTCAACAAGCTCCTGAGCCCACAACATGGTCAAATCAACTACTATCCAAAATGTCGTCAACAAGCCTTTGAGCCCACTGCTACGACGTCCAATCCAAAAATTTTCAAGATGTGGTCAACAAGCCTTTGAGCCAACCGCAACTTCAAATCCACAAATCTCCAACAACGATCAACAAGCTTCTAAGCCAACTACATGGTCAAATCCAAAAGGCTACAAAATGCGGTCAACTAGCATTTGAGTTGATTGCGATGTCAAATCCATAAATTTCTAAGATGCGGTCAATAAGTCTTTAAGCTGACTGCGACTTCAAATCCACAAGTCTCCCACTGTAGACAACAAGCTTCTAAGTTAGCTGCATGGTCAAATATACAAATCTCGAGGATGCAGTCAACAAGCCTTTGAGCTGACTGCACTGTGAAATCCACAAATTTTCAAAATGTGGACAACGAGCATTTGAGCCGACTACAACTTCAAATCCACAAATCTTAAGCTACGATCAATAAGCCTCTGAGCCGGCTACACAATCAAATCAACAAATTTTCAAGATGCAATCAACAAGCCCTTGAGCCGACTGCATCATTAAATCCACAAATTTTCAAATGCAGTCAACCAACCTTTGAGCCGATAGCGACTTCAAATCCATAAATCTCCAATTGAGGTCAACAAGCTTCTGAGCTAACTGCACGATCAGATCAAAAAATCTCCAAAACACGGTCTCCAAGCCTGACAAGAAGCATTGGTCAACAAACAATTTTTCCTCACAATCTGTTTCAATTCTCTGGCATCCATCTGTCCATTAAGTAATCAAATCCTCAATCGCTACTTCAATTGAGCAAAATGCTTTTCAAGCTATTGGGATGAAGAACGAGAAGTCAAGAATTATGGGATGTCCTTTTTTGATCGTAATTAAAATGAAATTACAAATAAATCATAGGCGAATTCCTAGATATTTTATTTAACTAAATTTCTTTTAATTTATCTGCTCTTTGATTTCAGTATATATTATATTTGCCAAAAATTTAAAAGAGAACAATCATGTTTTTTATGGTGCTCATGTGACATTTTATTCAAATAGGATTGCATAAAAACTCCTTGCACTTTGGTCTAATCGCTAAAGTCTCATTCTATTTTAATTGTTATTTAAATATTACTAAATCAAAAAATTAAACATTATCATTATCTCAACGTATATACTAAATATAAATAAGTAATTTTAAAAAATTCTCAAATCAAACTATACTTCTATTATGTTTTCATGCCTTTTTTAAATCTTTTTTTCTTTATTTTTTCCCATTTCTATCTTTCACCAAAGAAAAAAAATTTGCATCGTCTTCTTCCTCCACCGCCATCCCTAGCCACCTAAAAATTATCCTGTCGGGTAACACCATCGCCGCCTCCCCCACTGATAACTATAGTTCATAGAGTTATTTTGGCTTTATATTGTGTAAATTTTAGCTCCATTTAATTTAATTTGCTGGTTTTTGGTGAAGGAAATGTTATTTAGCTTGCCTAGCTGTTGCTTTCTTTGGCAGGATGAGTTTTGGAGACAAAACAATTGAAAAAGGGGCAAACAAACAGTGAGCTAGCCGCCTAGGCGTAATAATGTCCCGCCCAGGCGGCAATGAAGAAAATGCAAATCAAGTTCCCGCGAGCTAGCCGCCTAGGCGGCAAAATGTCCCGCCTAGGCGGCACTGAAGAGTCGAATTCCAGTAGGCTAGCCGCCTAGGCGGCACTGAAGAGTCGAATTCCAGTAGGCTAGCCGCCTAGGCGGCATTGAAGTGAACGCGACTTAATTTCCAGCGAGCTGGCCGCCTAGGCGGCACGTAATCCCGCCTAGGCGGGGATGCCTTTTTTGAAAACTAGGTTTTCGGACTTTTGAGCGTTTTTGCTACTTTAAAAAGGGGAGGAAAGCCAAAAACAGGGGCGACTGAAAACAGAGGAGAAGAGAAGAGACTTTTGGAGCAGAGAAGAGAATAAAGGGAAAAAGAAGAAGATTTACATCATCATCAAGAGTTCTTCTTTCATCTCTTCCTTGTTTTATGTTTATTTTCTTCATACTTTTTGCCATGGATTCTTGTAGTATGGTGAACTAGATTTCTTTTCTAGGTCTTTAATAGAACCTTGTATGGATTTTTATTGAATCTCTATGAATCTCTATTAAGTACTTTGCATATCAATTGTTTTGTTTTGGTCTTAATGCGTTTTAGTGATTGGCCACCATTAGAATTGATTCGTTAACCTTGATTGAGCTCGAGAGAGGATTTCATGGTTTAGAAATGAACAAAGCAACCTAAGTTTGTATTCTTTGGGAATATAATTCGTAGGAAGGACGAGAGTACCAACCTACCTTAGGTAGTCACTCGAAATTGGTTCTTAATGCTATTATCTAGGTTCGATTCTCATAGAGATATAGAGGATTAATCTAGCTAATAAGGTTTATGCTATATTGAGAGAGTAGTTTAGATAAAATCGAATTTCCGATTATTGAGCATGCTTTGTTACTTGATAGAGAGGATTAGGAGAATTGCTTAAAAGACATACAAGGGAAAGTTAAAGACCTAGGTTATTTTCTCTTGGTATTTCCTAGTTTATTACTTTCGTAACTTGTTTACTTATTCTTAATTTCACAAATCTCTCAATTTTATTTTCAATTGTTTGAATTAAGAAGTCACAAATTGTGTGAAGAAGATTAGAAAATTGCTTAGGAATTAGTCCTCGTGGGATCGATATTTTTATACTACTTGTGCGATACGTATGCTTGCGTGTGCTCGTTACAAACGCAACATATATATCTACATATACACCTACATGTCCACATACATAAATATATATATATATACTAGGTTATTAATATAGTAATGTGTACATATAAATAATCATATAGAATGAATGGTTTATATATTTATTTTGTTATAATATTAACATTTCTTCTCTTCCTCCTCTATAAATAGATCACAACCCCAACCCCTATTTTCATCCCACAAATCCCGCCTAAAAACACCCCCCCACATTTATTCTACTCTCAATACCCAAAACACTTCCTATTTATAGCCTATCTTCCACCCACACATATATATATACAAACCCTTCTATTTTCATCCATATAACCCTTTATATGCCCTCTTTTGTCCCTAAAAACATTTAAAAATGTAGAAATTTTGCTTGATTCCATAAGTCTAGTTGTTTATGCTTGCATCTATGTTTAAAATACTCCGTAAGTGTAATTGATATGCTCTAGTTTATGTTGATGCCTTATTATGTCAAGTATATGCTCGCCTAAAGCATAAAATTGTGATCTTTATGTGAAATTTTGTGATTATGTTCACCTAAACACACACCTTCACCTTATGTGATTAAGTAAAATTTCTACTCAACAGTTGTGTTGACATGTGCTGTGAACACATTTTTTCTAGGCAAAAACATTCTAACCCATCAGGAGGAAGTCACCGGGAGGGCATTACAAAGCTTTTATTTAGCTAAAGTTATTATTTTCACTTGTATAGCATCTTTTGTGCAACTACGATTTCTCTATGTTGTACTAAATTTCTATATTATTATATATTTGCAATAAAAATATTTACCGTTGCGCGTCTCGGTCCAATATATTTTATTAAAATAAAATGGTATTTTTTTGGGTCGTGACATTATGTTCATGCATATATCTTTATGGAAGCATGATAGCACGAAAACAACTATCATGATATTAACATGTGTAGCGAATAACGTGAGGCATAAAATCTAAAAAATGTGAACATAGGCAATTACTTGGTATTTTACCATTATTTGGTAAACCCAAGTTAAAGCTTTTTCATGAAAATAATGTAAGGCTATTTTGCCTAAACTACTTATGAGAAAGGTAATACTTCTACCTTCAAATATTTTTAGAGAAAAAGAGGGTATATAAAGGGCTATATGGAAGGATAATAGGTATTTTATAAATATGTATGTAAAAAGAAATGTTTATATATATACATATGCGGGTGGAAGGTATTTTATAAATATGGAGTATTTTGGGTGTTGAAAGTAAGGTGAGTGTGGGTGGGGGTATTTTAGGCGGGATTTATGTTGTGTGTGTGGAAAATGAAGATAATGCCCCCTTTTTATAGAGTTTAGGGCAAGAAATAGAATTATTATATAATTTAAGTCATTTTCTAATTATTATTTTCTTATCATATCTTATCCTAATCTTATTTAATCCTATCCAAATCTTATCATAATCTTATCTAATCTTATAAAATCTGAAATCATATCTTTATTTAATTAAAAATTCGAATTTGTATTTATTCATTTTTGTAAAAACCGAAAATTAGGGTTTTAAGGCATAAAATCCGAAAATTCATAATTAATTTAGAAAAATCACAAAATTATGAAATTTAATCTTTATAAACCTAAAATTATATGTATATTTCCCAAAAATTAAAAATTTAACTTATAACTTTTCAAAGATTGCAATTTAAGACATTGAATTTGGAAAATTGTGTTCGAATGTCAAATTCGTCTAAAATTTGAAAAATCGTGTAATTTATTCAAAATTGCATCTTCTCCATGCATAAAAGTCTAGAATACTTATTTATATTATTTTTGAAAACTCATAAGTATTCAATAGATGAATTTTCCAAGAATGGTAATCAAAATTCGAAAATTAGCACTTTACCGTTCAAAATGTAAATTACTCTCAAAATAAGACTAAAATTTGAAAACAACAAGTAACAAGGACATTTTCAAGAAGCATAAAATTTACATCAATTATTTAAATAATAAGGATTACTGGGTCGTCACAGTTGAGAAAGGTGGAATCCAACTGAAATACTGCAAAAGTCAAGAGTAAATGGCCGATATTTTGACAAAAGGATTGCCCAAGGATCGATTCTTTTATCTACAAGAAGCACTTGGAGTCATAAAGAAAGTGCATTAAGGTGGAATGTTGGAATTCATGCAATCTCTTGAGAATATTAAAGGTTATTCTAAGTTCAAATTTCAAAAGTCTAGCCTGGTTCCTATGAATATAGTTTAAAGTGTTTTTCAATGAATTTAGTCAAAAGTATTGTTAAATGTATTTTCACATTTCTATGTTGTTCTAAACTACTCCATCAAGTAGTATAAATAGGAGCAATCTCATTTTGTAAACAATCAATCAAGAAATACAATTTAGTCTTTTCTAAATAGAACTCTCTCTAAATTCTTTATATTTGAGCTTTGCAGTAGCAACTCAAATTAAGCATCACAAAAACCATCAATTTGATGGCACATTTAGGTGACTCGTACATTCAGCCACCCATTTTATCAAACTTCCACCAACAAGAACCCAAAAAATAGGCCTGCCTTTCAACATAAGCATCAGAAAAAGGGCAAAAGCCATGCAAACCTTTCACAACAATCTCTTTTCCTCTCTCTTTCTTACTCTCAAGGAAACTCTCCAAAAACAAAAACAAAATGGTCTTTTCTTGAGACCCAAAAACCAAGTGATCAAAAATCAACTACGATGATCGATAAGCTATAGGGGTCCAACCAGGCGGTCACAAAGTGGCCGATGGACAAGCAGCCAAGGATACTTGATGATCTGTCCCCAAAGTTTATAGCAAAGGTCAAAGAAAAGCTCAACCAGATGAAGGAGGCAGTATCAGCGGCCATGAAGAAGACGAAGAAGATGGCATCGATAGGGATGGAGATGTTGAAGGAGTCGGCATTGGCGCGCATGGAGAAAACCAAGGTGGCTGCCAAGAAGGTCAAGGAAGGGGCCTCCTCCGGTGTCCATCGAGTTAAACTCTATCCTGTGGAATTCGAGAGGGAATAAGGTATGTTTCTTTTGTTCATGTATGATTTTAGCTTTTTAGTTTATTATTTTTAATTTTCTTAGTTTGTTATTTTGTTGTTTGTATAGATGGAAAAATTCTTGCCCGCATAGATTTTGTTGGATGGGGTGAATTAGAATTTTCCTATATAGATGGTGTCATTAATTATATATGTGCATAGAAGATTCTTGACTCATTTTTCCTCCTTGTATTTTAATATTCTATTTGCTTGTGATTATCTTGGCACACATAATTCAACTCCATTACTTATAAAACTAGTGATAAGAACGATTAAAGTGAAAGATCGATTTGTTCTATTTTTAGGTATAAATTTCATTGGGAATGAGATTTCACAGTATAGTTGAAAAAGGTAAAAGTTTTGTGCGTAGTTAAATTTATTTATTTTTGATAATGAACCTTCAAATTAAAACATCCTAAAACAAATAAAAGTAATAAATTTTGGGATGGAAAAAGTATAAACAAAATCATATTTAACTGTAAAATTATGGATGATTTAGATACTTGAAAAATTGTATATGTTGTTACATTTTCAAAAGAATAAAATGCTATTTATATCAATGTGTTATCCCTCTTTTTTCTCTCTCCACTTCTCCCTCTTGATCTCTCTCTGTCCCCCTCTCCCTCTCAGTAGGAGCGGGTGTTGAATCGGGTAATTGTGGGTCGGGTACCCAATATGTTGGGTAGTTTAAATTGCCACCTGAATGCAACCTAGACTATATGACTACCCAATTAATCGGGTACCCAGTTAGGTTTGGGTTTTACCCAATCTAATTTAGGATATTGATGAAGATAAATTTTGTTAATTGTATCAATGTGGCAATGAAAATATAGTTATTTTAAAAAAAAAATAGCATATTCACCACAAGTCCATAAATGCAATTCACACTTTGATGTTAAAAAATAAAGTTAAAATACTTACAATTATTAATTGTAAAATATTATTACACTAATATCATTAGGACATTAGCTATTAAGACAAAATACCTGTTTCGAATGTCCACCCCTATATGTACAAGTCTTTGATTTTAAAAGGTAAATTTAGATCTGCATGGCACCTACAGCATCTTCTTTGCAAGATCAACGAATTGAGGCAACGAATGGAGGTTCGGCTATCTCACATTTATCGGGAAGCTAACCAAGCAGCAGACTTCCTTGCCAACTTGGCTTGTAATGATGCGGCTTCTAGAGTTTTGGAATCAGATCAAATTCAAGGCAAACTGCGTGGTATAGTCAGGCTTGACGCTCTTGGGCTACCATATTTCAGACATATACCAAGATGATGTTTTTTATGTATTTTCTAGTTTTTGGTGTTTTGTTTTGCTTTAGATTTGCTAAGCTCTATATGTACTTTACAAATTTCCCACTTTGAGTGGTTGTTGGTTATTAATAAAAGGGGGGGGTCCCTTCGAAAACCTCCCGGCGGGCACTTGCCGGTTTTTCCCAAAAAAAAAAAAAAAAAAAAAAAAAAAAAAAAAAAAAAAAAGGTAAATTTAGATCTTGGCAGGAGTAGGAGTCTAAAAGGAAAAAACTAATCTCTTGAAAAGTAGGATGATAAGAGTAAGATTCTATACAAACCTAAATTCTATATATTTTTTATTTCCTTTTGTTTTTGAGATTTTTGATCGGGTACCCAATCGGGTTCTTCGGGTGGAAAAAGAAAACCTGAAGTCTGACCCGTGTTTAAATTAGTTGGGTTCAGGATAATCCGAATCCAATTTTTAACTCGAATTATCCGCCCCAAAATACCCAAATCCGATCTGAATGCCCCCCCACCTCTTGATCTCCTTCTCTGCCCTCCTCCTTCCACCTCTACTATCCCCCCCCCCTCTCGTGACATCCCGATTTTTATATGCAAAATAGGTTTTCTAACTATAATTATACATATCGATTTCTATAACATACGAACATAGGGACCGAAATTATATAGTATATGTGTGTAAAGACCAAATATATATGCATTTATATAAATTAGATCTAATAACTATAGTTATACTAATAAAAATTGGATTTCTATACTATAATTGCATCAAAACCGAAATTTTATAGTCTATGTGTGGAAAACTGAAAATATATTTTTGTACATATAAAATTTGATATTATATGTATAATATACATAAAAAGTCAAGAAATATATATATATATATATATAAATGTATAAATTTCAAAATTATTAATTATAATAATAATATATTAAGATTATTTCATTATATGTGTTAGAATACTTGTTTACATTATATGTTAAGTAAGATTCTAGGCATCTATCATTTTCATTATCAAAGATATGCTAGGGCACACATGTCATTTTTATAATTTGTAGGAGAATAGTCATTTTCTTGATCACTACACGTCATAGGACACTTGCGCTTATAAAATTTAAGATAAAGTCTAAAATCTTAATTTTTCAAAAATTGCAAGACACTTGGTCTTATCTTCGTCAAAGAGTAAGACATTTGCACCAATAATTTTTAGCTAAGGTAACCTTCAATATAAAAGAACACATGTAGGAACACTTGTCTTCATCATCATAAACCCTGGGACACTTGTGTATACAACTTAAAGAAGAAAGCACACTTGTGCACTTATTTAGCCTAATAATCATGAACCCTTAATAATTACTTGCAAGTCTTTTTCCTAATCCAAGGGCTATAATCTTGCCCTTAACCTTTAAGTGAAAATCAATGACTATGATTTAGCCAAAAAACACACATGTTGATATTATAAAGATAGGATTCTTTACACCTACACCCTTATCACATCTTACTTGGACATTTAGATGATCTAAAATTTTGCCACAACAAAATGTCTTGAAAATGACCAAGGATTTGCCAATTTAACAATGTTTGTGTCTTGAGCAAACACCTATAAATATGGGCCTTCCCCCTTCATTTGGAAATCATAACACACACTCTACACAAACACACACACACATAACACACACACTGAAAAACTGCTACTGCAGCTGCTGTCACACACACCCACACGCCCGCAACATACACACGTATAAACACATAGAAGGAAATGCTAGAGTTCGTATACACACTACTAAAAGGTATGTCTTTACCCTAGACTTCCTATATGTTTTAGATATAATTTCATTTCATTTTAAGTAGTTAATTCATGTCTAGATATTCACATGTTTGTGTTTAGTTATTTTATGAAAGTATTCATGTACATGTTTTATTTATGCATACATATAGTAACTTAAGACTTGCCTATATGCTCGTGCATATGCATACATATTTATGAACTAGGGTTGTTCTTTTAAACTATATGCGTATATGTACTTAAAATAATTTTGAAAACTATAAGCATGAATCTATACATAAATATTGCTCATATAGGTGCTTATGCACAATATTTTCCTAAAATTTGTTACTAAGCACAAGATAGTCTACTTATCATCTCTAGGTTATATGCTATAATCACATAAATTCTAGATTAGTTACGTTATTCCTTAACTAATAGCTACTAGTCATGAACAATAACGATCTAATATTCTAACCCTAACCGTTAATGCAAACTTTAGGCGATTACCGAGATGACATAAACTTGGTGAGACAATAACTCTAAGGTGAGTGCCTTCTACTTTTCTTGCTAGGGCATTGAACTATATGCTATATATATATTCTTGTATAGCCTACCCTGCTTAATTTATGTTATCCGTTTTAGTTATATTTTGCTCTCTATATTTTGACAAAGTACTCTTTTGTATTAAAAGTCAAGTTATATCCAAACAGTACTACATTTTCGATCCCGAAATGATTTATTGACACCCGTAGGATATCTTGTTTTGATTATGTTTTATGCATCCCCGGTGTGGAAACAAGCTATTGTTTGTTAAAAGTTTGTGATCCATATTTGTCCAGTTCTGATTATATTTGTCTACCCTTGGGAACGCCCTTGGGAAGTTTAGGCCTAGGTACTTATAAGATGAGTTTTATTAGGTGGAGCAGACCATTGATAAACCCTCTTATATGATACCATCTTGTAAGATCCAATTTCTATGTACAACCGAAAGTTGACTGTAATAGGATTGGGTATTGTATTGTACGGACGCGTGATACATCTTAGTCCAATTAATATCGAGGCCGCTCCTTGATGAGGGAGGCATAAGGGTCTCAGTTATGATTTATTTGTTTTGGGTAGCAATAATGTTGGAGATTCCATTTATGACTCACTATCCGTCTTGTTCAATGTGTATATACGCGCTTCACACTACACGCATGTTATCATCTTTTAAACAATCTATAAGTTCCTTTAATATCTATCTGTAATTATTATTAGCCTCATTACGTCATTTGGACTTACCACCCAACTTCTTTCTCTTCATTACCTCAGTTTCAAGGAAACGGGTTGAGGGGACCCGGTTAAAGCAATCGGTCCGTTACATGTCAATAGGGCATAGTCTTGCATCTTGTATTGAAGATTGACTTGTTTAATAAGAAATGGAAGATTACTTCTTGAAGTGTTGTATTTCGATAGTTTGTTACCCTACAGTTCTATGTAATTTAATTGGGATTTAGTCCTATCACAATTTATTGTACGATAATCGATTATTGGGCAATATCAAACAAATTGCAAGTGTTGGGTACCGATTGAAAAATAGGTACTCAGCATGACTGTTAAGTGAGCCCTACTTGCATGGAATGATCCAAGCGAGGGGGTGTTACACCCCCCCCCCTCCCGTCCTCTTTCCCTCTGTCCGCAATCTTTCTCTCTCTTTCCCTCTCCCTCGCAATTTCTCTATTTCTCTCCCCTTATCGATCTCTCTCTTCCCTAGAGGCATAACAACAAAATTTTATTTTCAAAGATTTATTGACACATGTAGGATATCTTGTTTTGATTATGTTTTATGCATCCCCGGTGTGGAAACAAACTGTTGTTTGTTAAAAGTTTGTGAGCCATATTTGTCCAGTCCTGATTATATTTGGCTACCCTTGGGGACGCCCTTGGGAAGTTTGGGCCTAGGTACTTATAAGATGAGTTTTATTGGGTGGAGCAGACCATTGATAAACCCTCTTATATGATACCATCTTGTGGGATCCAATTTCTATGTACAACCGAAAGTTGACTGTAATAGGATTGGGTCATGTATTGCACGGACGCGTGATACATCTTAGTCCAATTAATATCGAGGCCGCTCCATTGGGCAATTAACCTCCAACTCTATGTAGGAATCAGGTCCAATAGAATGGTATGACGTAAGAAGGTTCTATCGACGGTCTGTTCCGCCCGATATACCCCGCTCCCATGTACCTGGGCCCAAACTTCCCAAGGACGTCCCCAAGGGTATCAATAGATCATATTAAAATAGAATGACTCACAAGCTTTCAATAAAATAATTGATTGTTTCCAACACCAAGGATACATAAAAACACAACTAAAACATGATATCCCACGGGTGTTAATAAATCATTTTTGAAACTAATATAACTAACAATATCAGAAATGAAATAATTTTTGGGTATAACTTGACTTATAATTTAGAAAAATACTTTTTCGAAATGTAGAGAGTAAGATATAATTCCAAAAGACTCGGATAGCATAAATTAGACAGGGTAGGCTATATGAATAATATTTATAACATATAGTTCGATGCTCCAGCAAGGAAGGTAAAAGGCACTCACCTAAGGAGTTTATCAAGTTTATAGACTTGACTTGACTAGATCGACTTGGTACCCTCCTTTTTAAGCGTGTTTGAGGAAATAGGAAGATATATAGAAGGCTAAAAGGTATATATGTATGAAAAAAAAGAAGGGTTTATTGATACATATATGTGTAGGGAAGATATGCTATAAAAAGAACTAGATCGACTTGGTACCCTCCTTTTTAAGCGTGTTTGAGGAAATAGGGAGATATATAGAAGGCTAAAAGGTATATATGTATGAAAAAAAAGAAGGGTTTATTGATACATATATGTGTAGGGAAGATATGCTATAAAAAGAGAGTGTTTTGTGGGTTGAGAGTGGAGTGAGTGTGGGTGTGGGTGGTTTAGGCGGGATTTGTGTGTGTGTGTGGGAAAATGAAGACAATGGTCCCTTTTTATAGAGTTTAGGGCAAGAAATAGGATTTTTTATATTATAAGATCAATTTATAATATATGCATAAAAGATAAGATAGGATAGGATAAGATAGGATATGATAGGATAAGTGTAACGACCCGGCCCTTTAACTAATTCATTAAAATATAGCCAACTAAAACATGAAACTATACTTATTTTATTGAAAATATATCAGAGTAGTGTGCAAAATACATAGTAATACAAAAGTTTATAACCTCACGGCCTCTCAAAAATACAAAATATCGACCTCTCCAAAATACAAAATATCAAGCTTAATTCCGACTAGCAAAAGGCGCCGAACCGTTCCTCGCTATCATCCTTAGTAACTCCCACCTCCTTTTCGGCTAAAATTATCATATAGAGAAATGATCAACATACACGTTGAGTAGGAATTTTCACTTAATAACATAAGGTGCTCGTGTGTATAGTAACTGCACATAATCACAGTGTATCACATAATATTTCACATTTTACTACCTTTCGAGTCACCTATTGGTGACTCCCTTATATCTCCCATATCAAAATATTCCAACCGTTCACATCGTTAACCCCAATATTCCATCCGTCCACATCAATTCCATCCGTTCACATCGGTGGCTATATCTCGAGATTATGCCAATTCCCTATAACCAATACCAAAACATGGAACACTCCATCCATGCAAGATGGGATGGATGGCGAGAATTGTTTTAAGACCGGCAAGCCCATTGCCGCCCGGCCTAACTCAGCCCCATCCACATCGATAACACATTTGGGCCCGGCATGCACAAATAAAGATTTTCACATAAACATATTCTCACATAAGGAACATACTTCCAAACTTTAAATATAAAAGCATACAAATATCATATTTTGGAATAATAAACATACATGAACATAAGATATGAATATACTAGAAACATAATTTCTAATAACTTGTAGTAGTATAATGAAGCATAATATCATGATAATAAAATGATAAACTAGCACTAAAAATTAACTTATGTAATTAAGGAAATTCCTACCTTAAACTAGCCTTCTTGATATTTATATATCTATATATATATATATATTTGTGTGTGTGTGTATGAGAGAATATTATATAAATATAGATATGTGGGTGTGTGTGTATATGTGCACCTTGTGTGTGTGTGAAGAGAATTGTGTGTGTGTGACATGAAGTGTGTGTAAAGATAGTAGTGTGTGTGTTTGTATTGTGTGTGATGTGTACTATATAAATATATATATGTACCGTGTGTGTGTAGGAAATATTGTGGGGTGTGTGTGTTTATGATAGAAAATAGAATTCAACAAGCCTCTATTTATAGAGGTTGGTTAAGACACATTATAAAAAAATTAATTATGTTAATTTTTTCATAATTAGATTCATCTTACTCATCACTATTTAATAAATGCATACATGCTTAGTAATAGGCCTAAATGTTATTAGGTGTGCCCTAATATTGATGAATGGAAGTCTAGGTTAATTTAAATAATACAAGTGTATAAATTTCTAGAAGAGTTATAACAAGTGTAAAAATTCATTTAATGCTTGAATTATCAAGAATAATTATCAAAAATAAATTAGATATATTATTATATATATATGTAAGTTTTCGGCTATAGATATATATACCTATATATTATATAGTTTTCTACATATTTGGAACATACATATATTTATATAATATATTAGAAATGACCTTAGATTAATATCTATATATATATATTTGGAATAAAATATAGATATGTGTATACATAGGCATAGTTTATTATTTTATGTTGTGATAAAATTAAGATATATACATATATGTATATCTCGAACATATAGATATATAATTTTCGAATATGTATAATATACTAAAAATTATTTTTAACAATTAATATATTAGTATAGTAACAATTATAAATTCAAAGTATAGATATGAAAATACATAATATATTAGAGAATATTATACATTATTCATAATAGAATCACATATTTGAGATAGAATCACATATTTCACATACAAAATAATAATCACATAAAAACTAGATAATTTAATCATATAATTAACTTTTAAAATACCTAGAAATACCGGGTCATTACAATAAGCTAGGATAAGATAGGATAAGATAAGATAGGATATGATAGGATAAGATAAGATATTTTTGTAGTTATCCAATTTGTTATGCTTATCAAGAATCTTATCAAGATCTTAGTATTTAAGAACATTTATTAGGAGAAAATGACATGAGGTAAGAGAAAATGATATTTTTGGATAAGTATATGTATATTTATGATAAAACATGACCTTTTATATAGTATATACATATAAATTCGAAATTACATGTATACATAGGTATATTTTGAAATATAAATACTTATACATAAGGCTTTTAAATAAAGTAATAAGTTGTAATTCTTGAAAATATTTGAAAGTACCGGGTCATTATAGATCTATATATATAATTTCAATGTATAAAATTGGGATGTCACATATTTACTTTTGCAACAAAATATTTTGTTGTGCTTTGAAAATATTGTTTCCAAATAAATTTTAAAAATGTCGGTCAAATGCAACAATACTTTTTGCAACAACAAATATTTTTTGTTCTTAAAGAATCATTAATAAACAACAAATATCAGTTTTTGTTGCCAAAGTTTAACTAATTACAACGAAAATAATATCATAGCAAAAGAAGTTGTTGCAAATATTAAATTTTGTTGTGGTGAGGCCTCTTTCTCTGTTCCTCTTTTTCTCCAGATCTCTCTCTCTCTCAAGGGTGGAGGCTGACCGTGGCGAAGGACGACAACGGCGGGGCAGCAGGTTTGTGTGTGTAAATATGTGTGTGTGTGAATATATATATGCAAATATATATATCTATATATATTTACATATATAATGCATTAATAAGTGGTTTGTATATATGTATGTATATATTATTTTATAAATATTTTGTATATAATATATATGTGTTATACATTATGTATAGAAGGTGGAATTTTATCATTTTTGGTCCCATTCGTTAATATTTCTCACATTTGGCTCTGCACCTTACAAAAGTTATCAATTTGAGTCACCTGTTACCTTTTCCTACAAATTTTAATGGCAGAGGTTGCGTGTGCTGTTAACTTAGCATTTGGGTGGGGGGGGGGGGTTGTTGGGGTTTACCCCCTTACAAGTTGCCTACAAATAACAATGACCCCCTAAAAATTTACAAACCTTACACTTGCCCCCTACATCCATAAAATTCTTGCACACATAATTTGACAATAGTTGATGTAATGCCCTGGTACTTCCTACTATTTTAGAATTTATTATATATTATGTTTCATGCAATATTTTAAAAACTATTATATATAGTTTAATGTTTTATGCAATTAATATGTGACTCTTATTTTATGTATGTGAATTATGTGTGCTTTCATGATTAAATGTGTATTTGCTCTATATGCATTTTAGCAATATGATTATTTCTTTACTCCATAATTATTAATATATCGCTATTATTATTCTCATTATTATTATTATTATTATTATTATTATTTAATATTGATTGTATTTATAATAATATTATTTATTTTCAAGATTGATATCATAAATACTATGATCCAAATTCAACTCTATTTTATCATTATTTTTTAAAAATAGTACATTCTTATTTTCAACATTATAAGATTATTCTACATAAATAAAATAATTATATATATATGAGTATCTTTAAGAAAATATATAATATATATAATAATATATACACACTCATGTTTTTATAAATAAATACACCATTGTAATTTCTTATAAAATAACACTACTTCTTTAATAAAACTACCTTTTAAAAAATTGTAAAATATATTTGTACATATATATATATGTGCACAAAAATTTATACATATATATTGATGATTTCATATATATATATATATATATATTGTATGATTTCACACAAAGATATTTTTCTAAAATTATTCTTCAACTTTTACACTTGCATGGTTCTTGTTAATTCTTGTAGCAATATTTCTAGAAAATGTGCACTTGCATGGCTCATATTTACTTAAGGGATGATACATACAATTTAGGCCACACTTAAGCATATTTAGGATGCCACTTAAGTCCATAGTTGGACTATTTCATTAATTACCCAACCAAGGTGTAAATTTTGCATTAAATGAAAATTGACCTTAATATTAAATAACTCTATTTCACATGCTCAACACTATAAATAGAGATCATCATCCTCCATTTTTCAGCACATACATAACACACATAAACACACAAATCTCGCCTAAAACATCCACACACACACTCACCTTACTCTCAACCCACAAAAGACTCCATATTCATAGAATATCTCCTACCCGCATATATATATATATATGCGTAAACCCTTCTTTTTACCTTCATATATACATATTAACCCTCTATACATCCCCTAAATTCCATAAAACACTCTTGAAAGGAATTAATATATTTAATTAGGGTAGGGACCTTACTTAATTTCATAAGTAAAGGTTCTTTAATTCATAAATATTATACCTCCATATTGACGTATGCAAGGTAGGAATTTTTCTTAATTACATAAGTTTAGTTGTTCTATGCTTTACATACTTAAGTGTTGTTATGCTAGAATAAGCCTAGGAATCATGTTTTACTACAAGTTAGATGCCACCAAGTTTAAAGTACTCCTTAATTGTATTTATATGCTCTAGTTTATGCTCATGCTTTATTATGTCCAATATATGCTCTCCTAAAGCATGAAATCATGATTCTTATGTGAAATTATATGAGACTATGTTTATGTGATAATCTTTATTTGTGCATGCCGGACCCAAATGTGCGTTCGGATGGGGCTTGAGTTTGGCTAGGCGATAATTGGCTTGCCGGTCTTAAAATAGTTCTTGCCATCCATGTCCTAATTCTATCTTGCATGGACGGAGTATTCCATGTATTGGTTGTGGGTCGTAAAAAATTGGCATAGTCTCAAGATATGACCACCGGTGTGATTGGTTGGACACCAAGATTGGTTGGAATTGGTGTAATTATTGTGAATGTTGTGTGAAAATTGTAAGAAAATTATGATCACGATAGTGTGATCTTAAAGGTAAAGTATTACGTGAAAGATTATATGGCTATGTGCACATATTACACACACACGCCTTATGTGATTAAGTGAAATTTCTACTCAACAGTTGTTGACATGTGTTATGAACACATTTTTTTAGGAAAAGACATTCTAGTCCATCAGGAAGAAGGCACCGGGAGGGCATTACGAAGCTTTTATTTAGCTAAAGTTTTTATTTTCACTCATATAACAACTTTTGTACAACTATGATTTCACTATGTTGTAGTAAATTTTTGTATTATTATGTATTTGCAATACAAATATTTACCGTTGCGCGTTTTAGTCCAATATATTTCAATAAAATAAAAGGGTATTTTTCAGGTCGTGACAGTTGATCCATAATTCAACATATTTACACCTGAAGCCCGATCACAAGTCATGTCTCTCTGGCTACGCATATTTTCATGGCAAGGTTTTATGTCTAAGCTAAAACCAGAAAAGCTTAAGAACCCATCAATAGATTAGATTTGAAGTTCAAAGATTCATTTTGCATGATTCTGATTGTGTTGGTGCTTATGTCTTGGCTTCTTTTTCTTGGTAGACGACACATATTAAAGTGTATTTTATATGAAATCATGGCTTCAATGCAAGCACAAAGAGAAGAGAATGCGTGTGGAGGGAGTGGCCAAAGTCGCCGCGGAGAATCAAATGGATGCCAACAAAGAGAGGACACAAGAAGCTGAAAACAGAGGATCTTGGATTTTCGGAAGCGTATTGAAATCAGTGGGAGATACATATGAGCAAGTCAAGGAAAAAATCACAAGCAAAAATCATGATCTTGATACTAAAACTAGACAAATCACATACTAAAACACAGATTCTGCTATGGATAAAGATTATAGTGAAGAGAAAGTAGGGTAATATAAAGACTGTGTGACGGATAAGGTCAAAGAAGCGGTTGGCACTGCTGTGGAAAAGGGCAGCGAGTATAAGGGCCAAGTATAGATCAATTATTGTCATGTTATGTGTAGAAATTCTATGGACGTAGGGAGCGAGTGTATTGTTTGAAAACTTAAGGAAGGGGGTCAATGTTATTTTGAGGCAATTGGAAGGGGAGTTGGAAAGTTTGAATGGTTTTGTGATCGATCAAATGGATGGAAAGTTTTTTGCAAACTTGAGCTATAAAAGGGGAAGCATGCCTAAAAGGAAAGCAGTCTACTCTCACAACCAACAACAACAACAACTCAAATCAAACATCAAGAAATCTATACTTCTTTGATTTCCAATTCTAGACGAGCCAAGACCAACTTAGTTCATAGTGATAGCAAACCATTTTAAAGAGGTGATACTGGTACCAATTCTGCTTGAGATAGGCCTATCAATGTGATTTTCTTTAAAGCGTTGCTAGAGTTATATTTGTACCTCACTTCTTTGAAGTGGACCACCAATGAGGTTCTAGTGGTTTCCCGCATTCAAATCGAGTATCATGCATGAAGAATTTGTAGTCATAGTTTGTTTTGTTTGCTTTGAATAAGATAGATTATAAAAGCAGTTTCTTGTTATTTATCATTCACAATCTTTTAACCCTTTGTACACCAAATCGTCTAGTCCTACAATATATTATAGACAGTTAGAGTCTCAATGGTGGTGTTTGCTCACTTTGACTCAATCATTTTGAATAGAAGGCATTTTGACGCATTTCGGGCAATCTTGTACCAAATTTTATATTGTTTGTATAACAAAAGTTTCATATCTATTGAATGAAAAGATAGGAAAAATTGTACAACTTGAATTTAATCGAATGAAGTGTGGGTACAATCTCTGTTTGATCATCTAATTCTCCTTTCCAAAGTTGGAAAGTTAGAAAATTAGAAATTTGAACACCCCGGGAGCGGATTTGGTGGTTCGATCTTCGTGAAATTTGAATTTGACTTTCAATAACGTGATTTGTAGGGTTCATGGTGAACATTGAAGCCTTGATTTTGAACTTTATTTGGGAAGAAATGTCAATTTGCTGGTTTGGCCCCTTAGCTATAGATTGAACGCTTTAATTTGATGACCTCATGAAAAATGCCTTGAACGTTGCATTGATTGGAAAAATATTTTTTCGTGGACTTAGCACCTTAATTGTGGATCGAAAGCCTTCATTTGAATATGTACATGAAGAACGTCTTGGATCTCGCCTTGGTAATCATGGATTCGACTAGGGAAGAATGCCAATACGTGGGCTTTGTAGATTACTTGTGGATTGAACACCCTTTTGGATGATCTTCGTGAAGAGCGCTAGGAACTTTGCCTTAATCACATTGAATCTTCGTGAGAGAATTTCAGGATTTCTTTAACATCTCTTGCTTTGGGAAGACTCTTCTACTTTTATGTGTCTTTGGCTTGAAGAGAATACCCCTATTTATAGGTGTAGGAGTGAGTCTCTTGACATGTTTGCCTAATGAGGTGGCACTATTTGATTGGCCCTTCAATATTTGATACCAATTTGTTTTTTAATCACAATATGTGATTTGAATTGCCAAAATATCAATATCTAAGTACTTTTTAATTTTCGAGATTAGACTTTTATTGCAAAATATTTTAACATGAAAAGATTTGATTTAATCACTAATTAAATATTTTATTTGATTATGGAGCTTAGTTTTGAAAGTTTTCAAAATAAAATAAAAATGTAATGAATTATTTTGAAAAAATGTTACACATATCAATTTATAATTAACATAACTCCTACCCGTCCAGGGTGGTAAAGATTTGTAGGATCAACGTACGCCTATCTCCTACAAGATATCTTTGGGGAAGATCTTCCCCGACCTTAGAACGCCTCGAACCTAAAAGAGTTCTATGTCTAAAGTTAGCACCAAGGATGTGGCTCGGGTAGAAACTTACCTATATCTGAAGTTTTATGTTTCTTTTAAATCACGATGTTCAAGCTCATGTCTTTAGAAGGGAATTTTAATTTGCCTCTGCCTCTTTAAACTTTTGATCAATTTTTAATAACTTATTTTGAGGTCAAAGTTTTCTTTAACAATAATTTTGATCCATTTGATTCTGTGCATTTACTCGAATAAGAGAGGTAGATGTAATATAAGTAGAAGTAACAAAAGCTCCGATCTGAAACTTAAAAGAAAATTTCACTGCATTAATATGGAAATGTCGAATATAAAAAGGGAGAATAAAATACATTTCAAATGCCCCCCATGGGCTACAGAAGGTCACTTCCATTAAAAAAGAAAAATAGTGATCATCCTAAAAGCTTATTCTCGGCCTTAAAAATCCTAGTCTGATCACTAAGCATCTTAATTTATACATTGGATGCTGGTCTCCACCACCGCCAAGCGGCGCTGCCCACTCGACACATTTTAGCCATCTCCTTCTTCAACCCCCACTATGGAGGTCCTGCCGAGGACCAATGCACCGCTATTCTACTCATTATCAGACTTGAGAAAGTCTACATCAAGGAACCCAGCCTCCTTATTGGAGTCCACATCCACCTCGAGGGCCCGCCCTTTTCAGCTGGTTTTCCTTGTTGGTGACTTGGTATTTGACTATCTTTACTAAATAGTCAAACTCCTTGCCCTTATACTTAGGCCTCCTTCTTTCTGGGGTCTGACAGATCCACGCTATACCCCTTCATTGAGAAATCAACTGGGATGACTTTACGATGCTTTTGCTATTGTAGGCTTTGTCAAAACAAACTTGAAGGTCATTCACTCCCCAAAGAAAGGTGGCATATTCAAAGACGGGACCCTAAACAAACCATCTAATGGCCTTCTTCTCAATGCTCAAAATCTCCTACTCAAACTCCACCCTAGCTTTCGCCTTGCCCTCGCACTTAGCCCGAGCCCGTTCCTCGAGAACTAATTACTTTTACTTCTCAATCTTGGCCTCAAGTGCAAAATCTCTGGTCATGGTATCGAGACCAGCCTTGAACTTCTCCTTCTTCAGCTGGTTGAGCTCGATTAGGGTGGCCTTGATCTCCTTTTGAGCAACTTGATTTCGTTGCCATTTCTTTTTTGCTTGGCTTTGTGGTTGCTTCCCCAGATTTATCACTCAGCTTTCTCACATCGGCATCAGCTAATATCTAAGCACCAAAAGTTGTTAACACGATCTGCTCAAGGCGATTGAATCCTTCTGCCACCTTATGCTCCAACTCTTTGTTATCAAAAATAATGATGGCCTCTTGGTCACCCTTAAAGGTGTGAGATCTGTAACAGTGGAGGGCCAAGTTGGACTCTTTCCCTGAAAAGACCTCCTTCTTCTATAGGTCCACGTGCTTCTTCCCAAATCAGCACTCAAGCGTAAGCTTGTAGCCACAACTAATTTGCAATACCTTCTATTTGTCCTTTATGGGGGCCTTCTTCCTGGCCTTTTCAATGACACCAGCAGGGGCCGTAGTCTTCTTCAGAGCTGACAAGGTTGAGGAGACTTCTTGATTTCAATAAGCTCTGGGGTGATAGTAGCCTGTGTGCTTTGGACAGTTGGGGAGGTGGTGACAATGGGTCCTCCTTGATTCTTTCCCGAGGAGGCTAGCATACCCTTCGAGGAGGGAACCAACTAAAGCCTCATGTCTACGGAGGGAGGGGATGGGTGCCTCCTTGCCCTATAGAGCTCTCCAATCAAGGTGGCGTGGGACATTTTGAGTGTTTTCGAATTGCAAGAAGAAAAGTGACGATCAGGGACAATTCAATCAAAGGTTTGTGTAAATGTAAATAATAATGAAAAAAGAAAGAAAAGGGAAATATGAGAGAAGGAACAGGCAAAGGGTATCAATTAGGATACCGAATCTTATGTGGTCTACGACGAACTTGGTTAGAGACAGACCAGCTTGGACCATGAACCTCTCTTGTGTCAAATAGATCGAGCACAAAATTCCCTTTCTCTTGTGCCCGAGTACCCATTCTTTTGATCAGGCCACGTGTCCCAGGCCGGCTAGGGATACTTTGTTGGCGTCGGAGTGAGTGTGCCTCACACGTCACCTTTCCTCAAGGTGGACGAAGAACTACTTTTGTTTCCAGTCTGCTCCATATGATGAGGAAGGGATCTCCATGATCTTCTCCCCATTCTTCGTGTTTAAATAAAAGCAGTTAAACTCATCATCGGGGGAAGACCAACTAGAAGGGTTCGCTTGAAGGAGGTCGACAAAGTTAACTTAGGTGGGTTCATAACCAGTGCTATGAGGAAAAATGACGAAGGCTCATATCAAGGCATAGGAGTTAGAAGTGAGTTGAATGGGGCTAATGTTTGGTTATCTCAAAATGGCTGGAATAATAAGAGGAATGGGGAAGCAGAGGTCATTCTGGATGTGGGCATAATAGATAGGTAGGCAGCCCCCGGGGGCATGAGTAATCAAATGCTCTAGAGTGGGCCATATGATCGAGTAGGGGCTTTTTATGTAGTGCTTGCTAATCTTCACGATGTCTCACTCAGAGAGATGGGAAATAATGTTATCCCAGCTCACTGTCATTTGGCCCCCTGAACAACCCTTCTCTTGCAGTGTCTAGTCAGTGGAGCGCACTTTTCTCCCTTCTTAGCCTCTATTTTCTCATAGCCATTGTTTCCACTTGTGGCTTCCGACATATCTTGCCTCAGGGATTTGATTTTCCTCAGACTTTTTTCGGCCCTCGTTGGCCTGCTAGCACTAGCCTTGCCAGGATATCTAGAAGATGTGCCTTCGACGATGCTTATCCGATCACGCTCGTCCTTGGTACTCGAGCAAAAGATGTTTGTGCTTCATAATTTGAGTTCCCGGAGGGAAGGCCCTTCTCGAAGCAGTTCTCGTTGTCCGATGTCTCATCCGATTTCTCACTCACTGTTCATGAGGCTTTAAGAAAAAGGAGACTAAAGGAAAGAAATTATTAAAGGCTAATATGAAAGTTGAAGGGATGTACCTATAGGGAATTGTCTGTTCGAAGATTTTTCGGTGTGCTTGGTGCTCTCATGTTCTGTTCGGATAGAAATCTTAGCTTCGATTGAAAATGATGTGCTTTGCAAAAGAGAAGTGACCACTATTTATAGCTTGGTAGGAATGCTCCTCGGCACGTTCAATCATCACCTGCAAATTACCAATGATCAAATCAGAATGGTCAAAATTCAAATTTACCGCCCAATCAATGCCCGAAGGATCGATCATGCCACGATAGAAATAGCGATTCCTGGGCTTCATGGTCTGCTCGGCTTCCTCTCCCTCAAGTAGCTCAAAAGTCAGGGGGGCTAATGATGTCAGGGTGCCCCACCATCCACGTCGCCCCATATACCGTAATGTGGACCTAACCCCTCCAGCCACCTGACGATTAGGCACTAAAACATGGTCTTGTACAAATGAGGGCACATGTCATCCGTCAAGCTCGATTTCAAAGAGAAACATCTATCATCGGGCTTTATCCCTACACCCCAGATGCTCGCCTAGCCAAAGGGTCTCCTCAATGTGTAGTTCTCCTCTTTGGGATAGGACTTCGCTTCTTCTCGAGGTGGTCCCCTACTCTCTCCTCGAGGTGGTCCCCTACTCTCTCCTCGAGGTGGTCCCCCATTACAACGGTCTCTGATAAACCGTATTCCACTAGCATGTGTCAATGGAATATTCCTTGTACAGAACCTTAGAAAAGGTCCACCTCAGCCCTAATCCTATCCATTCCAAGTGGGTTGCTATAAATAGAAGGTCTCCACTATTCATGAGGGTACATTCTCTATCTTTGCACTTAAACTCCCTATAACATATTACTCTACCTTCTGATTCCCTGCTTGAATTTTTACTGACTAGAGCATCAGAGTGGCCTTATCAGAGACACTTCTAGCTAGGCTCATGTGTATTCTATCCTTGCAGCTCAAGGACCAATTCAACAACCTATATTCTATCGTCGGATTAACGACGTTTTTGCTCGAATCCAGAAACTAGCATCATGAAAGTGCCTTTGGAATTAAATGTTATATATATATATATATATATGTTAGAGCTTAGAAACTGCATCTTAGTTCTTAAATTATGAGCTAAGAGCAAAATCTAAAATTGCTTGAAAACAACAGGATTGCTGGTTCACTTTTTTTCCAAAGTTGAATAGGTAGTATCCAGGTATCAAGAAAATAGAGTATATACCTTAACAGGCAAGATATTTTGATCTAATTGACATTAAAATAATCAAATGTAGTTCTTTAAAGAGTGAAGATGATAATGCATATATTGTTCATAGTGACTTTTCTTAATTTATTATTTTTATCACTATAGCCGGAGCTCGAAAGTGAAGCTGGAACTGTAAACGAGAAAAAGTAGCCTATTTAAAAAAATATAACAATCACATATAATTAAGGGCATGATAAACATACAAAAAAACATCAACAAGCGAATGTGATTTCTACGTAATAGGCCAATTCACTTTGCAGCGCGTGCGCGCGCGCACACACACACACTAAAAGGTCACAAGAAAACAGTCTAAACAATATCTACTTTCAACACAGTTTTCAGTTCAGTCACGAGTGAGAAAGGATGGGTAGTCGAAATGTACAAGATTTTGCCTCAAGAACACGTGGTCGACATCAACCACGATACCCCTCCTTGTGTGGTTAAGGTGTAAGGACCTAATTTTTCCTTATATTTTCGATGTTACCTATATATTATTTGATGCTTAAGTATGAATTTTTTAAATGTTTATATGATTAATCTATACGTATTATGTGACATTTTTTTTGAAGTAAAAACTTTATAATATATTCCTATTTTTATTTACAACATGCATAATCATTGGGATTATTTTCTTAGTTTCATTTAATAATTATAAAATGCATAAAATTCAAACACACACACACACACACACATATATATACATATACACGAAAATATATGTGAAGACCTGGTAAACCGCATTCTTTTATATTTGGAATTACGAAGTATTTTTACTATTTTATGAGAATTTCTTTTTATAAATGTGCATTGCATTACATGCATTTTTAGAAAATATGCTTTAAACCTATAAATTTCTCATTAATGTTTCAAAAAATTATTATCTCTTAATTTTCCCCACGAATCTAAACTAGTGGTGTTATTTTCTTGTTTGTATTATTGTTTCCGTATCATGAAATTTCATTTTATATTTCTCCCTATTTTCGAAAATAATGGAAATAATTATTTCAAATTAGAAAATATGCATTTACTAGAATAAATTAATTAAAGCAATTTTTGAAAAACAATTATGTATTTATATATATGACAAAAAAAGAAAATGTATAAAAATAATTAGATAAATATGTCTTCCATTATTTTAATTACCCATTTATGTCATTTTCATGAAAAATGTAGTAAAAAGGAAGGCTACTTGTAAGTTTCACCTCTTAGTATTGTAATTAGCAAATGTGTATTAATATTTGCCATCAAAATATAGTTTTATATTTTTCTATCTCTCCTACAATTATATATTTATATATAAATATAAATATAGGAAAATAATTTTATAAAATCATCAAGTTTCCTAATTATTTTCTTATTTATAAAAATTTAGCAATTTACTTTCTCTACAAAATTACATATCCTAGACTATTATTTCTTGGATAGTATATTTTTCAAAATTAGAATTTAATTTCTTTAATTTTTGAATTTTGCTTAAATAAATCATAAAATACACAATTTTCAATTATGCATATATATAATTTCGAAAATTCATCTATTAAATACTTATGAGTTTTTAAAAAAAATATAAATAAGTATTCTAGACTTTTATGAATGGAGAAGATGCAATTTTGAATAAATTACATGATTTTCCAAATTTTTGGCGAATTTGACATTCGAACACAATTTTCGAAATTTTATGTCCTAAATTGCAATTTTCAAAAATATAACTAAAACATTTTTCATTTCTGGGAAATATATATATAATTTCAGATTTATAAAGATTAAATTTCATAATTTTGGAATTGTTCTAAATTAATTATGAATTTTCGGATTTTATGCCCTAAAACCCTAATTTTCAGTTTTTACAAAAATAAATAAATACAAATTTGAATTTTTAATTAAATAAAGATATGATTTCAGATTTTATAAGATTAGATAAGATTATGATAAGATTTGGATAGGATTAGAAAAGATTATGATAAGATGTGATAAGATAATTATAATCAGAAAATGACTTAAAGTATATAATAATTCTATTTCTTGCCCTAAACTCTATAAAAAGGGGGTCATTATCTTCATTTTCCACACACACAACACAAAACCCCGCCTATAAGACCCGCACCCACAAAATCTTGCACTTTCAATATATATATCACACAATATCATTAGTATACCTTCCTATATACATATATATATATATATATAATTACCCCTCTTCTAAACACACACATATATATATATACATATTAACCTTTCTATATATTTACATATACACTCTACACTATATACTTATAAAGAAGAAGGTACCCCTTTGAAAGGTAGGAGTATTGTTTAATTTCATGAATAGAATAGGAATTTAAGTATCTTATAAGTCTTAAATATTTTATGCTTTTATTTCCATTGTAGTATTATGTGAAATTATATGTCTACGTCCACCTATTAAAACACACACCCACCTTATGGGATTGAATGATATTTCTTACTCAACCGTCGCGTTGATTATTCTTTACATGACTATTTTTAAACAGAAATGAGATAGCGTATCAGAGTGGTGTAGTGGAAGTGTTTAAAAGCCATTTACGCAATAAAGTTACTTTTGTATTTCTTTCGAAAATTGTAACTTTTGTATTTTGTACAAATTTTATGTGAAGATAATTATTTATACAACTATGAAAATATTACCATTGCGCGTTTCAGTCCAATATATTTTAATAAAATAAAAGGGTATTTTTTCGGATCGTGACAATATATGTATATAAATATAGGGTTATTTTTCTTGTCAATATCATTTTCCCTAAAATGTGTCCTTTTCACTAAAATGTGTCATTTTCACACTATAATAATTATTTTTAAATGCTAGGTCATAAGGCTATAATATACATGTATATATACATATACATACAAAAATATCTTGCATTGTATATGTATATATAATTTCAAAAATTGATATATATAAATACATAAGATTATATTTTTATTTCTTTAGGTATTATTCATAATTAGACAATGTGTAAAAAATATATATATATCCTAAAAATATAGAGGGGGGGGGGGGACGAAATATGCTTATATATATGTATATAATAAATATATGGTGTATATTGTGTCTTGCTCCCCAATTTTCCTAGCATTCAATGAATCTTACACTTGTAGGTTTTCTTCTAGATATATATATATATATACACACACACACACACACATGTAAGGTTCATATTAACATAGATTATGAATCATACATTTAGGGCAACACTTAAGCTAAAATTAGGTTTACACTTGGGCATCGAGTTAGAAGATCTGCATTTATTATACCCCTTAGTTGTAACCCTAGGTGAAAAGGTAATAATAATTAGAAAATGACTTAATTATTTAATAATCTTATTTCTACTATTCATATCTATGAGTATACAATATACAACACAAAACCACCCCCACACACACAAGCTCACGACACACACACACACTCTCACTCTTGAAGTTATTTTGCTTTATTTCCCTACATTTTCCTAACGCTGCTTCACATATACACTACTTCAAAAATAAAAAGAAAGAAAGAGAAAATAAGTTAGAAAAGGTATAAGTCTTACATAGTACATGAGTTAGTTACTTGTGTTAGTTCTTTACCATGCTATACTAGTTCTTGTGATGCAACTACAAGTTAGTTGCTATTATGGTTCTAGTTATATACGCATAGTTATATTTATGCAAGTAAAGGTTTAGGAAAGTGGGGATTTCTCTAAGTACACAAGTAGTTTAGTTTTGCATGTTGCTATCATGTTACTATAAAATGTTAGAAAGCATGTTTCTATGAGTAATTATGCTTTATGTTCATAGAACGAATAAGAAAGCAGGTATAGTTGATAGTTTCAAATATGTTTTAGTATGTTTTATGTTTGAAGTTATGAAAGTGAGAATATGCTTTATATGAAATTATGAAAAATTATGTGAAATATATGAAAAACAATGTGTGCATGCCGGCCCAAAAGTGATAGGGGTGGATACGGTTGAGTTCGGTAAGGCGGCAACGGGCTTGTCGGTCTTAAAATAGTTCTTGATACTCCATCGTTGCCTAATCCCTCATTGCATGGACGGAGATTTTCATGTACTGAAGTGGGTCGTAGGAATTCGGCATATGCACGGGATATGACCACCGGCGTGATTTGGTTGGAATTTGGTGTTTCGATTGGAAATTGGGAATAACGGCACGGTAAGATAAGGTAGCTATACATAGATGTGGAAAAAGTAGAAAATGTGAAAATTATATAATTATATGCTCGGGTAATTATGTGACAATATGCACATATTTCACACACACGCATCATGTTACTATGTAAAATTTCTACTCAACATGTTTATTGATGTTATTTTTATATAATGCTTTAGCCAAGAATGAGGTGGAAATTATGAGCGAGGAAGATGGAAAGGGACGATTTGAGGCTTTTGGCTAGTTATGTTATTATTGTGATTTTGTTACTATGAACATGTATTATGTACTAAGTGACTCATATGTAAATTTTTGGTCATCTTAATAAAATAGTTGGTTATATATTTTCATAAAATTAGCTAGAAGTTTCGGGTCGTCACATAAGGTGGCAGAAAGCATGACTTAAACAAAACCAGAAGCTTATGCTCCTCAGCGAGTTGGCCTCGGGCCCTACCCCCATCTCAGGCCCGAGCTCTACACAATGCAGAGGAAGAAACTCGTTGCTGTCAGGAAGTTTGTTGATCCCAAGCAACAACAGAAGTTTCATCTACTGGTCAACGCTCCCATATAGTAGGAGCACGTTCTCTATGCATTCTACAACTGGTACCTGGATCTTGGTTCCACAACACTAGCCTGGATTGTTGCTATTAATGGTGTATATTTGTTGTAATTCTTGAAAAAGTTTCATGAGAAAGGTCGCGAAGCCGCTGCCAAGGATCCCGAAATGGAGAAATTGGCAGGGGATATCTTGATACTGGAGAACCGATTCCCTTTCATTTTGCTTAGTGATACATAGAACTTGCTTGTTCATGATGTTGTCTTTGATCTTTTCGAAAAATCCTGTGATTTCATTATCGCAGCATCACCGGTCAAAGTGAAAATGCAAATGCTATGGGGAACATATCACTTGCTAGTTGTCATTTATCGTTCTATTTTGCCCGATGATGCTAAATACAATGGAAAGGCAGTTGCGCATTTTAATAGTACAGGAACAATTGTTGAGAATGCGAGCAGGGCCGTGGGAGTTGCAACTAAAATTGGTCTCCCTGGTGCAGGAACTACACGACAATACCTACCATTCATGGAAATGGTACCATGCAACAAGATTTTAACCCTATTCAAGTAGGGCGATACTCTGGAACAAAAGCCTGTATTTGAGGAGATCGATATTCCTCCTATCATGGAGCTTCAGGAAATTGCGGGCATTAATTTGATACTCACACCTGGAGGAATCAAGAATATCAGATATGAAGAGGATGAAAGGAAATTATATCCCCTTGTTATCACTCTCAAGTCCAATTCAGAAGTCGTGTTAAGAAACTTAGTGGCATATGATGTTGCTATGACCAGCTTAAATGTAGTAGATTAGAATATAAAAGGATTGATATTCAAGTTGCTAAGTTTCTTCTCTAATAAAACAACTAACAAGAAAATAGATTTTTGTATTAAGAAATTTTTGGAAAGCTAAGGAGCTACTACTCTTTTAAATTCTGTTTTATTGTTGTTGTTAATTTACTTGTTTTTCTTACTTCATCAGAATACAAAACACTCCCCAATTTATAAGAGTGCCTAAGCCTCCTAGAAACTTCTTAATTAATGAAGTGGTTGGTGGATACAATAATTACCATAGTCTAGAAAAATTACAAATTGATTTCCAACACTCCTCCTTAATTTGTAATTTTTAGCTCCCTCTTGAACTTCTCGGATTTCTGAACAGTGACTGTTTTGGTAAGGAAATCAGCAACTTGATCATTTGTATTCATGAAGTCCATCACAATCTCCTCCTTACGTACCAATTCATGAATAAAGTAATGATGAAGCTCAATATGCTTTGAGCGAGCATGAAACACCGGATTTTTCGACATTGCTACAGCTGACATGTCACAATATATATCTTCGTTGTCTCCTTTTGAACTTGTTGCAAATCACTGAGAATTCGACGCAACCAAATGGCTTCACATGCTGCTTCTGTTGCTGGAATATACTCGGCTTCCGCCGATGATAAAGCCACTATTTTTTGCTTCTGTGAACTCCATGAAATGACACTTGAGCCAAGACAAAAAATGTATACCAAGATACTCTTTCAGTTATCAAGTGAGCCTGCCCAGTCACTATTTGTAAACTCGACCAACTTGCTCTCTTTTTCTTTAACATATCGAAGTCCAAATTTTTTCGTCCCTTGGAGATACCGTAAAATTATTTTCACTTTAGCAAGATGAACTTGACTCGGATTATTCATGAACCTTGAAACTACAATCACATCATACGTTATATCAAGTCTTGTGTGAGAGAGATAAATGAGCAAACTGACCAACCTACCAAAAGTCTTCTCTTCAGCTTTCTTTAAGCCATCATCGAGATGTAATTTTTCATTTGGCATCATTCGTGTGCTTACTGGTTTACAATTTGCCATTTGAAATTTCTTGAGCAAGTCCTCAATATATTTTTCTTGTGAAAGAAATATTTCTCCCTTGTTTTGCTTAACTTGAATGCCTAGAAAGTACTTCATTAGTCCAAGGTCTGTCATTTAAAAGTCTGCCATCATCTTTTGCATAAACTCCTTCACTAGTTGCAAGTTAGTGCCATAATATATCAAATCATCAACATACAAGCAAACAACAAAAAAATTAGTACCACCTTTCTTGACATATAGTGTTGGTTCATTCTTGCTTCTTTGCAAACCATTTTGAAGAAAGTACCCATTGATCTTGCAGTTCCAAGCTCGTGGTGCTTGCTTCAATCCGTACAATGCCTTGCGAAGTCTATAGACCTTATTCTCCTCTCCATTTACCACAAAACCTTGTGGCTGCTCAACACAAATCTCCTCTTGTAGCTCCCAATTTAAGAGCACTGACTTTACATCAAGCTGAAAGACATCAAGTTCCAAATGTGCTGCCACTGCGAGTGTTGTCCTTATGGTTTCCATGCAAACTACTGGAGTAAACATTTCATAAAATCAATTCCGGGCTGCTGTATCCCTTGGCAACGAGTCGAGCTTTGAACTTCTTGATTGACCCATCTTCACCATATTTTGTCTTATATACCCGTTTAAGTCCAACCACCCCTTCATTTTTTGGCAAATCCACCAACTTGCTCTCTTTTTCTTTAACATATCGAAGTCCCAAATTTTTTCGTCCCTTGGAGATACCATAAAATTCTTTTCACTGCAGCAAGATGAACTTGACTCAGATTATTCATAAACCTAAGGATGTCGGTATTCATGAACTTGACTAGATACTCCTAAGCATGTCGGTATTCTGAGGGCGGAGAAAATCATCGGGAGCATAGTTCGCCATTGTGTTGAACAGTTGAATGGAATGGTGGTTTCAGAATCGGAACAGTAGTGGCCGTTCCATCACGATGGAGGGGAATGGCCACGGGTTCAGGCCAATGCTGGAGCGGCGATTTCTAGGCCAATTCGGTGTTTTGGTATGATTTCTCGAATTGAAATGCCGATACAAAATGGAGATATTCACAAACTCTACTGTGCACTAGGTTGCACTTATTGTCTTGTTCCTCAGCATTTGAACATTATAGACAATAGTTCAGCAAGGAACGGAGGCGATGACGGAGATCGAGATTGATGATTGGACTGATTTGAGAGATCGAAAGACAAAGAAAGAGAGATACACGGAGGCCCAAGGAGATGGTCTACTGTGTAATGACCCAAATTATTTGGGACAAGAAAAAATAACTAAGTCTGGAAGCCAAGCAAGAGAATTTAACTTCGAGATCCTAGTTAGAATGAGATTTCACAAATACACCATGAAAGAGAATTCAGAGAGAGAACAGGGCTAATTTCATATTCCAACTAGATGATTACAAAGCTTGTAAAGATGAATATTTATAGAATTAGTGAACCTTTAATAGCTTGGTTAACTGTCTCATTAAATTAATTAACTAGTAAGCGTAATTCAAACCCATAGCAACTAATAAATTGTGAAAAAAAAAACAACTAATAGAAACGTTATTTCCTAAAATTTCTTATGGAAATAATAAAGTGCAGGGGCCAATCATGATTTCTTCCCAAATTAGGAAGTGTCCATTTTGGCTCATTACAGCTACCCTCCCCTTGAAAAGGTCCTTGTCCTCAAGGACCAAAGCTTTTTGCTTGAATCTTGTACGCTAACTTCTTTGCTCCACCTTTGTAGTTTGCCAATGCAGCTGTCATGTTGCCACCCAGTATCCTCAACACGGATTTATACAACCACTATTGTGGGGGAGGTTTCGGAGGTGGAAGTGGCAACTGTGGCCATGCTTGCCAAAAATGGTTCATCCCCCATAATTTTGAATATGACAGGAACATCACAGTGGTAGTTGCAATAATGCTCAAGACAATGACCCTAAATTCTTCTTTTGCAATCACTTATTCATAGAAAAAGTCACATTTTGCAGCTCTCATGAGTTCACAAAAGGTGCACTCCCTCATCACACCACTCCTCTATTGAGGTTCTCCAATTAACCAATTCCAGTTGCCAAATTTCTCTTGAAAGTATTCCTCAAGCTCTTCAATAGCCTAATATTGCATTTGAACCTCCATTTTTAAATTCATGTGCTCAGTAGGGATCCCCACTTCAAAATATGGCGGTGATTCAGGCGATGGTAATGGTAAATTTATTTGCTCCTCAACTCCATTATTCATGCTCGACTGCTTATAAACAGAACCACCAACACTTGATTTAGGAATAATGACACCACGAATAACCAGAAGTGCTCCCCCAACACCCTTATGACCATGTGAAAATTTTCTTGTACAATCACCTTCCCAGTACTCCCCTATTTTCTCAACCAAATTTATTCAACTGCTTCATAAGATTCAATCTCAACTTCACAGCATTGCTCTTTTTGATTCTCATCCCTCCTTTCTATTTCATCAATTCAGATTCCCTCCCACAAATGCAACTCTCCCATACCAAAATCACGTATACTTGCTTTAAGTACCGTGATACTAAAATTAATCAAAATGCTTTCCCCATCACCATTGAAGCCATATAAGATTTTACTTGAATAATCACCTTGATAGTCCCTCCAACTTTCCTCAACTAAATTCCTATGGGACATTTCACCGAACACCTTGAATTCATGAGATTCCACCTTAACTCTAGAGAAACACCTATGCCCATTCTCACCTTTCTTTTCCAATTCATTATATGAAACATCTATACTCAAATTCTCAACAAATGATTGGTGATACTCATTATTCAAATTTTGATATGAATTAGCATGAAAATCACAGTTATAAGAGGAGACCTTCAAATTGTTTGGCTTGAGTTTGATCTCTGTAGAAGAGTCTTTGAGGCATCTCCTCATTCACCTCTTCACTTTTATCTCCAGTAACTTCAAACACATACAATTTCTTCTTGCAACACACATGTGCAGGAACAATTTTCTTTTTACAGCACAAGCATTTTTCGCTAATTCTTTATTCGTCCAACTCAACAAGGGAGTGTAAAGTGCAACTCTTAATTAATTTGGTGTTTTCTTCATTAATCTCACTGGATTGAAGAAGAACAGAATCCCTTGGAGCTGATCTAATCGATTCTCTCTTCTCCGTCAACACCATACTTTGTCTCCGAGAAATTCCTAATTGAGGAAACATTCCACCAATTGAGCTTTGAATTTGCTCCATTGCTTTCGTAGTTTGATCATTCGATTCGTTGATTAATTTCTTCATATTTGAAATTCCGTCTCAGATTCGATCGAATGTAGCCTCGTCTATTTCTAATTCATCCATTTTGATTTCTTCTGCCATGATTGAATCAGATCAACACGACCGATTGGTTTTGAGAGCCAAGCAAGAGAATTTGGCTTTGAGATCCTACTTAGAATGAGATTTCACAAATACACCATGAGAGAGAATTTAGAGAGAGAATAGCGCTAATTTTGTATTCCAACCAGATGATTACAAAGCTCGTAAAGATGAGTATTTATAGAGTTAGTTAACTTTTAACAGCTTGGTTAGCTATCTCATTAAACTAATAAAGCATGAAAAGAAAACAACAAATAGAAACGTTATTTCCTAAAATTGCTTATGGGGATAATAAAGTGTGGGGACCAATCATGATTTCTTCCCAAATTAGAAAGTGTTCATTTTGGCTCATTACATGCCTCCAGTGTCAACGGCGGCGACTAGGGGTTTACAGTGAATGGAGAAGTTTTTGTGTGACGACCCGGTAAATCCTTTATTTAAATATTTCATATTATACAAGTTTTATAGAATTATTTTGTGAGTTATTGTTTTCTAGAGATTATTCTTCCAAATATGATTTTTATTTGCGAACAAGTGAGCATTTTGCTACATAATTTTTTATAAAATATTATAAATTCCAAATATTCTTAAATTTTATACAATTAATCTTTATAAATTCCCAAAATTTATTTAATAGATTATTTTCAACTTCTACCTAGTTTTCCAAGAATTTTTAGTAATTTTCAAAAAAATATTGTCTTTAAGTTATTAATTTGAAATCTAATTTCTTTAAAATGTTTAATTATTATCAATACGAAAATAATAATATAAATAAATATTTTAGATTATATGTGATGTATAAAAATTAATTTTCGGATTTTTAGAATTTTATTTCTATTTTTGGGCAATTTTTGAAAAAAGGGCAAAACAAGGGGTATTTTGGTCTTTTCACTTCTCCAACCCCAAATTTCGGTTTTTCTGAGAAATAACCAATAAAAATACTTAATAAATAAATTTTTCAGATTTTATAAGTTTTTGTTTGACTTTAGTTGATTTTATTCTATATTTTATCAAAATATCTCTACTAATACACTCATGGAACCTAGCCTCATATACATACATAATTATATATTAGTGGTGATATACATAGCTACATATACACACACACATACCCACATACATATACATGGTGGTTAGTGAAGTGAGGTGTATGTATATACAACCATATAATTTGTATGGGAGAGGTATTTAGATGAATATAATATGTAGATATTTGTCTCTAATACTTGAAAGATCAATACACAAGACCTTATACACTCACAATCCTCATTTTTCAGCCATTTTCCAGCCCCAAACCATCCACTCACTCTTCTCTTACACTCTCTTTCATTTTTTCCTCCAAACACTACACTTTCTCCAAAACTACTACACTTTTTGAAGAAACTAAGGTAGAAACACTTCTTTATGCCTTAAGTAGATGTGTTCTTCTTCTTTCTTGTGAAGAATAGGCAAGCTTCCATACTCTTGTGCCCAAGCAATGTAAAAGATCAAGCTTGAATGGCCTAGAGTGAGAGCTTTTGCCAAACATGCCTCCAAGTTGAGGGTTTTAGTTATTTTGCCATCTTCATCTTACTTTAAAGCTTTATAGTTAATTTTTCATGTTTTAACTCTTGTTGGGAGGAAGTTGAAGGATGGATAGACTTGTGAGCATGATCTTGAAGATATTATGTGATTGATATGCTTATTTGGAGTACTATGTGCTTACTATGCTTTCTTGAAAATATTATGTGATTATTGTGCCCTTTTGCAATAATATGGAATTCTTATGCTTTATTTGAACCACTATGTGAGTTTTATGCTTTATATGAAGTAGTATGAGATCATGATGCTTTATTTGAACTATTAGGTGAATAGCCTATGTTGTTCTTGAAAGTCTTAGTAAAGAAAGCTCCACATATCTATTATTTGATAAATAGAACTTTTATTTTACTTTACACTATAGATTTATGCCTACTTTAGTACTTTACATATATATATATATATATAAACATATACATCTATGTATGTATATATATATATATAAATCTTTAAAGTGTTATCATATATTCATTTAACTAAGTTCATTATATGTTAATTATATATATATTTATGTATGTATAGATATATGTTATGATAGACATATATATATATATGTTACGTACATGTATATATATACTTATTATAGACTACTTTTATATATAGATATATATATGTTACGTATATGTATATATATACTTATATTCATTTTATTAGTTTTATATGTGTATGTAGATAATTCTTATCATATCTATATATATAGTTATCTATATTTTATATAGATATATATATATATATATGTAGCATTCATATATTTATTTATCTTATATTTTAATCTATATATTTATATATATTTATACTAGTTATATTTTGATCTTTATATTCATATATTCATACTAGTTATATTTACATATTTATATTTATATTTTGTCTATTTGCATATTTTTGCTACTAGCTATTTACATATTTAACATTTCTAAGTAAAAATGCTTAATAAGCAAATATAAAGCTTTCATTTATAAGTGTGGAGCTTACTTTACTAAACTATAATATAAACTTCTAAAGATTATGTGCATGTGTGAACAAATTGCAATTCTGTGAATGGGCCCATATGTGCTGGAATAGTCTGGGGGGTGTTTCGCCGGGACATACTATTGAGTAGCCAGAAGAGTTCACACCCCTTCTATCTCCTAATCCCCCCTTGGGTAGACAGAGGGATCTACTCAAGAGAGAGGGTCATAGAACAATACTAGGCGTATGCCTGGGATACGACCATTGGAGGATAAGGCTGGCGGGAGAAATGTGCTGGTTGTTATTTCGGCCCGGGTAGTTATAAGGATCACTGTCAGGTGACAAAAGATAGAAAGTGTGAACTATGTGTGTTTTATGTGTAACTAACATGCACTTGACACCCGAGCACCTTATGTGTATAAAGAAATATTTCTACTCAACGTATGTTGATTTCGTGTTATATAATGTTTTAGATGCTTCCGAAGCTAGCCTTTATGATGATGAAGAGGAGGAAACTTTTGAAGCATTTTACTAGGAAGAAAGATGTAGGATTTCCGCTGCGTACCTGTATTTTGTGGTTTTTGTTGTTTTTTTGCTTTGTAGAGATAGTAGAACTAGCAGGTCGATACTCTCTTTTATTGGATGTACCCTTGTGTTTGTAAAGAACCTTATACGTTTTGTAATTAATAATGTATGCATGTATGCAACGACCAATGCTAATAATAATAATAATAATAATAATAGTAGTAATAATAACGATAAGACTAATAATAATAAAGGGATTTCGGGGTCGTCATATTTTGCCCTTGATGTCTTTGAGAGTTATAGATCTAAGATGAGTTTTAGGGAATAAATTTGATATTTTATATGAGATATTGATGAATGTCTGCCAAAGAAGTCTTTTATATTTAATTCTCAAAATGATAAAATAATTATGTACTTATATATATATATATATAATATGTATTACCAAAAATTGAAAATGCAGTTTTATTTTTCTTTCACTTTATTTAATTAAGTAACAGTTATGTAAATATATATCTATATATATTATTATTGACTAAATATTCTTAATTCTTTAATATATGAAATACGTTCTTAGTTCAAATTTTAATAAACATGTGGTAAACATATATATAATAAGATGTTCTATATGTTTGGTTAAATGGGCCTTTTTTACCTTTTTTTTTCTTTTTCATAATTTTGGATTAAATTTCTTTATTATTCTAATTTATTTGCTAATTGAGGATCAGTTTAAATAAATGGTGAAATTTCAATTGTATGATTCTTTTCAAAATTTTTGGTAATCAAAATTTAAATTATTAAACGTGATGAGGGGTCTTTTTGGTCGAGCACGTGGCTGAGCTTGATATACTCAGGTTGATATACTGGTGGCCCACCTGTCAAAGAGAGAGGAACGTACTTGAGACTACCCGGTTTTGCCCCGGCGTAGGCTCTTCGACGCTCAAGTTAGCTCAAGCGTATTTGGAGAAGATGGTGAATAGTAAATTGTTATTTTCTCATATGGAAAATGCAAGATCTAAGTTAACTTTTTTGGGAGACCCTTTTGCCAATTTATAATGGGAGTGGGTCTTTGATTTGATGGGTTTGATAGGAGATTGACCATCTGATTTGACCCATAGAGTACAAGTGAACATACTTTTTGTCACATCTTGAAGTCCAAAATGGTGGCTGGGGCCCTACATTCATTAATGGACATGAATTTTGCATTTAATGTTTGGGATTGCACCTATAAGGCAGTATTTAAGGCACTGGGGATTGAACTGGGTACATTTATCTTGTCAGGGCATGTTTTGGTGGCTGGGGTTATCTGCATCTAACAGAGTAGATGGGCCCCTCTTAGTTGTCATATCAACGGCCATGTACTCACTAAGGATCCTACGGATATGCCCTCGAATGGGACATCTTCCCTTGAGGACAACCCACCCATTTGAGAGCACACTCAGAAGCCCTCATTTGGTGGCTTAAAACCCCTTTTGAGGACAGCTGATCCATTCGATGGAACACTTGGAAGCCCCCCTTTGTTTGCTTAAAACACCTTTCAAGAGCAGCTTACCAATTTGAGGGCACACTTGGAAGCCCCCCTTTGGTAGCTTAAAACCTCTTTCACGAATAGCTCACCCATTCGAGGGCACAGTTAGAAGCCCCCCTTTAGTAGCTTAAAACCCCTTTCAAGGATAGCTTACCCATTCGAGAGCATTCTTCTTCATACTTGTGTGGAAAGAAGATGTGGCCTCATGGAGAAAAAATGTGGAGTATTATGATTCCTTGGCATCTCCTGTGCACCGCGAAAGGTGTAGATCCCCCAAAAGGCAGGGTTCTCAAAAGAACCTTGAGTCCTCGAAAAGGGCTAGCAAGAGGCCAATAAACGATAATCAGCCCACCAGGGGAGTGACTCACATGATCGCTGGAGGACCAGCGGGAGGGGACACTAAGTCCTCAAGAAAGAGTGGCCAGAAGGCCCAGGTATGACCAGTTTACCCTCGATGACCCTGAAGGTCCATAATTGATCAATGTAATTGGATGTGCTGTAGAATTCAACGGGAGCGATAAGGTTCCAGTCCAAAATGCAAAGGGGTTAACCGAGCAGCCAGATTATTTGATGGTGGTGACGGTCGATGTGGCCAATTTCTCCGTCACCAAGATGCGGATCGACAATGGCAGTTAAGCTAATGTCCTCTTCTATTCTACTCTAAAGAAGATCGATATAGGTAATATAGATTTGGAACCAGTGCGGACATTATTGAATGGCATTAAGGGATCTCAGATCACCCCCCCCCCCCTGGTTAGATCAAGCTACTGACATCCCTCAAAAAAGAGCCTTCAAGGAAAACTCTGATGGTTGACTATTTGGTAGTTGATACCTCTTTCGCCAACAACATGATCTTGAGACGCCCTATGTTAAATGCATTCCATGCGGTGGTGTCTACCTACCACCTCAAGATGAAGTTTCCAACCTACGGAGGAGTGGGGCAGGTCCAGTGCGATGTAGTTGATGCATGGACTTGTTATTCAATATCTCTATGAATGAAGCCTAGGTCTGAAAAGAGGAAATCCCCCGAAGTAGGCTTTGGTAGTGACCCTGATGAACCTGTGGAAACATCCTTGAAATGCAAAAAACTCGAGGACAATAGAGTTGAACCCACTAGGGAGTCCAAAACTATCGAGCTAGAACTAGGGAACTGTAACGACCCCATTTCGAAGCACAAGAATTTTATTGAAATACGTTCAAGGCTCCGAGATGGGTACAAATATACAAAAGGTCATTTACAAAATTTTTAAAACTAACCAAAGTATAACATAATATGATATTCTAAGTGAACATTTCATAAAATTTCTAGTGCTCGTCTTCAACTTAAATCGCTGCGGTACCTTCTAAAAATAGGCACATACACATAATCAATATAATTGTTGAGTACAAATACTTATAATCACATAAGGTGGGTGTGTGAGATTATAGCACATATCCACATAATATTTTTACACAATACTACCTATTTTGTCACCCTTAGTGACTACTTTATTGCTCCTATCATGATCATTTAATTCATAATCGAACCCAATACTCCATTACCACCAATCCCAACCTTAGATCTCCGGTGGTCATATCCCGAGTATATGCAAAATTTTCTATGACCCACTCTCACACGAAACACTCCATCCACATGAGGAGGGATTAGGAGATGGAGAGCTGGAACTCTTATAACTGGCAGCTCCAATAGCATGTCCCGGAAGAACTTAGCGTTTTTCCAACCCCATCATGTTTCGGCCCATCACATAATTCATGTTCACACTAGCACATAATTTATGGAAGTCTTGCTTTCAAATTTAATAAAATTTAACATCATATATAACACACCCATTTCTTATACCTATATATATATATATATTTGTATACATATACACATATATGTGTGTGTATATATATATATATATATTTTAATAAAAATTTTAAACGTAGCTACTAAACAAAACATATCTTGATTAAAACAACAAAAATTTAGTAAACCAAATATATTTTGATAAAGCCTTGTCTTTCCCAAATCTAAACTCATTTTGGATGAAAACTAACATAGTTTGATATATCTTTCATTACAAAATAAATAAATATAAAATTAGGCATCATTTGATAAAACAAACTTTATCATGATTCGACTATGAATATGCATAATTAGATAGACAAGCCTACTACTAACACACTAAAAATTCATAAACACGGCCTATTCTAGCATGAATCATGTAAATCAAAATAACTCAAATTCTATGCTACTTTTGAGATCATAATTATTTTTACCTTCTTCAAGTGTTCTCTAAGTATAGAGGTATAGTTATATGAGTAAATATGTGTTGTTAATTCAAGAAGGAAAGGTATATATATATATATATAAGAGGCACATATATATATATGGATATATGTGGGAATATATGCAAAGAGGGTTTGTAGAAGAAAATTTGATATGTATATAGATATCGAGAGAGAGGGACGGTTTTGGTGATGGGGAGGGGAGGGAAGGGGAGGAGAAAATATAGTTCAATCTCTAGTTATAGAGTTTAAGGTTGTGAAATAAAATTATTAAATTAGTAAAAATTAATGTCATGATTAGATACAAACACCTAAGTGTTGCTAATAAATGTGTTCATCCAACTAATGAAGTCTATATTTTCTTGGGTGTTACTCTGCTTTGATGACTCAAATTTTACATGAATGGAAGTCTTCGAAGTATTAAGATGCATTAAATGATGGAATATCTCATATTTTGAGATATTTTAGAAATATACAACATATATATAGATATAAATACAAACAAATATACCTATATCTATAGGTAATAGATAAATTAATATATATATAAGTTAGTATAATTAATGATGTTGACTTAAAACATGTTAATATATATATATATACACACACACACACATTTAATACTTACATATATTTATCTATGAGATATACATATATGTGTATTATACAAATGATATTTTATTATATTATTCATATTTTATAGATATTTAGAGTCTACATATATACATAAAATGTGGGTTTGTATTTAAATTATACATTTCTATTGAATTAATCCAAATCTCGTATGCATATATATAATTTTCAAAAATTAATAATAGTACATACATAAATTTGAAATTTCATTACTAGAGAAATGATCATGCTATCATGACGCATGCAAAATATTGCACATTAATCCTAAATTTATGCATAAAATCAAATATTTGAAATAAATCTCATAACACTTATTACACAATTAATATTAGTTTCACATAATATATAGTAATAGCATAATATGGTTTACTGAGTCATCACAGGAGCCCAAATATGACTACCAAGATAGGCACACGTACGGACGAAGAAGGCACAAGACATGATGATTATCCAATTCCTCTAAGAAAATCGGGATGTGTTCGCCTGGCAACCCTCGTACTTCCCTCATAGACCCTAAAGAAATTGTGCATCGGTTGAACGTGGACCCAACTTTCAAGGTGAACAAACATCTAGAGGCCGGCTACATTATACCCATTCAGTTTTCGGACTAGTTGTGTAATGTGGTGGTAGTCCCCAAGGTGCAGAACAAATGGAGGATGTGCAACGATTTCATAGATCACAACAAGGCCTGCCCGAAGGATCCATACCCACTCCCTCGAATTGATTAACTTGTTGATTCGACGGCAAGTTGCAAAATGATGAGCATGATGGATGCCTATCAGGGGCATTACCAGATATCAATGGCCCCAGAAGACCAGCCCAAGACCTCATTTTGAGTAGAAAAGGGGGTTTATTGTTTCCTCATCATGCCTTTTGGCCTCAAGAATGCCGGGGCAACATACCAGAGGTTAGTGAACCTCATTTTCAAAGAGTTAATTGGGTATATTGTTGAAGTTTATGTGGATAAACAAAGGCGCCAAAAGCAGCCTCTTCGTTTAAAGGTGATGCCTTATCATAGGCCCGCCACCTTGAAAGTATGCCGTAGCAAGAAAGGCCAAATTGTTGGCGAGAGCATGAACCAGCAAACCAAAGATATTAATCACCCCAAGAGCTAGGCCCAAGAAGAAGTCCCTCAAGCTGAAGGCACCAGAGACACACTGAACACCGTGGGGGGATGGGCGAAGATTGCCCCTCAATCAGACCAGTGACTTCCCCACAGAGGGCCTCCCCCACCAGACAATCATCAAGGGGAACGATGCCTCCCTCTCGAAGGGAGGCCCCAAATGAGGGTTCCCAGTCAATTGCCTCCCTGGCAGGCATAGGACAAAGTCCAACACAGTCCCCTACTGCGCCTTAAAAAGCTATGCAGTGGGTTTCCATTCGCGAGGGTGGGACAGAAGGCTCTCAAATAGGGCCCCTAAAGAGGACGCTCCGAAAGGAGGCAAAAAATAAAAGGCTGACCCCAAAGGTAAGTGGAAGAGGGCGGCCAACCCTGAGCCCTCGGATACAGATAGGAGGAGGAGCTTCTCAAGTGCTGGGATGCGGGGCCAAGCAACCCAGTGAATTTTCAAGAGCACACTTCCAACTTCCGCATCACGACATTGGGGAGCAACCAAACCAACTCGAAGATGAACCTCCAACTCCTTCGTGGGCTCCAACTCCCCTCTGATCAACGAGCACTTGTCAAGTGCACTGTGGTGAACCTCGAGTCCAATTTGGCAAACGTGCTAATTGGGTTAAGTGTCCTTGTCTTCGAATCTCTATATTGTTGAATTTTCTTTACTAACTCCTTCCCTCGATTTTCTTCCATAGGTGGTTGTGCTGCTTTCACATCACTTCCTCTAGCGGGCAACCGTCTTTCGCCGGAGTAAGAATAAGTACAAAGGGATGTTTAGGGAGGAGAAGAAGAAGAAGAGGCAGCCAGTCCTTGAGAGCCTCACCTAAAGTCTTGAAGAAATCGAGGTCCTCACTGGGGAACTGGCCTCGTCGAATGACTCCCTCTAGGCCCAAGTGGAGAAATATAAGGCACTCCTCGAATCAACCAAAACTCACATTTCTGAGCTCTAGAAGAAGTACGGGGATCTGGACAACCAAGTTAAGAAGATTGCCAAGGCCTAGAAAGAGATGAGGCAGTACTGTGAGGCCACTATAATCGAGCGTGACTCCACCAAAGCCCATATCGACTGCATAGTCAAGCTCAAGAGTGGGGGGACTAATGATGTCACTAAGTTTCCCTCCGTGAAGCTATATCTTCTTTCCATACAAGTATGAAGAAGAATGCCCTCAAATGAGTGAGCTGACCTCGAAAGGAGTTTTAAGCCACCAAAAGGGGCTTCCAAGTGTGCCCTCGAATGAGTGAGCTGTCCTCGAAAGACGTTTTAAGCCACCAAATGGAGGCTTCTAAGTATGCCCTCGAATGGGTGAGCTATCCTCGAAAGGAGTTTTAAGCCACCAAAGGGGAGCTTCCAAGTGTGCCCTCGAATGGGTGAGCTGTCATCGAAAGGGGTTTCAAGCCACCAAAAGAGGGCTTCCAAGGGTGCTGTCGAATGGGTGAACTGTCCTCGAAAGAGGTTTTAAGCCACCAAAGGGGGGCTTCCGAGTGTGCCCTTGAATGGGTAAGCTGTCCTTGAAAAGGGTTTTAAACCACTAAAGGGGGGCTTCCGACTATGCCCTCGAATGGGTGAGCTATCCTCAAAAGAGGTTTAAGCCACCAAAAGGGGGCTTCCAAGTGAGCCCTCGAATAGGTGAGCTATTCTCAAAAAGGGTTTTAAGCCACCAAAGAAGGGCTTCCATGTGTGCTCATGAATGGGTGAGCTATCCTTGAAAGGGGTTTCAAGCCATCAAATGGAGGCTTCCAAGTATGCCCTTGAATGGGTGAGTTGTCATCGAAAGGAGTTTTAAGCCACTAAAGGGGGGCTTCGAAGAGTGCTCTCGAATGAGTGAGTTGTCCTCAAAAAGGGTTTTAAGCCACCAAATGGGGCTTCCAATGGTGCCCTCGAAAGAGGTTTTAAGCCACCAAAGGGGGCTTCCGAGTGCCATCCCAATCATTAAGTACTCAAGATATGCATTTAATGCAAAATTCATGTCTCATTAATGAGAATAGGTCCTAGCCACCATTTTGGACTCCAAGATGTGACAAAAAGTATGTCCACTTGTACTCCATGGGTCAAATCAGATGGTCAATCCCTATCAACCCCATCAAATCAAAGACCTACTCTCATTATAAATTGGCAAAAGGATCTCCCAAAAAAGGTAACTTAGATCTTGCATTTTCGGTACGAGAAAATAACACTTTCCTAGTCACCATCTTCTCCAAATACCCTTGAATTAAATTGAGTGTCGGAGAGCCTACGCCGGGGCAAAACCAGCAAGTCTCATGTGTGTTCCTCCATCTTTGATAGGTGGGCCGCCAGTATATCAATCAGAGCATATCAAGCTTCGCCACATAGTCGACCAAAATGACCCCGCATCAAAATGAAATATATTACCTAATTATTTTGTTTGCATTTTTGATCTTAAATGTTCAAATATAAAATTGCCTTTCAAATATTTAAATTTTATTGATATTTTAAATATTTAGACTTATCATCATTAATTTAAAATTTTAAGTAAAGTAAATATTTATTTAAATTTCATATTAAATTGCATTTTTTATTTCACTTGATTAATAATAGATAATTTAAAATGAATAAGTAATGTTATTAATAAATTTGTAGTTTCATTTTAAAAGGGTTAATTAATGTTTCATAATTCAAAATTATACAAAATGTTGCTTAATACAAACACTAATAAATATTTTTATATATTCTAATATTTTTAATAATTTTTAAAATTTTTCAATTTGTTAGATATGAAATCCACGAAATACCCGCGATCGTTCTGTGACGTTGCAATGGAACTGAAACGGTCGTGTCCATTCCGTTCCCCGTGACCGGTCCAACCATGGTTCGCCAGAACGCCACTATAACGGTCAGAATGGCCGGAACGGCCGAAATAGAACCAATACACTGGCCTCCGTTCTGCTATTCTGGTGTTCGTCGCAGGCGGAGGTGTCGTGGCGTTATAACGCCCGCTCCGCCATTCTTTTGCTTTGTTGCGGCAACGGTTGGAACGAAACCTTGCAATGGTTGGAACGGTCGGAACATTGACACCAACCCAAGAACAGAGCATTCCAACCAAAATGGAGATGAAAATAGAGATGAAATAGATGGAGAAATGAGACGAAGTTGAGATATTAGTAATTGTTTATTTAAGATATAATTTTCTATATTTAAATTTCAAAATGTGCGGAACGGACGCGATCGTTCTGTGACGGTGCAACGGAACTGGAACGGTGGCCTCCGTTCCGTTCCCCGCGACCGTTACGGTGAACCATGGCATGATCGAGAGTGACCTTGCAAATACACAAATTGCTTCTATTTTCAACGGAATAAGGAAATCAACCTAAAAGAATCGCGGAAGGAGGACGAATATCGAGTACGCCATCGACGAAGTGAACGAGCAGTATGCTAATGTTGCGATGGTTAAGGTGCACAGATTCATCAAGAAACACAGGGGTATGCTTCTTGGAAGTTTCTCACAGTCCTTTTAACTATAGTGGTTTTGGTGCTGCTAATACTAGAAATTTTTTGCCAGGTCTATGGCTGCGAAGAGCGTTGGTTCAAGTAAACAATCAGACGTGTATTCCCCTATTTTAGTTTTGATCTTTATCTAAGTGTGGGGCTTTAAAATATTAGTAGGGTGTGCTTCTTTGGCTTTGTGTTTATGGAACTAGGGATGGCAAAATGGTTATCAACCCGCGGGTTGAACCTAACTCACATGATTTTGGGTTGGATCTAATATATTTTAAATTGGCTGGATTTGATGTGGTTGGTGTTGATATTGAGTTCTAGTTGGGTTGATGATGTGTTGGTAATAAGTTCATGTTGGGTCCTAAACGGGTTATCCCATAAATAAAAAATAAATTATTATTTTATTTAATTGTAATTCATTTTAGTATTCTAGAACCTAAATAGTATAGGAATTAGTAATTTTAATTTATCTTTTATTGATTTTGATTAAACATACAAGAATGACGCATTGAAGCCATTAGAAACCATTTCAAACCCATGTTCAATCCATTTACAACTCACATCCAACCTATTTACAACCCAACTCATCTCCAATCCATTTTTTGGAACCCATCTCCAACTCAACCCATCTTCAACCCAACCCCATATAACCCAATCCAAACTCAGCCCAACCCGCTCAATTGCCACCCCTATATGGAACTTTGTGTTAACTAATTTTGTTTCTCCAGGTCGTAGTAACAATGTTATTGTAAAATAGTACTGGGCAAATTACATGCATACCTCATAAGGTATAGTATAATTATGAATTAGTCTCTCTTGTTTTGTAAATTAATACCCCATCGAAGTTTAAGACTTCTTGTAAATATTAATAGAAATATCCAATACATAACTTTCTACAGCGATAGTAATCAACTCAGAACCGACCCAAGACACGTGCTTTGTCAAGCCAGACAAAATCCTTAAATCAATTTTGTTATTCTGCCAACCTTCATGACATAATTCCACTTTATACCACCGCAAACCACCACTGGATATCACCATCTATAATTTGATACAACCATTACTTTTTTTCGTTTTTTTGTAAAATTAAATTCATATATGGTTTCAACATCTTAAGCTTGTCATCATCATGCGAATCTCATCTTAAAAACCGTCAAAAACTCTAGAAATACAAATCACAATGACATCTAGTTTTATTATGGATGAATTTTGTTAAACTAATGCATACTTCCGGAGGAGGGTATTTGTAATTGTTTAAAACTATAGAAACTAATTTGCAATTATGCCATACCTCAAGGGGTGTAAACATAAATTGCCCAATAACATTTCGTATATTAAGTTTGATTATTTAATAACTTTTAGGGATCTCATTGCACAAAGTTGAAATTACTCAAACAATAAATGCATTACATGTGTAATGTGATTAATATCTAATATACAACTAGTGATAAATTACTACTATATAAACGATTTTGAAAATCGAGTTTCTATTAAAAAAAAATTGGATTATTTAAAATGGCGCTGGTTATCAACTAAATCAAAGAGATCATCTCCAATTCCAAAACCAAGCATCCTGGCCATGTCTTTGGCCTTCAATCTGGGCATTGGAATATCATGCTCCTTCAACCATGAGTACACCACGAATACTTTCTTCACCACAAACAACTCAAGAGCCTCAGGGTTGAATACCACTCCCATTCTCATACTCATCTGTTCACGAACGCATTATCAAGTCAAAAATTGAAATATATACATGCCAAAAATTACATACGGTTTTGGGTTTTAATCTTGTTGTTTACAATATTTGGACTTTTGTTGTGTAAAGTTTTAAAATTGGTCATCTTGGTCCTCTTTTTGCCAGAATTTCAATTTTATGGTAGTACAATAATTTCTTACCCACCTCAACAACGACCTACCGAACAATTTAGACTCCAGCAACAATAGGACCAAAATCTCATACTTTAAAAATTTATAGCACAAAATTAAAATATTGTAAACGGGAGGATTGGAATGCAAAATGAGTCACCTTTCTGATACTTTCACACCAACTAAGGATCCTATTTAATTCTTTGTGATATCCTTTCTCTTGAATTATATCTATTGTACAGTTAGACAAATGTGACGTGATAGTAGGTTAATCTGCCGGTAGATATCCACATTTTTCATTCCACATCAAGAACTAAGGATTTAAATTTCCAATGTAGAACACATTGAATATGATTACACTTGCAACCCTGAAGTATGGCTACCTAATCAATTACCTTCCTTAGTTGAAAATATCTATTTCCAATAATAGAAATTGGCAGAGATACCCTTGGAAGTTAATTATAGGCTTTTCAGTCGATTATTTTTTTCTTTAAATTCGTTAAATTGATTCTTGTTAATCCTTATTTTAATAAATTAAAATTTTCATTTGAAAAATATCCAATTAGAGCCATAAACAAAATTCTAGCTTTTTAATACTTATCTGCAACCCAGTCCAATTCAGATTGCAGCTGTAACATTGAGGCTAGAGTCTTTCTTAAATTTGACGTATCCTGGATTTATATCAATTTTTTTTTGTTTGTCTAAAAAATCAATTTGGCGGATAAAATACTCACGACGTATTTGATATTATCTTATATGGCATTTGCTTCATATGTAATTATTTTATAAGCATGTTTGATTGAATGTTGGATTTCTTATGACTCATGTGGCTTGAAATTCGACTTGAATTTGAAATTCTATAACATAGTGTATAACAATCTCCTCTATGAAGTGAATTTCGCGAATTTCAATTAGAAAAACTTTTTTCCCAAAACAAACACACTTAACAAATGCTTAAAATGTAGGGTCCATTAATTTAAAGAATTTAGCATCTTACATTTCTGATGCAATGTCAAACTAATTCGGATCCTTTATTGCATAATCATATCACATCTTCTATTACATTTATCAATACTCAATACTCACTACGTGTATTGGTGAACAATTAAGATAAGGAAAGAGAAAAAAAAAATTCCATATCATCAATTTTTCTCTTTTCTTATCTCAACCGCTCACCAATACACATGGCGTGTATTGATGAGTGTAATAGAAGATATAATAAGATTATGTAATAGAGGATCAAAACTGATATCAAACATGTCCTTATACATATCTCCAATTTCTTTTTGTTATTGATTACTATAACTTATTTATTTCTTACATTTTTAGAAAAGGAATGCATGGGATAAAGGGGCAACCTAATAAAACTGAATCTGATGATAAGCTACCACCATTTCCAATATCCAAAATCCAGCCCATTGATTGAACAAAACATGAAGAAGATGGGTGTGTTATATACCTGGTGAGGTACAAGCATGGCAGCATAGCGTGCAAGCTCCCCCGCTCGCCAGTCCAGGAGAACAGGGAGCCACGGATACACAGCATCAAGCCTAACAAACCATAGCCTTATATCAGGGAATTCCGAGAGTTCTCGAGGATCACGCTCGTCTTCCCTAGTGTAGTTTATTGTAAATCCGATGGTACGTTCAAGAAACTCCTTCGGCTTGGCTGCAACCAAACCAATTATCAAACAATAAATCAGTTTTTAATAAGGAGACGCGATTATGTTTTCCGGATAATACTGGGAAAGCACACGTGCGTTGGACGAGAAATTAATTCCTACCCGAACTGGGAGAGGTTATTCCGGTAGCTAGGTGAAACGGCGATAAGTCGAGGCGAGAAATGACGTCGTTGTCGATGACTACTTCGTGCCGGCCCTCCGTAGGTGGCATCGGCGGAGGTGCTTTTGCTGCATCTGCCACACAAAATTACCATAATTATAACTTAAAAAAAAGAAAAACACCACACAATCGCACGCACACACACTAACCATTCGAAACCTCAAACTTCGTAGATAAATTGTCAAGACAAGAACTACTTTGAACCTTCATCATCGTATAGAGAGAGGTCCAGGTTGCCAGATGGATTGAATGACACTGAAACAGCAACCGGCCTTTGGGATTCTGAGGAAAAAAACTGGGATTGGGAGTGTGATTTGGTGTGAATAATACATGGATTTGAAGAAGAAGAAGGGGTGGATTGTTTGAGTGGACAATAAAGTGGATAAAGAGGTTTAATGGAAGCCATTCGAATGGAAATGAAACTTGTGTTGTGTCTTTCGGATATTTTGCTGCTACATTTTTGAAATATCTGTTGGTTCTTTGTAGATAAGTGGGGCTTGCTTGGGTTCTTCTGTAGTTCAGCGTTATGACAAATTTGGCCCAGTTCGCGTATTTCATTTTTCATTAGGCCCATAGCCAATAATATTGAACACATCTTCGTTTATGGCTCAGCCCTCAATTTGTGCTCTCCCATTTTTCATGTTGGTGTTGGGCAGAATTGTTTGAAGTATGTTGTGAATTCATACATCTTATATACATTTTGTAAACATGTTTTAGAAACGTTGGATAGTTATTTTGAAAAATAATTTCTTTAAATGTTTGATTGAAAAAGATGGTAGAAATTATAAGATGTTAGTAATGATAATTTTGTAATTAATTTAGCCAATATCAAAGGAACTTTTTAAGATATTCAAAATAAAATAGCAGCGGCTTGGTTTTTTTTTTTTTTAAAAAAAAAGGAGCTCATGAACTTCTCAATGTCTTATTTTAGGAGTTTATATTTTTTTTTCTCCTAAAAATTTTGTCCAACATTTTAAAACTAACTTGAAAATTATTTGTTCGTGAATATAGACTATCAAGTCATATTATTTTAATTTTCGCCAAATAGTGTAGATTAATTCATATTATTTTAGCCACAAAATTTTCACTTTGGGGAGCGAAAGTACCGCTTCGCTGCAGTGCCGGTAAGATTTTTCCCATTTTTGGTAAAAAAAAAAAAAAGAGAAGAGATAATATAGCATTATGAAATATCCTAGGAAGAGTAATTAAAACTCTTTATTATAAAATTTTATATCTAAAAATCAATTAAATTGGTTTTAACCCAAAAGGATCAGTCCGCCATCCTTTGATATAAAATAATCCAGATAGTTATCTTGTCAAACAGTACCGTTGAGTTTAATTATTTTTGGACTATGCTACACTTAACATCATAGAACAATGCATTAAATTAATAGGGTTTTATTTTTTAGAAATATTTTTGTGTTCACACATTTGATAAATAAATAAATTGTATCAATTTTAAACTTAATTTTAGTTTTTTTTTAATTATTTTTTTGGAGTCCTTGTCTTTTTGAAAATGAATATATATATATATATGTGTGTGTATATATATATATATATAAGTTAATCAATATATTTGATCCTCTCAAATCCAATGTTATTGAGTTGGTCTGAACACGAATGGCCCAACGCGAAAGGCCCAAAATCCAAGCCGCTCACCCAGGAAGACCAGTTCCGGCAACCCGAATAGGAGTCATGCCTCGTGGACCCGCCTTAAGGAATCTTGTAAACTTAAAAAACACCTAATCAACTTACATGAAGAAACCACCCCCACTTTATCCAGATAAGGAGGAACATCTTTATTTTTAGCAACAACTATCACACACCTCCTGTTAGAAAATTTACTTTATACGTTGGTGAGTGACAAACTTTGGTCAATAATTTGATAAAACTCCATTTGTTAATTTAGAAAACAAGTTGAATATTCATAATTTACATCGCAAGTATATACGAAAAATCAATTTCGAGTGAATGAGAAATTAAATGCACAAAAGAGAGCTTGATGGAAAGCTAAATGAAATAGTGTACAATGTAGTTGTCCCACATTGAAAAAATAAGACAAGAATGTCTTGTATTTAAATAGCTAGTTGCTAAGAAGTGTTGGCTCCTTGGAAGTTCACTAGTGTGTAATTGGGAGAGGATCTACAGGTTAGTAAACTCAAACTAAGTAACACACGCGCACCGCCGACACGGAACCATTACAAGTCCCAAATGTTTTAGCTTTTCAACCCAACATTTACAACTTTTATTATATTATAAATAGTCCCCTGCAGTTGTCATTTTCAATCTATTCTCATCCGACATACTTTCTTCTCCTTGTATTTCACTCCCAAAGTTTTCAAAGTATGTATAAAATATCAAGTGAGTTCAAAACACCTTTAAAGCTAGTTGTTTCTTGAAGTTTGGAGTGCTCAAAGTTTTCAAAGTATTTATAAAACATCAAGTGAGTTCGAAACACCTTTAGAGTTCGTTGTTTCTTAAAGTTTGGAGTGCTCCTACTTCAAGAAAGCAATTGTTATATTTTGGAAGATGATTGCCAAGACCTGTAAAAATCAGTACGGGGCAATTTTGTCTTAAAGACAAAAAGTTCAACTCTTGCCTCTATCTAATTCTATAACCTAATCACGCCACACAAAACACTATTTTCCAGCACCTACGAAATCCTTATTTATCTACACCCCTTTCTTCATTTTATTTTCTATTGGACATATGCTTGCTCGTTGAAGTGAGTCCTAAAACTCTTTTTGTAAATAATTAGATCCCCAAGAAGTCGATAAGGCGCTTTTACAGGAAGCCCAAGCTCCATAAAGCACTCCTACAAGATGAATTTCTCACCTTATATTCTCTCTTACAATTTTTTTTTTAGTATTTCAAATTTTGGTATGCATCAATATATAATTCATTATTTTATCTTACCCACAATAAAATTTAGTGAAGCGAAATTGAAATCATTAATATACAAATTGTCAATTTGAGTAGTCCCAACAAAGAGAAAAAAAAAAATTATTTGGAAGGGTCCAGTTCATCAACTTCTTAATGTACGAAACGAAAGGTAATTTAGTCTAACAATCACAAATGAAAAGAAAATTGGTGAAATAATTTGTTCGGATTGAAAAATGTTTTCATGGCTTGGATATAAAAATCTATTCTAGTAGGTTTTTCATATTGTATTTACATAAGATTTAGTCCAGAAAATACAAATATGACTACCACTATATTAAAAGTTCTTCCAGAAGAAACTACATAGTTGGTAAAGATGAGATATCAAATTTTCAACTTCAATCCTTATTTATGATATAATGGGTTGGATTAGTAATAATTTTTAGATGTGAAGAATACTTTATGCTTCACAATTGCTATTGTTTCACAATTTCCAAATACCTAAGTAACAGACAAATGTTTAGCTATTTCGCTTGTAATGTAGTCGACTGTATATGCCTTGCAATTTTCAAGAAATCCAAGTGAGAATTACAATCAAGTTTATTACTGTATTTCTTATACATATATAAATGACTAATCATTTGAGATAGACATCATGAATTAGATTTTGGTCATGATCAATATTAGGGCTATAAATGAATAAGCGAAAATCCAATTACCGTTTACATCCGCATTCGTTTATAGGGCAAAATATCGGTATCCGTTTAAAGCGGATATTATCCGTATATAGATATCCAACTATAAATGAATACGGATACGGTAGTTTGATATCCGATCCGTTGAATATCCGCTCCGAATATATACCTGTTTATATATTCGATTATTTATAATTTAATTGTATCTATTAATTATATCCAATAAATAATGTTTGGAAAAAAATAACTAATTATATGCATACTAAAATTTGCATGTGCTTTTAATAATATTTTATTTTTAAAATTAATTGATATTTTTTGATATAATTTTGTAAACTTCATTTGTTGTTAATAGTTTTAAAAATTTATATTTTTAATAATCATATGCATTATATTTCATATATTATAAGATATATAGAAATAAATAGTTCATATTATGTGACTGACAAATAATAAGTTGTTGACTCAAATAAAACACATGAAATTTTTTAATGGATATCCTATCTTTATAACTAACAAAAATATAAAAAGAATAAATAAACAAACATGTATGAACCTTAAACATTATTAATAAAAAAATATGATACCTATATATATATGTGTGTGTGTGTGTGTATTCTTGTTAATAAGTAGATTATATATAAAAAAAAATGACTAAATTGTACACACAAATCTCAATATTCAAATAATTGCAATTGAATAATATACTCGAATATTCATAATCGGATTCGAATATTTAAATATTTATAATTGAATATAAATTTTAAAAATTACAACCAAATATGGATATATCTGATATCCAGCGGATACGAATATTGATTTTAGATATCCGTCAATATCCATATGCGTTCTAATATCCGATAAAATTAAATAGATACGGATATGAAAACTGCATATTCGATCTGTTTAGCATCCGTGTACACCCCTAATCAATATCTATAAAAGTACGAATTGTAGAAGATGTCTAGCGCTCAACAACAATAATAAAGATATGCATTTATTTTTCTTAAACGTATAAAGTTAATCTACAGTCCTTATTTTTGAGAAAAATACCCTTTTACTTTCTTTTCGCAAACAATTTGGACCTAATATTAATATTCACCATAATTTTAAAGAAACTAGGGTATAGAGACTGGAAATTGGAGATAAAAATGAATTTGTCTCCAGTTTTCTTGAGTTAGAGATGAATTTTGAGATGGATAATGACTTTTGTTATAGATAAGTGAACTACATATGAGATACTAAATTGCTACACAAGTTAAAATTCATCAAACCATAAGTAATAGAAAAATTACAAAGAAATAATTACTTAACAAAATAGAGATGAATGTCGGCACAAAATGACGTATAGAACTCATCTCGTCTTTCTTTCTGCCTTTAATTTAAATGCTTTTGGAACTTTATCTTTATTGTATGCTTGATTTATCTTTCATTTTGTCTCTAATTGTATATTCAACAATGACAAACATTTTTACGTTAATTTCAATTTTTTTTCTCTGAATTTAATTAAGTTTAGGATTAAATTTTGATTTTTATGATGGTTTCTTTCTCTCTTTAATTTTAGAGGAAACTTAAGAAAATTTTACTTTTTCTTTTTTTTTTTACTGTCCATCTCTGTTTGTCTTTAGTAATGGACAAATTTAAGATGAAATTTTATTAGCCTATACGACTCTCTTTCCATCTCTGTTTTGGAGAATCAGTCATTTCGGTGGAATTTTCCACCGAATATGTTTGCACCAAAAATCGCATCAAACATTTAGGCAGATGTCCAGCTGAATAATCCGTCGGACCAATGAAATTATTTAAAAAAAAAAAATCACTGTTCCGGTAGAATTTTGGTGGAACGTTCGGCAGAATATTCCACCGGACACTAAAATATATATTTTTTAATATTTGCACTCTAAGCAGAATTTTGAAATATTTCAGTCGGACCTAGTGAATTTTTAAACCAAAAAAAAAAGAAATTACATGGTTTGGCGGAAAATTCCCCTGGATCGTATTTGACCGAATTTTCCATCGAAATTCTACAGGATATTGAGGAATAATATTTTTAAATTTTAAGTTTTCGGTGGATTGTCTAGCGAAAGTCTTTTCAATGATTTTATTTATAATCCATTGGAAATTTTCCTTGTTATTTCACCGATTTATTTCACATGTTTTATTGTAAATTTTCGATTTAGCTGTCTAGCATAATTGCGGAAGAAAATTCCGTTGGATAGCAATAAATATTTTTTTTAAAAAATATTGCTAGGGAATTGCAGGGGAAATCTCCCCTGCAAATTTTAGATTTAGCAATCCAGCGAAATTGTGGGGAAAAATTTTGCCAGACTGCAAAAATCGCTTTTGTTTTAAAAAAAATTAAGTTGTAAGGGAATTAAGGGGGAAAATTTCCCCACAAATTTTAAATTATCCAGTGGACAATATTCCACTGGATTTTGCCTGCATGTCCCCGGGTTTTTAGTTTTACTAAAATCCTCCCCCTATTTCTTTCTTTCCTCTCTTCCCTTTTTTTCTCCTCTCCTATCGCCCATTCCTCTGCCGCCGGCCACCATTGTGCCACCACTTCTCTCTCCCGTTGTCCCCACTCCTCCCACACATCTCCCCATACTCCTTACCAAAGTCGTCTTCTTGGTAAGAGTGCCGCCCCAACCGCTCCTCCACTAGCTCCCCTCCGCTGCTGCACGCCTATGCCACCACCACACACGTACACGGCCGTTGTGCCCCCAAGTGTCTCCTCACCGGAGGTGGTCCATTTTTTAAAATTATTATTTCTAGGTTTTTTCCTAATTCTTAATTTAATACTATTTAATGCGAATAATATTACAAAAATGTATCATTGTGAAATTTAGGAGTTTTGTGTTGCAAGAATGTGCAATTGTACAATTTAGAGTTTTAGAACCTTTGAATAATTATCGAATTTAGGAATTTCATTTGAGTTATGAATTTTCGGTAATTAGAAATTTTGGATAACTGTTTAGTGTGTGGACTTTATTTAATATATAAACTTATGAATCTGAGAAATTTAATTTATATAATTGTGCGATAGAGGGACTTTGTTTGATTTAGGAATTTAGGCATTTGGGAACTTTGTTTTATTCTAGTTGATTGAAATTGTTGAATTTTGATTATAATTCACTTTTTTGTCTTGAATTGGTAGATATTTTCTTGGTTTTCCTTAATTTCCTTAGCTTTACTTAGTGTGGAAAGTGTTTTAAAGGTAAGTGTGGTTAACCTTTGATAATGTTTCATTATAATGTTTCATTACAATGCCTTAGTTAGTTTGTAGTTATTAAGTTAGTCCGAGTTAACCTTTGATAATGTTTCATTATAATGCCTTAGTTTGTAGTTATTAAGTTAGTCTGAGTTGTGGAGATTGTGGATGGGATTTGGGGGAAGCAGTAGAACCTTCCCATTAGTTGTTGTGGTTTATACGTGCTTTCATATTGTGATGAAATAAAAGAGTGGTTTCATGTATTTGATGTCAATATATAATTAGTAAATAATATATAGTCATGTATGTTTGATTAATTTGAAATGTGTTAATACTTATATGTTGTATGTGTTTGAATTTTTGACAAAGTCCACTTTATAGAGGGGATCTTGTCAAATTTTTTTAAAGGTCTCTACCAACCGAAAGTAATTAAGATATATCTAGCACCTTAGGTTAAATCTCAAATTTAAAAAATTAATAATTAATTTTTAATATGTAGATAGATATGCCCTTCCATAAAATGTGGATGTATAGAAAGATTGATGGTAACCGTTCAGGTCTTCCATAGTTTGTGAAGTTTGGGATGATTTGATACCCGTACACGAAATGTCTAAAAAGTTAGGATGTTCTAGAATCACGTAAGGTTAGGGAACACCTTCTCTGTTTCGATTTTTAAGCAAATCATTGGTATTGGGTAGATCAAAAAAGTGTTTCGATTTTTCCAAGGAATATACTACTGGTGAGGATGCATTTGGAATCAGGAGTGACAATCAGCAACAACATGTTGTGTAAGTGGCGCCAAAACCAGAAGTACAAGTTTTTGATCTATTGAGTGAGTTTAAAAAACCAGTTTGGCATGGATGCGAAGACTATTCTCCGTTATCTATTGATGCTGGGTTAATGAGCATCAAGAGTGACTTTAATGTAGCACGAGATGGTGTAGATGAAATAATAGAGTTAATGTCTGAAATAATACCAACCCCTCATAATCATCCAACCAACTTTTATAAGGCACAGAAACTGGTTACAAAATTGAGTTTCGTTATCCATAAGATTAATTGTTATGTAAACAGTTGCCTGTTATATAATAAAAATGATTCTAATGTGATATATTGCAAATTTTTTAGTACCGCTAGATATGGTAAAATTCAAGCTGGAAGGTCGGGTCAACAGAAACATGTTCCTGTCAAGAGGATGCATTATATGCCACTAATACCTCAGTTAAAATGGTTGTACGCATCTTTGAGTTCAGCCCCACACATGAGATTGCATGCAGAGGATTGCCGTCCCGATGGGGATATATATATACCACCCAGCCGATGGAAATTCGTGGAAATATTTTGATCAAATTTACTCGACTTTGCCGCTAAATTTAGAAACCGAGACTCGCTTTGTATTTTGATGGGCTCACACCTTATTCTCAATCGGCATTGCCTTATTCATGTTAGTCGGTAATTGTAATACCATATTAATTACCACCTAAAATGTGTATGACAATACCCTACATATTTTTGACATGCATTATTCCAGGCCAAAAACTCCATAAGCTAACATTGACGTGTATTTGCAACCACTGATTGATGAGTTGAAAAATATTTGGGAAGTCGGTGTTCCAAAGTATGATGCATCAAAAAAATGGAATTTTATTATGAGGGCTGCGCTGATGTGTACCATCAATAACTTTTCAGCTTATGGGATGTTGTCTGGTTGGATGACTGCAGGTAAATTGGTGTGTCCATATGTATGGGTCACTATAAGAAAACGCGCAATTTTCAGCGGAATAATTAAAAAAATAAAAAATAATATTTTTTAAATAAATAATATTAATAATTTTATATAATTTTAAAATATATTAAAATTTAAAATTTTTATTTTTATTTGAATTATTATTATAAAATTATTATTAATATTAATATTAATATTATTATTATTTTAATTAGAATTAAATGGATTTTTGTATGCTATATATATATGTATATAATATTATGTATTATATATATAAATTTTTTAAAATTTAAAAATATTAAAATTTTAAATAAATAAAAAACGTATTATTATTATTAACATTATTATTATTATTATCATTATTATTATTATTAATTATTTTTATTTGAATTGTTATATGCTATAAATATATAATGTAATGAATGATGACAGCAAAGTGAAGTTAGCTCAACGGTAAGAGTTGTTTGCCAACCAAGAGGGCAAAAGTTCAACTCCCAGCGGCTCCAAAATTTGGGACAATTTCGGGCGCGTGTACGCACTCGTGCGCCAGCTGGGGCGAGGTCCTGGGTTCGACTTCTAGGTTGGGCAATTAAAATTTTATTTTTAAAAATATAAAATATATTTTGGCGGAATAATCCGCCGAAAATTTAAAAAAATTTAGGTGGAATTTCGGCGGATTATTCCGCTGAAAATATATTTAATTAAAAAAATAAATACATAAACAATAATTTCAATAGAATATCGGCGGGATATTCCACTGAAATTTTATTTGATTAAAAAAAAATTCCATCGAAAATTGAAAAACGACCAAGGTTTATTCGGCAGATTCGTTCCACCGAAATTAATTATTTCCGCCTAAAATTTCGCCGAAAATACCATTTTTTTCTTGTAGTCGTTACAGTATGGCTATAATATTGAAGCATGGACAGAAAAATTCTTGGTTCAACTAACATCATCGATTTCTTAAAAGGGATCATCCGTACCGAAGGAATGAAATGAGTTTCAAGAAGAGTAAAGTTAAGTACGTTACACCACCACCAAAACTTAATGGTCATCAAATGTGTGAACATGTATAGGGGTTACCAAAAATTAAAGAGTAACTGTATCTACATAAGTTAACAAGGTACATTGTGACACACAACTAGGCTAAACAAAGTATATTTTGGGAATTTCCGTAATGGAAAGATCTTTTCACTCGACATAACCTGGATGTAATGTGTATTAAGAAAAATGTGTTTGATAATATTTTTAACACTATTATGGACATCAAAGGAAAAACAAAATAATGCGAATGCACAAATAGATATGACACAGCTATGTAAGCGGTGTGAGTTAGAATTGGTGCAGAAGTTGAACAAACAATGGGGAAATCCAAATGCTAAATATACTTTCATGCTTGACTAGAAGAGAACAATATGTGAGTGGATTAAACAACTTAAAATGCCTAATGGGTACTCTTCCAACTTAAGTCATTGTGTAGACACTCAACAACCAAAAATAAGGGGGATGAACAGTCATATATTCATGGAACAATGGTTGCCCATCACATTCAAGGAATCGCCCAACGAGATGCGGAAACCATTAGCGGAATTGAGTAAGTTTTTCAAAGATTCGTATTCAAGTTCCTTTAGATACGAGGATCTTGACAAGATGGAGAAAAATATTCCGACAATTCTATGTAAATTAGAATGAATTTTTCCTTTGGTATTCTTCCATGTAATGGAGCACTTACCTATTCACTTGATCAATGAGGCTTCTAATAGTAGTCCTATTCAATTTAGATGGATGTATTCATTCAAAAGGTAAGTACTCATATTCTTGTGTGAAATTTTCGTAGATCGAATACGATTAGATATATAATAAAATTCTTCCGTCATATTATGCTAGGTACCTTGGTAAGATAAAGAAAATAGTTAAACAAAAGGCTCAAGTAGAAGGGTCTATTTGTGATGCCTGGTCACGTTGTGAGATGGCAAATTTTTGCCCCTTCTACTTTAAGTTCCACATGCGCTTACAGAAGACTTGATTACCCAGAAACAACAATGGTGGCGTAGACGATACAGTCCCACCAATATTTTTGGGTTTCAAGCAACCCGATCATTATTGGGAGTACGTAAGGAACGTTGCTTGAGTCTCTGCATGAGTATAACTCTACTAAACTACATACCTTGTTGAATTGTGATGAAGTCAAAGGTTATATCAAGTAAGTAGTTTAATAAATTATATGTAGCTTACCTATTATACATAATTAATAATAATATTTTTGAAGTTAATCTCGTTCAATGTAGCTACTTTCAACAATACTACAGAATTGCAGAGGTAGATACCAGCGGGTGAATAGAAAATGAATTTGCTGATTAGTTCAATTCCTACATAAGTTTGAGCATACGTAAAATGAATTCTTTAAACGAACACATGACAATAAATATTAATTTTGATGTTATGGTACTATTTCCATATAGGTTCATGATCTGAATAACAGAATCAACAATACATTATTGAAACAAATGGCGTTGGGTCCTAATTTCAACATGAGGGCATATCCAATAGAATGCCAATATTTTTCATATTTTACTTGCAATCATGGAGTGAAGGAAAGAAAACACTGAATTACAGGGTGTGGCTAAAAGGAAGTTATGATGGTGAATCCGACGAAGATGATTACGATGGGATTTTGAATGAAATTGTTAAGTTAGAGTATACGAGGCAACCACTGTTAGGGCTTCACAAGTGCACATAATCGCACGAGTAATAAATAATGTGTAGAGTGTTGATCCTACAAAGATTGGGATTTATGCTGCAAAAATAACCTGTTTTTACTTAGCTAAATGGACTAATTATGGAGTGGATTTTTCTAAATTAAAAGTAATGTCAAATTGAATACTAAATATATCATTTTAGTAATTGCAATTTAAGGGTTTAACAAAAATTCAATAGAACTAAACTCATGTGCAAGGTAGGTTCATTAACCTAATCCCTATTTCATTCCAATCCCTAGATTAAATGATTTCATCATTGTGTGAAGTAAGGAACTAACATATCCATAATCTCTCTCAAGCATCATAGAATTGTCTCATGCAACCTTCTCTAGACCTAAAATTAACCAGTTCTCACTCAATTAATCCAAGCACTAGAAAGTATTTGCATAAAATTCAATACCACCTTAAGGCTTAATTAGTATTAAACCAATTCTCATTGAATTTTAATATCAATTGATCTTGTTTAATTAGAGCAACAATCATGAATCATCTCTCGACCTTATCATAGATTCTCAATTTCAATAATTAGGAGTGATCAAACCCTAATCAAGCATTAGGATCATTAAACAAGATTCACACATAAAGCACAAGAAAGCATTCACATCCAAGGGATCTTCATATGATAGGGAATAGGAAATTACACCATTCCTTACAATTGACAAATAGATTAGTTCATGCTGAATTTAAAAACAAGAATGAAGTATGAAAAAGAGTTCATAAAGGTGAAGAAATAAAACTAGATTGGTGGATAATCCAGGTATAAAACTCCCTCCAATGGTGCTCTTGACTCCGCCTTCAATTCTCATCGATCTTCATCTCCAAAATATAAAAACTAAATAAAAATTGAAAGAGTATTTTTTTTCTAATGTCTAAACCCTTGCAAAAGTCGTAATATGTGTTGTTCATCCCCCCGGACTTAAAAAGGGGAGAAATTCTCCCATAATTCTTTCCTAATCAGAATCCTATTCGTCAGAAGGAAAGTTTATAACTGCTACCGCAAATGCTGTATACGTACGCAATCTTATAGATTCATTTCTCCTTCGGGTAGCTGGAATTGAGTAAGTACTCAAAATATCTTGTGTAAGTATGCAATCTTACGGATTTATTTTCCTTCTGTAGCTGGGATTGAGTAAGTACTCAAATTATCTTGTGTAAATACTCTACTCCCGACTTTAATTTTTGTGTCCTTTATGGTATTTTCCCCTTCTAACCTGCAGAACATCAATTTAACTCAAATTTATGCACAATAGAGCTCAAATAGGCAAAAATACGTGATAAGTCCGACGAAATAAACATCAAAATGAACTATTATTATAAGCTTATCAACCACTAAAGAGAGTAGTATTGTTAAGTGTAATTGGTTTGACCCTATTTCATATAGAGGAACATGCATTGCATACCCAAAATGTCGCATTGTCGAGGTAAAACAGGTGGACACGTATAGAAAATATGATCCATTCATAGTCGTGCAACAAGCTCATCAAGTTTATTTCGTTGCATACCTAGGACATGTTTAGGATAAGTCCTGATGGTTCGTTGTGATTAAAAGTAAGTGAAAGGTAGGCTTGATACTCCTAGTGGATTAGAGGAGAATTACCAAAATGATGAGGGTCAAATTAAAAACACCATTATGTCTGATGATGGAGTAACTACGTTATGTGATCAAGATGTTGCGTTATATCCTGCTCACAAAGGGGAACTTAATGTCTATGAAGACACTATCCGTGGTAATGATGATGAATCGGAAGCAGACAAAGATACTAACAATGATAAACATAATGATAAAGACTTGGAATTAGTTAACGATGACAACAGTAATGGGGACAATGACTAGATTTAGGTTGATTTTGTTATTAATTATTAAATGATAATAATTGAATCTATGTGCATTTAATATTTACTTGATTACGCATTCCTAGTAAGTTATCACAAAAAAATCTATGTGTTATTTTTTGTTAACGATAAAAAATTTGTGTTTAATATTTTTTGTATTTAATATCTGTGTGTTGTTTTTTGTTAACGAAAAAAAAATGTCGATGCATTGGAAATAGGAAAGGTCCTAACGGGTAGATGTAGATCATTTCATAGTCATTTGTCCCCGACACTGCACATTTGTCACATAATTTCACCAGTCCACATGATATCCATGTGCAATTGAACCCTACATAATCACACCATCCTTCTATGTGCGGCTCCACTACAGTTCAAGCTTACCCCATTTGTAGGTGGACATAGTTCGCCTATTACTTCAGCCCCTATTCATTCTACAACCCCTCATCTTAATGAAGCATATAACATGCGTGAGCCTTGTGACGACCCCGAAAACTCTTTATTATTATTATTCTTGTTAGTGGTTACACACATACATACATACATTGTTATTTACAAAACGTACTATGCTACATTACATAACATAAGGGTACATCGAATAAAGGAGATTATCAAATTGCTAGTTCTAATGTATCTACATAGCGAATGCAAAAACCACCCTATACAGGTACGCAACGGAAATCCTACATCTTCCTTCTAGTAAAATGCTTCAAAAGGTTCCTCCTCCTCAACATCATAAAGGCAAGCTTCGGAAGCATTTAAAGCATTATATAACACTGAAATCAACATATGTTGAGTAGAAATATTTCTTTATGCACACAAGGTGTTCGGGTGTCAAGTGTACATCAAGTTACACATAGCACAAACATAGTTTCACACTTTCTACCTTTTGTCACCTGACAGTGACTCTTATAACTACCCGAGCCGAAATAACAACCAGCACATTTCTCCCGCCAGCCTTATCCTCCAATGGTCGTATCCCGGGAATACGCCTAGTATTGTCCTACGATCCGCTCTCTTGAGTAGATCCCTCCAGTCTACCCAAGGGGGGATTAGGAGATGGAAGGGGTGTGAATTCTTCCGACTACTTAATAGTATGTCCCGGCGGAACACCCCCAGACCATTCCAGCACATAGGGCCCATTCACACAATTGCAAATTATTCACATAAGCACATAATCTTGGGAAGTTTATATTATAGTTTAGTAAAGTAAACTCCACACTTATAAATAAAAGCTTTATATTTGCTTATTAAGCATACTTAGAAATGTTAAATATGTAAATAGCTAGTAGCAAAAATATGTAAATACAAAAAAATATAAATATAAATATATAAATATAACTAGTATAAATATAAAGATTAAAATATAACTAGTATAAATATATAAATATATAGATTAAAATATAACTAGTACAAATATATATAAATATATAGATTAAAAGATAACTAGTATAAATATATAAATATATAGATATGATACATATATACGTATATAAAATATAGATAAGTATATATATAGATATGTTAAGAATTATCTACATATACATAAAAACTAATAAAATGAATATAAGTATATATATACATATATGTAACATATATATATATATATAAGTAGCCTATAATAACATATACCTATACGTACATATAAATATATATATATATATAATTAGACTATCATTAACATATAATGAAACTAGTTAAATTAATATATAATGACACTTTAAATATTTATATATATATATACGTACATAGATGTATATATCCATAATCATCTAATCACTTACTAAAACCTTGAATATGTTTATATATATATGTAAAGTACTAAAGTAGGCATAAATCTATAGTATAAAGTAAATTAAAAGTTCTATTTATCAAATAATAGATATGTGGAGCTTTCTTTACTAAGACTTTCAAGAACAACATAGGATATTCCCCTAATAGTTCAAATAAAGCGTCATGATCTTATACTACTTCATATAAAGCATAAAACTCACATAATGGTTCAAATAAAGCATAAGAATTCCCTATTATTGCAAAAGGGCACAATAATCACATAATATTTCCAAGAAAGCATAGTAAGCACATAGTACTCCAAATAAGCATATTAATCACATAATGTCTTCAAGATCATGCTCACAAGTCTATCCATCCTTCAACTTCCTCCCAACAAGAGTTAAACATGGAAAATTAACTATAAAGCTTTAAAGTAACATGAAGATGGACAAAATAACTAAAACCCTCAACTTGGAGGCATGTTTGGCAAAAGCTCTCACTCTAGGCCATTCAAGCTTGTTCTTTTACATTGCTTGGGCACAAGAGTATGGAAGCTTGCCTATTCTTTTCAAGAAAAAAAGAAGAAAACCCTCTACTTAAGGCATAAGAAGTGTTCCTACCTTATCTCTTCCAAGTAGTGGAGTAATTTGGAGAGAGTATAGTGTTTGGAGGAAAAATGAGAGAGAGAGTGCGGGTGGCAGCAAGAGGCACGGTTTTTGGGGCTTAATGGTGCTGAAAAATGAGGATTGTGGGTGTATATGGTCTTGTGTATTGATCTACAAAGTATTAGAGGCAAATATCTAAATATTATATTCTTCTAAATACATCTACCATAAATTATACATGGATGGTTATACGTACAAGGAGTTACGGAGAAGATCAAGTTGGAACCGGCTCCAAACATGTAAGTAACATAATAATTGATATTGTTGAAATATATATAAAAATTCAAATTCAATTTGTTGAGGCTTATTTTTATTTAATTTTCTACGTGCAGGAGTTTTAATCCCTTTGAACATGGAGCGTTGACCTTAGGCAAAGTGATTAAGAGCTAAATGATTGAACTAGTGCCTACATTCAAACATGCTAGCCCGTAGCTTATTAAGACGTGGTTCCAAGAGTGGAAGGTTGGTATATTTGTTTATTTATTTTTCATTATGCTTATTAAGTTACAATTATACTTCTTCATTCATTTTGTAATTTGTATTTTTTATTAAGTTACAATTATACCTCTTCATGCATTTTGTTATTTTTTATTTATTAAGTTACAATTAGACTTCTCCATGCAACGTATTGTACATCTTTTCAAAAATATGTAGAGTGGGATCCTATGTATGAGCATCATAGGAGAAAAGCCTTCAAAAGACGTGGGTCAAGGAAACAGTTATAGCTGTACGAGCATCTAAGGGATGTTGGGGAATTATTAGCATGGATTGTGCCCCAAATATGGGAAGTGTTGTCCGAATACTAGGCTTCAAAGAGATTTTCAAAACAAAACGAACAAAACGTGAAGAATAGGAAAGTGGGTGGTGGAGCATCTTGCGGCGGTGGATTGAAGTTGATGGTGATGAAAAGACATAAGATAGTAAGTAAATTATTATTATTATTATTATTATTATTATTATCATTATTGTTGTTGTTGTTGTTGTTTTTGTTGTTGTTATTGGCACTCTTAAAAATTACAATTTTAATTATCCAGGATGTCTAGTGCAAATGACATATAGAAATCGATGAGGTTGTTCAAAAGGACTAGAGGAGATTGAGCTGGGGGGGGGGGCGGGAGAATGCGGGTTGAAACATGATTTGGCCAAGTCATATAGCAAAACATGTTTACGTGCGTAATACAAATTATTAATTTACTTGTTTTGATAATTATTAACTTCAAGTAATACGTATTAATCAATAAGAGAATTTTCAATAGTTGCTACAATCCAAGAAGCAGGCTCAGAACAGAGATATGTATGATCCAGCGACACAACACTTTCGAATGTGATTTGTACTTGCAGGCAGTCTGCCCATTGAATGAGAAGGGTCGCCAACTCAGGCTAAACTATATTCCCTGTGAAGGAAGGGCGCATTACTCCTGCACTTCACACAAGAAGCCATCATTTAATAGCTACAACACTACCCCAAAAATGCAAATGTAGGTTCAGTTGTCAGAATTTAAGGATCCGCTTATCTATCGCATGATAGTTTAACAGGTGCAGATTAGCCAGCTAAGTCATGGAATGACCAGATTATGTTCATGATGAGAAAGATGTATAGCCTTATGACCAACAATTGCTCCATCCAGTACGCTCGCTAACATCATCTCTTGGGCAACACATTTCGTGACATCGATCATACTCATTTTGGACATCCCACTCCATAGTTCAATCTGCAACCACATTCCAACCTCAACAATGTTAGCGACGGTGATGAAAATGAAGATGATTGTGAGTATTATGATGATGATGATTAGTGATGGGATATTTTATTATGGTGTGAACAACTCATTTTTGGCTTATTTTTATGTTGAATATATATTGTTTGTATCTTTTATGTGTTTTATTTTGAAATAGTGGTTGGATAATTAATGTGCATTCTAATATTATTTATGCATTAATTGTGTATTGATTTTAGATATTTCAATTTTTAGGTGTGTATTTGCATATATAAAATATGTGTATTTCCAAAAATTAAAAAAAAAGTTCTATTAAATATAAACAATTAAAAAAAAGAGAAAACAAGCTAATTTTCCACCAGAATTCTGCCCGACTTATCCGGCAAAATCCTTCGATATCTGTCAAAATTCCATCGAACGGCCATTCCGGCATAATTTTGGCAGACTCCAGCGGATTTCATGTGGACCTTGCTATTCAGTGGTTATTAAGTGGTGCTTATGCTTTATGAAAGAGTATAGATGTATACATATGTATATATATCTATACTATTATATAAAGGGATAGTATCCTTTAGTAACTACTTCTGGTCTACTTATTTTTATAGTTTGTCAATTTCTTTTTCTTTTTTTTTTTCACTTTCTCTAGCCTCTCTCCTCCAATATGTTCTTTTTATTTGCTTTCCCCCTCCCTCTCTTCCCTCTCTATCCTCTTTTATCTCCTAATACTCTTCAATGTATATATTTTTTAAAAATTTATTTATAATTGTTTTCTTAGTTTTCTTTATTTTAAATTATTTTATTTTTACTTATTTTTGATAGTATGCGTACCAAAAAAATTATTAAGTTATTAAATTAATTTAATTTTTTATCATGCGCACGTATAAAGTGTGCCAATATTATCAGTATATATATATATAGAGAGGGAGAGAGAGAGAGAGAGAGAAAGAGAGTAGGGATGGAAACGGGCCGGGTCTAGGATGGGTCCATACAACCCAAGACCCACCCCGCGAAAAAAATTTGTTCCCAAGCCCGCATGGGTATAGACCCACCCCATCCTGCCCTAGACCCGAACTCGTCGGGTAATACCCATTTGGACCCGCCCGAAGAGGGAAAGAAGTAGATGAGCACATTTTCAGTCTCTGTTGCAAAAATAAACCATCTCTCATAGATGCATTTCAGAGTACATTCAAGATTATTTTGCCAAAACAATATTCCCAAATTCCAAATAAGCAAATCTTCCCTAGAGAACTAGAGCGAATTTTTAGTAACTCCAATTTGTGTCCTAATCTGATCAAGTTCGGTACAAAAATTCAAGTCAGACACTGAAAAATTGTTCTCAAATTTGAGTGTAAATTACCCAAAACAAAGGAGACCAATTCAAGTGTGATAGCAAACATTATTCTGAACCAAAGCTGAACCCCAAACAAAATCTGCATCTTCACCTATGAATCACAACCCAACGGACTTCTGGATTTTCTAGATTTGGTACAGGAATATCCAATCATCTACACCAACACGCATCGAACAATCACAAGATCGAACTTATCAAGTAGAAATATGGGGAGAGAGAAACAGAGAGAGAGAGAGAGTATATGGGGCAATTCCAACACAATAAACTGGAAATCCAGTGTAAAATTGGAAAGCCGAGGCTGACCATGGTGGCGGTGGTACTGAAGATGACGGACAACTGGAGAGTTGGGGAGAGTGAGAAAGACAGAGAGAGTGAGAGAGAGAATGGGTGGGATTGAAGACTGAACGGCCGAAGATTGAAGAAAAAACCCTAAAACTAAAATATAAATATATATATTACACGGTTCGGGTCTGGGAAGGGTCTAGGTAGACCCGTTACCCGCCCCGAACCAGTACGGGTCTGAAAAATCAGTCCCGTTACCCGTCCCAGACCCAATTAGTTGTTCCAAACCCGCCGCAAGCGGGGTGGGTTCGGGGTGGGTCCAGGTTGGACCCGTTCCCATTGTCATCCCTAAGAGAGAGAGAGAGAGAGAGAGACCGCTTTGTCTCCTAATTGCTTTGCATGCTCTCTTTCATTTAGTGAAACCACCCTATAGGTATAACAAAATCTACGGTGTAACGGCAACCATTAGGATACCATATATGTCACGACCCGAAAAAATACCCTTTTATTTTATTAAAATATATTGGATTGAAATGTGTAACGGTAAATATTTTTATTGTAATATATAATAATACAGAAATTTACTACAACATAGTGAATCATAGTTTTACAAAGTTGTTATATGAGTAAAAATAATAACTTTAGCTAAATAAAAGCTTTGTAATGCCCTCCTCTTCCTCCTGATCGGCTAGAATGTCTTTGCCTAAAAAAATGTGTTCACAACACATGTCAACACAACGGTTGAGTAGAAATTTCGCTTAATCACATAAGGTGCTCGTGTGTATCATATGTGCACATAGTCATAATATCTCACATAATATTTCACATAACATTACCTTTTGAGTCACTTATTAGTGATTCCCTTATATCTCCCATAGTACAATATTCCAACCGTTCACATCATTAAACCCCATATTCCATCCGTCCACATCGATTCCATCCATTCACACCGGTGGCCATATTTCGAGATTATGCCAATTCCTTACAACCAATACCAATGCATGGAACACTCCATCCATGTAAGATGGGATGGATGCCGAGAACTATTTTAAGACCGGCAAGCCCATTGCCGCCTGGCTGAACTCAGCCCCATCCACACCGAAAATACATTTGGGCCCGGCATGCACAAATAAAGAGTTCCACATAATGTCACATAAAGAACATACTTCCATACTTATAATTTTATATATAAAAGCATACTAAGGGCATCTTTTGCAATAATAAATGTACATGTTTTTATACTAATTCTAGGAATATAAAACATGAATATATATAATTAGAAACATACTTTCTAATAACTTGTAGTAGCATGATGAAGCATAATATCATGATAATAAAATCATAAACTAGCACTAGAAATTAACTTATGTAATTAAGAAAATTCCTACCTTGCATACATCAAATATGGAGGTATAATATTTATGAATTAAAGTAGGAACCTATATTTATGAAATTAAGTAAGGTCCCTACCCTAATCAAATAATCTTCTACCTTTGAAGAGTGTTTTATGAAATTAAGGGGATATATAGGAGGATAATATGTATATAAGTACGTAAAAAGAAGGGTTTATGTATATATAGATGTGGGTAGAAGATATTTTCTAAATATCGAGTGTTTTGGGTGTTGAAAGTAAGGTGAGTGTGGGTGGGAGTGTTTTAGGCGGGATTTGTGTTGTGTCTGTGATGAAAATGAAGATCACCCTCTCCTATTTATAGTTGTTAGCCAAGAAACAAGATTATTTTATTAGGTTTTATCTTGTTAATTAATGTGATCTTCCAACTAAGCTTATCATTAATTATGTTCACACCTAATTATGGTTATAAGTTACACAAGTGTTACCCTAAGTAATATGAGTTGTACCCTAAATTATATTATGTGTTAGCCTAAAATGATGATTCAAGCCCTAAACTCATTAGAATGCTCCAAGTATAAGATTAGCTAGATTCACCAAATAAATGTAGGAAGATATTTTAATAAAATATTAACACAAAATCAAATAAAATCTGATTTTTATTGTCCTAATCTTATAAAATCTGAAATCATATCTTTATTTCATTAAAAATTTGAATTTGTATTTATTTATTTTTGTAAAAACCGAAAATTAGGGTTTTAGGGCATAAAATCCAAAAATTCATAATTAATTTAGAAAAAATTCAAAATTATGAAATTTAATCTTTATAAATCTGAAATTATATGTATATTTCCCAGAAATTAAAAATGTTTTAGTTATATTTTCGAAAATTGAAATTTAGGACATAGAATTTCGAAAATTGTGTTAGAATGTCAAATTCGTCTAAAATTTGGAAAATCATGTAATTTATTCAAAATTGCATCTTCTCCATGCATAAGACTCTAGAATACTTATTTATATTATTTTTGAAAAGTCATAATATTTAACAGATGAATTTTCCATGAGTGGTAGTCGAAATACGAAAATTAACACTTTACCATTCAAATTGTAAGTTAATTTCAAAAGCAAATTAAAATTTGAAAACAACAAGTAATAATAACATTTTCAAGAAGCAAAAGATTTTAAATCAATTATTTAAATATTAAGGATTACCGGGGTCGTCACAATATATGTCATGTAAACCAAAGCACCATACCATAGTGATGGAAAAGGTTAAAGTTAGGTACTTACAGAATAATCCCAGACAAGTAAAAAAAATATTATATTCATCTAGAAAGGCAAGTCATACTTACGGGCATTTCAGAACAAAAGTGCAACAACTTAACTCTACCATTTGCATCGACAAGTATACAACCCCCCCTCTAATATTGATACAACATTTATGCATCATCACTCATAAAAGAATAATACAAATAATAAAAAGACTTAAAAAAAGAAATAAGCTCTGCACTAATCCAAAGCAATGCAATCAAAGTACAAATGAAATGTGTATAAATTATCACCCACCTGATCAGAGACAATAACTCTAATTATTCTCTAATTGAAATGAAGGTGACGGTCATGGGGATGGGCAGGTAGAACTACCTAGCTCGTATAGAATAAGGACAATACCGAGTTAGTTAGAGAATACTCCTGAAAACCATTAGTGTAAACAGGTAGACAAACAATGCAATTACATCCTGCACCCGCTAATCAACCATCTACGAAACCAGTAGTTAATTGGCCTCCATGAACTTGAGAAACTACCTACATAATTGATATAAATAGTTGAACAAATTTTCAAGAAAAAAAAAATTGAATTAATAGAATATAGTGATCGTTAATACCTACCAACGCTGAGATGCTTGAATTTGAAAGGGAATGGTATTGACAATTATTCTTTGTCCAGATCCCAAGCCATGATAGATGAATCTCACCAGAAGCAAACTAGGAAAGGCACAATAAAGGAGATTAATAGGTAATCATAAGAATCATATGTGTCAATGTGTTTCAGTGACCTATAAAATTAAACTAACAAATACAATCATATTATAGTATTGTGTCAACATACAAGATATCCAAGCTGGTGTCGCCAATCTACAACAACATTCACTCAGCGTACGCTAGGTCTGCGACCCAGAATTGAATTGGAAGCAGTAAATAATTTTCACTGTCCTTCTAAAGTGTAAACTTTCACTACAAGAAAAACGTTGTTTGCAGATGCAAAGTTTTGTCTGAACATTATCGACAAGCTGTCGGAATAGTGATCTCCGACAAAAGACGACGAAATAGCGATGAAACCATTTCGTCGGAAAAATCACCATCGAAAATAATTTCCGATGACTTACTTGTCTGTAAGTCATCAATAAGCTCTTTGCGGTATAAATAGATTTTGAAAATTTTTCGATGAAATATCGAGCAAAATTTCGTTCAAAATAATTTTTTAATAATTGAAATTACAAAATTTTTTGTGTCTTTTTTGACAAATGGTGCATTGAAACTATTTTATAAAAATTACTTATATTTAAAAATTTTGACAAAATGTCGACGACTCATTTTGTAGGAAATATTTTTGGTATATTTATATATAATCCCTTTCACCCCAAACGGGACTCAAACCCGAATCTGCACCTCCAAAGAGCCACGCCACATGTGCATGAGCAAACACATTTTTGCGAAAGCAGGAGTTCGAACCTGCACCTCCAACATTGTCAAGGAGGAGTATTATTGCTAAACTAATAAAATACTTTATTCATCAATTCTTTTCTTTTTGACTTATTATATGATTCTAAAAATTATCTAATTTATTAATTTACTTTTATTAATTTAATTATCCTTAGTTTGATTGAATTTACAATTAAACTATAAAATTATCTACTTTAATTTAGTATAGTTGATTAATTGAATTAGTTCTGCCGAAAACTTATTAGAAAAACTTCAATTTTTATAGTGTCATTACAATAAAACAATTATAGTAAAACATGACAATAAATTAGTTAAAAAAAACTAAGAGCATAATAATAATAATAATAATAATAATAATAATAATTTTTGTATATTTCCCCCAGTTCAATTGTATTAATTGGATATTTTTCCAAATTTAATTGAATTAATAGGATATCTTTCCAAATTTAACTGAGTCAATTACAAGTTTTCTTCTATTATTTGTGTGTGTGTGTGTGTGTATAAACACAACTATTATATATGTTCTTCAATTAAACGTCAATAACTGTAAAAATAATTAATTACTATCAATTAATCTCCATATATGTTCATACGCAACGATTATACCAAATGATTATCATATTTTCTTACCTATTTTTTATTGTAAGTAAAGAATAATTTTGATTTCCCCATAAAATTTTATGTTGAAAAATAATAATAATAATAATAATAATAATAATAATAATAATAATAATCAAATAAAAAATCAAGGTTCTAATAAAATTTTCGTCAAAAATGTGTCGCAAACGAGATAAAGAGGTTTCGACAAATATAATCGTCTATATTCCGTCAAAAAAGAATAAAAATAAAAAATTTAAAATCGTAATAATATTTCTGACTGTAATATCATCGAAAATTTGTCGCAAAGTTTAAGAAAAAAATATAAAATATCAACATATTTTCGACGGAAAGTAATCATCAATAAACAAAAGAAATATGAAAAATAAAATTTCAATGTTTTTTTCTATGGAAAAGGAGAGTAAAAATGCAGGAAAAAAATAAAGAGGAGAAAATTATTTTTTAATGGTTATGTTTTGTCGAAAGATTGTCGAAAACTAGCGCACTCTTGTTCTCGCCTTGGCCCGTGTGTTTGTTGACAGATTTCCTATGAAATATATATGATAAATCTTTTCATCTAGTTCATCGTGCACTAATGCGGCACTAAATTTCCAGTAAGTGGTCTGTAAAATTGAACATTTTCCGACGAACTAGTTTGTCGGTAATTCTGTCGGCAAATTGTGTTTTTCTTGTAGTGTTTCTGAATTTGGATGTTTGCATCATAACTAAGTGACCTTTAGAAATACATCATCCAAACTTTGATAGAAAATAGGCATTCTATTCCAAAATTATGAGGCAAGCATTAGAGATAAACAATGTTGTTCCAACCATGTTGCAGGGAAAAGCATACAGAAGGGAGACGAAACCATGTCCCCCATTAGTTGAAGGATCTACAGTCATAAGCTTAGTTAAATTTTGAAACATTTCAACCAAATGAAACACACACACACAAACATTGTTATCGATGCAATATAATGATGGTGTCGTAGGGCAATTAGTCGGGAAATCGAACTATGGTGACCTATAACGATGGTTCTTTCTCCTTGTTATCACTCCTTGAGCGACCTAAGGTGATGGTGAATATCAAGCTTGTTTAAGGGAGTAAGAAACCATAAGACTTGTTGAGAGAGAGACCCAAATTTCAAAAGAAGATGATACACTTTTTGCTTAATTTATCGCCGATAAAACGTCTCTTTCAAAGAAAACAGGAAAGATAATTATTGAGAATCCTACCTTAACAAAACTTGGATAAAATAAAATACAAGAATCCTACCATAACAAAACTTGCAGTAAATAGACCCCTAAATTAAGGTAGTTGCTAACCAATTATCTTTCTTGCGATATACTTTTCCCACAAGGCATCGATTGTAACATCACTCCCCTCTTGGAGAAAAAACTTGTCCTCAAGTTTGAAGGATGACCAACTATTAAGGAGCATCATTCTAGCCTATCTATGGTGGAATTTCCACTTGATTATTAATTTTCAATAAAAATAATTTCTTACATTGGGGGTTGACTAAGTATAGTTCATCACAATTATAACATAATCCCTTAGCCCTACGATTTGCCATTTCAATATGAGATGACTTTTAAAAGGAGAAGTTGTCCTGCTAGAACCCGAAATAGCCATTATCAGTCTGCCTTGTCCACAACCGCCTTTATTTATCAAGGTTGTATTTTTTCATGCTTCTTGCTGAACGATAACTTCTTGTTTCATTTCAAAAGCCCGAGCCTAAGTCATTGAATGCACCAGGTTAGGGGTTTGCATCTCCAGATCAATTCTAATAGAATTCTTTGAACCTGTAATATATAGATCGACTTGTTTGTCAACCTATACTTACTTTGCACTTGCTAATAGCCCTAGAAAAGTGCTCGAGTAATTTTCCATTGTTCCCATCTATTTCAAATTCACCAATTCCCCTAGAGGGTTTGTAACGATCCCGTAATTCCTATTATTCAAATAATTGATATAAACTCTTATGGTCTTAAAAATGTCATTTTTACTTTTTGTTTCACATTTTAGCCTGATTTTTAGGATTCATTGAAAGCTAAAGTGCTAATTTTCAAATTTCGATTACCACTCTTAGAAAATTCGTCTATTAAATACTTATGAGTTTTCAAAAATAATATAAATAAGTATTCTAGATTTTTATGCATGGAGAAGATACAATTTTGAATACATTCCATAATTTTCAAATTTTAGAGGCATTTGACATTCAAACACAATTTTCGAAATTTTATGTCGTAAATTGAAATTTTCAAAAATATAACTAAAACATTTTTAATTTCTGGGAAATATACATATAATTTCAGGTTTATAAAGTTTAAATTTCATGATTTTGGAATTTTTCTAAATTATTTATGAATTTTCGGATTTTATGCCCTAAAAACCCCTAAAGTATAGGTAAATTGTATTTTCTACCCCTAGATATTATTCTTCTTTCCTAATATGAATAATTTTATATAATATACAAGAAATAAATTATTTTTTTCAGATATTTGAAGGGAGGGGGACGAATTTTTGGAGGGGTTTTGGGAGATAAAATTATAAAAGAGTAAATACTTGGCTTGTATTAAGTCTTGCCCTCCAAGTTGCTAGATACAATGTATTTATACACTTGGCCAATACCTTCTAGATACAAGAACACATGCTTGGCTCATGTTAAAGTAGAGCAACACTTAAGCTACTTAGACCCAAATACTTGGCCAATTAGGACAATAATTAGACAAGGACTTAATGCTATTTTAATGCTATGTCTTGTTATTAGTATATATGTAAAATTACTTGGAAAAATACCAAAACCACCACACACACACCCTAAAATCCGACCACACACACACACACACTTCATTCCTCTTGTTTTCATTCAATTTTCCTCATATCCTTCAAGTCTTGAAACCCTCTCACCCCTTCAAACACTCTCCCTACTTCAAACCCTACAAGAAGAGGAAGAAGACATATCAAGGTAGAAATTGGCCTATGGCATGAGTTAGGGTTAGAATTTATCAAACTCTTAGTATTTTATCTTCCCAATTAGGCCTAGGAGGTGACCACAAGTTGGTTTCCATCTTGGGTCCAAGGGGATACAACATGTGTTAGTTATATATGTGTTTATGATGCATGTTAGGTTACAATCTTTGAATACACATGCTGAAATTTGTTGAACCTATGCTTAAGTGATGCTTGAGTTCTATGATTATCATGTTTTATATCTTCTTATAGTCTTAATTATGTGCTAGAAGCTAAAATTTTAAGGTTTCAAAGCTGGAAAATTTGAGGTGTACACATGCTGAAATCACTGTTCATGCAGAAACTTTGGCTTTCGAAGCTAAAAAGTTCGATTTTTGCACGGCTGGAAAATCCAAAATTTTCCAACCAAAAACCTGGTTTATATACTTTAAATTCAGTGTAGAATAAGCTGTCGAAACAGGTTTTGAAAAGCTGGAGGTTTGGGTTACGAGAACTGGAAATTTCAGCGGTTGCGCGCTAAAAGTGTTTCGCATCGCAGTCTGCAAATTCCAGCTCTCGTAAGCTGAAATCTCGATATTTTTCCAAATAAAAGTCTATTTCACAACCTTAGGCACATATGTGAAGAGTTTCAGGAGGTTTGAAGGCTTGAAATTTATGTTCGTATGAGCTAATGTCGGTTTCGCAAAATCGGAAATTGTGTTACTTCATGCTGAAATTTGTGCACTAGCTACTGAAATGGTTTGTGTTATGCTGAAATTGTGATTCAAATGTGTTGAAATTATGTGTGTAAGGGCCCTATATGATTTCGGTGTGGATGGGGCTAGAGTTCGGCCGGGCGGCAATGGGCTTGCCGGTCTTAAAACAGTTCTCGCCATCCATGCCTATTCCCATCTTGCATGGACGGAGTGTTTCATGTATTGGTTGTGGGTCGTAGGAATTCGGCATATGCCCGGGATATGACCACCGGTGTGTTTGGTTGGGCACCAAGATTGGTTGGAATTGGTGCAAATATTGTGATTGCATTACGGCATGGCGAGATAAGGTAGCCGCCCATCGAGGTGGAAAATGGTAACAATGTGTTGGATTGTGATGCTCTTGTGAGCTGAAATTTATGTGATTTGATCAGAACTGAAATTTATATGGTTTTATATGTAGTTTTATGTGCTTTTATGACAATATGCAAATTCACACGAACACCTCATGTTGTATGCGAATTTCTACTCAACATGTGTATATGTTGACATCATTTTCTATTATGTTTTAGCCGGATTTGAGACCCCTGAAGATAGGAACAAGGAAGATGTAGGAGGACGCTTCGAGGCATTTAGTTAATTATCTATGTTGTGCTAGAAACTTGATAGTTAAATTTGTGTATACGTTGTATAAGCGACTTATGTAAACGTTCCTTTTGAATAATAATACGCTTGTTTGGGTTCGTTACGCTATATGTTAGCACGTTTAATGAGATGGTTACGAATAGATGTTTTATAATTAGCTAGATGTTTCGGGGCGTTACAGATGGAATCAGAGCCACTTGCCAGTCGGAATACCGGGAGCTAAGTGCTCTGTGGGGCAAAGTACTGCGCACACGGGAGCCACCTCTTGAGCCTGTAGAGCAAATGTTACTCCTTGAGCCTACGAGGCCAAGTTCTATGTATTGAAAGTCTTGAGCCCACGAGGCCAAGTACTATGTCTTGAAAGTCTTGAGCCCAGGAGGCCAAGTACTATATATCTTGAAAGTCTTGAGCCCATGAGGCCAAGTACTATGTCTTGAATGTTTTGAGCCTGCGGGGCAAAGTGCTACGTGTGCGGAAGACGCCTCTTGAACCCGCAGGAGCCACCGCTAGAGTCCCAACGCCTGGCAGTCGGTAATAGTATGTGTGACTTTTGCTACAAAACTTCTAGTGTATCTATTGGATTTCGTCTTTGATTGAAATATATTTGGGTTGGCACCTAAGTTGTGCTGGGTAAGGATCCTCGGCGTAAGATTTCGAAATAGAAAGGAGATGGGCTTGATCCGAGAAGGTTAATTAGTGATGAATTTCCTTGGGTGGTGTTTGACATACGGGGTGGTGGGTGTGGCTGGGCGGCCGACCAGTGCATACTTTGCTCCCCTAAATGGCAAATACTTGACTAATTTGAGCATAAGGCGAATTTTGTTTGGGTTATAGTAGTAAATGACTGCTAATGGAATTATGTGACGTAAGTTCTACGTGTGTGAAATCTACCTCTTGAACGATAGGAATCATCTCTAGAGTCACCACGCCCGACAGTCGATATTAGTATATATTATTTGTGCTAAAACCTTCAATGCATCGATTGGATTGCGTATTGAATTGAATTATATTTTGAGAAAACGTATCTTTTGGTAGAGGTAGTACTAAGAAAGGGATGTTGAGATGTTACAATTTAGTACTGAAATAGGACCATGAGATTTGGGAAAGGTAGAAGCTATGTTCTTTGTCGAAATTGAGGAGAGAAAGATTTGGAAGTTGTGGTGGTCTAAGGCTCGAAATCTAAGATAACGGTATTAAGAATTGAAAAGTACAACGGAACAATTGGAAAATTATGAAACTTTGTGATACAATAATTCCGGGGTGGCAAAGGTAAAAGGAACTGGAGAGGATATATATCAAAACTGCGAGGATGGATGTACGAGGTAACATAACAACTTACAGTCGTTAAAGGTACGCTTTCAGTTTGCCATCCTTTAGATAGAATATTAATCAATTTTGGCCATGTATTATCTAATCTCTTTTGTAGACATCTGACAATTATCACTTGAAGTAGAAGTAGCCACTACCCAATATTGATGTGTTATTTGATATTGATGAGTTATTTGATTAAGTACAAGAAGTTTCAGTATATTCTAAATTGGATTTGAAATTAAGTAAGAATGTGAGGGGAATTTTAGTAGACTTGGGAAATAAGAGCAACTATGGAATAGAATAAAGATATGTAATAAAGCTACTAGGATGACGAACTTACTTATAGTTTTCTATTTTAGGTAAAGCGTGTAATAGGTAAATGACGATTCTCTTGTGATAATTCTATTTCTTAGCTAATTCTTTTCGTATATCCTCATCATTACTTATTCAAAATATCCCTCAAATTCATTTTGTTTGGAAACAACCTTTTATAAATCTCCATGGGGAATATACTTGTTAATCAAACCCTTGAAACCTATATTCTATGTGAATTGTTTCTAAAACTATAAGTTTGATTATTACATGTTGACATTTATTCGGAATATCTTTTACAACCAATATTTGTTGTTTGATGGAGAAAAAAGAAAAGCCAATCTTGTCTTTAACATCCTTTTAAATGCTAACTTCAATAGCAGTTATTGATTTTGGTTTCCATAATAATCCTCTTTTGCTTCTAAGGCACTTTCGAATGTTTCTTCAATTAACAATTTTTTTTTCTCCTTCTTGAGAAATTGTGATATAGGAAATTTCCAAATTATCCGCTTCCTATTGAAATCTTAAATCCTCTAAGATTTACGCCAATTCAAATTTTTCTTTATATGACACTTCACTCGACAAAGAAGCTATTCAAAAGTTTCCATATTCTCGGTCTTTTATTCCATTCTTACTTGTAACTTTAAACATGAAAATCATTCGAAGCAAGTCTTGAGGATTGATAAGTTATCCTTGATCTTTAATAAAATTCTTTCTGTATATTCTTAAATGATATTTAATATGAAAATGTTGACAAATATTTTTAAATCCTACTAAATTTATGGCTTTCTTTCACTTGCCGATCCTTTGTTCCTATGAATTAAATTTTTTTTTAGCTTTGTCGTATACACCTTAGATTTGAATTTTTATCTATCCGGAAAACATTTGAGTAAACCTTGAACATATTACTCGGGATTCGTTATAGGATTACTTTGGACCTAGCAAGACCACGATGCAATAGACTTATGACAAGTTCTCACTTCATTGTGTGATTTACAAACAAGACATAGTTGGATTTCATGGTGTCTAGGTTAGCATATGTCTTAAATAGAAACCGACGGTTTGTTCTACATTTTGGCAAGGATTACAAAGTGTTTTGACCACTAAGTTGAATATTAATACCTCTGTCCAACCTCAAACTAGTGGACAAATAGAAAGGATTATACAAACCCTTGAGGATATGCTTCAGTTGAGAATCGACACCACTCACTGAGCCGAGTTTTCCTATAACAATAACTATCAACCTATATTTGGCATGACCCATTCGAAGCACTTTATGAACAAAGATATAGACCCACAATATGTTGGAATGAAGTTGGAAAAAGTAAAGCCCAAAGTTAGTATGGGAAATCACCAAAGTCATCAAAGTAGTTCGAAAATAAACGACAGAAACATAAAGCCGTTAAAAGAATTACACAGATAAGAGACGAAAAGATTTGGAATTTAAATTAGGAAAAGGAATTAAGATTTGGGAAAAACAAATGAAAAGTTTAAACCGAGTTATGACGGTTCCTCTAAATTATTTGGAAGAATAGGAGCGGTAGTATATAAGTTGGCATTACCTTCGATCTACCAGAAGAGTATGACATTTCAATACGTAAGAATGAATTTCGAGGACGAAATTCCTTTAAGGAGGGGAGGATGTAACGATCCCGTAATTCCTATTATTCAAATAATTGATATAAACTCTTATGGTCTTAAAAATGTCATTTTTACTTTTTGTTTCACATTTTAGCCTGATTTTTAGGATTCATTGAAAGCTAAAGTGGCTAATTTTCAAATTTCGATTACCACTCTTAGAAAATTCGTCTATTAAATACTTATGAGTTTTCAAAAATAATATAAATAAGTATTCTAGATTTTTATGCTTGGAGAAGATACAATTTTGAATACATTCCATAATTTTCAAATTTTAGAGGCATTTGACATTCAAACACAATTTTCGAAATTTTATGTCGTAAATTGAAATTTTCAAAAATATAACTAAAACATTTTTAATTTCTGGGAAATATACATATAATTTCAGGTTTATAAAGTTTAAATTTCATGATTTTGGAATTTTTCTAAATTATTTATGAATTTTCGGATTTTATGCCCTAAAAACCCCTAAAGTATAAGTAAATTGTATTTTCTACCCCTAGATATTATTTTTCTTTCCTAATATGAATAATTTTATATAATATACAAGAAACAAATTATTTTTTTCAGATATTTGAAGGGAGGGGGACGAATTTTTGGAGGGGTTTTGGGAGATAAAATTATAAAAGAGTAAATACTTGGCTTGTATTAAGTCTTGCCCTCCAAGTTGTTAGATACAATGTATTTATACACTTGGCCAATACCTTCTAGATACAAGAACACATGCTTGGCTCATGTTAAAGTAGAGCAACACTTAAGCTACTTAGACCCAAATACTTGGCCAATTAGGACAATAATTAGACAAGGACTTAATGCTATTTTAATGCTATGTCTTGTTATTAGTATATATGTAAAATTACTTGGAAAAATACCAAAACCACCACACACACACCCTAAAATCCGACCACACACACACACACACTTCATTCCTCTTGTCTCATTCAATTTCCTCATATCCTTCAAGTCTTGAAACCCTCTCACCCCTTCAAACACTCTCCCTACTTCAAACCCTACAAGAAGAGGAAGAAGACATATCAAGGTAGAAATTGGCCTATGGCATGAGTTAGGGTTAGAATTTATCAAACTCTTAGTATTTTATCTTCCCAATTAGGCCTAGGAGGTGACCACAAGTTGGTTTCCATCTTGGGTCCAAGGGGATACAACATGTGTTAGTTATATATGTGTTTATGATGCATGTTAGGTTACAATCTTTGAATACACATGCTGAAATTTGTTGAACCTATGCTTAAGTGATGCTTGAGTTCTATGATTATCATGTTTTATATCTTCTTATAGTCTTAATTATGTGCTAGAAGCTAAAATTTTAAGGTTTCAAAGCTGGAAAATTTGAGGTGTACACATGCTGAAATCACTGTTCATGCAGAAACTTTGGCTTTCGAAGCTAAAAAGTTCGATTTTTGCACGGCTGGAAAATCCGAAAATTTCCAACCAAAAACCTAGTTTATATACTTTAAATTCAGTGTAGAATAAGCTTTCGAAACAGGTTTTGAAAAGCTGGAGGTTTGGGTTACGAGAACTGGAAATTTCAGCGGTTGCGCGCTAAAAGTGTTTCGCATCGCAGTCTGCAAATTCCAGCTCTCGTAAGCTGAAATCTCGATATTTTTCCAAATAAAAGTCTATTTCACAACCTTAGGCACATATGTGAAGAGTTTCAGGAGGTTTGAAGGCTTGAAATTTATGTTCGTATGAGCTAATGTCGGTTTCGCAAAATCGGAAATTGTGTTACTTCATGCTGAAATTTGTGCACTAGCTACTGAAATGGTTTGTGTTATGCTGAAATTGTGATTCAAATGTGTTGAAATTATGTGTGTAAGGGCCCTATATGATTTCGGTGTGGATGGGGCTAGAGTTCGGCCGGGCGGCAATGGGCTTGCCGGTCTTAAAACAGTTCTCGTCATCCATGCCTATTCCCATCTTGCATGGACGGAGTGTTTCATGTATTGGTTGTGGGTCGTAGGAATTCGGCATATGCCCGGGATATGACCACCGGTGTGTTTGGTTGGGCACCAAGATTGGTTGGAATTGGTGCAAATATTGTGATTGCATTACGGCATGGCGAGATAAGGTAGCCGCCCATCGAGGTGGAAAATGGTAACAATGTGTTGGATTGTGATGCTCTTGTGAGCTGAAATTTATGTGATTTGATCAGAACTGAAATTTATATGGTTTTATGTGTAGTTTTATGTGCTTTTATGACAATATGCAAATTCACACGAACACCTCATGTTGTATGCGAATTTCTACTCAACATGTGTATATGTTGACATCGTTTTCTATTATGTTTTAGCCGGATTTGAGACCCCTGAAGATAGGAACAAGGAAGATGTAGGAGGACGCTTCGAGGCATTTAGTTAATTATCTATGTTGTGCTAGAAACTGGATAGTTAAATTTGTGTATACGTTGTATAAGCGACTTATGTAAACGTTCCTTTTGAATAATAATACGCTTGTTTGGGTTCGTTACGCTATATGTTAGCACGTTTAATGAGATGGTTACGAATAGATGTTTTATAATTAGCTAGAGGTTTCGGGGCGTTACAGGGTTACTTCTTCAGGGTAGCCCAAACCTCAGAGTACAATATTCCTTCAATATTCCCCATGTCATATTTGGTTCCTTCTACTTAACCATAATTGTACGTCTTCCAACATGTGAAAAGTAGCAGTCACGCATAGTGTTTGGCTCATTCTGCACTTCTTGGAGAAAAGATTTCATCTCTATATTTTTCTCAGGTCACCCATAGTGTTTGGCTCTATTAACAAGTCGTTATGGTTGCTATATAATTAAGGATAGAGTCATAGGACAATTAATCAGGAAATCAGATAAAAAGAGTGGTTCTTTCCCTCTGTTACGATTGTTAGAACGACCTATGGTGACAATGGTGAATATATCAAGCTCGTTTAAGGGAGCAAGAAACCTTAGGAATCGTTGAGATAGAGACCCAAATCTCAAGAGAACACGATAAAATTTTTGCTTACATTATTGTTGATAAAACTTCTCTTTTAAAGAAAAGATGTTGCAAGAAAATAGGAAAGATAATTATTGAGAATCCTAGCAAAACAAAACTTTCATAAAATAAAATACAAGAATCATACCATAATAAAACTTTCATAAAATTAAATATAAGAATCACACCATAATAAAACTTGCAGTAGATAGACTCCTAAATTAAGGTAATTACTAACTAGTTATTTTTCTTGAAATATACTTTCTCACAAGGCATCGGTTGTAACACGTACACTCTGGGCATAAGTAACTGAGAGTCACGTAGAAAAATGTAAGAAATAATATGAAAGTGACTACGATTTCAAACCTTATTGACTTCCCAAATCAAAGTAAGCTATTGTGCTTTTGAATCCTGAAGGCATTTGAAAAAATATACCTAGATAAGCACCAAATACCCTTATTCAATAAATTACAAGCTAGCATAGATTCCATGAAACTACAAAAAGAAAGAAAGAAAAAGGAGAACTATGTGACATGGTTCCACAAAGCTGTTGTTATTTATTTTGTGTCTGTGTGGTTATCTATGGAGTTATTCATAAGCCAAAGAAACATGCAATATGATAGTTGCAATAAATGAAAAAACAATTTTAGTTCAAGAAATAGTAGCATTACACAGGATCTTCAGAGCTTTGAATGCATACCCTTGATATATATACAACTTAAATTGATAGTATCATTAGAATGGCGCTGAAATTATCTGGTAAGGTCAAATTTCACCTATACATGAGCTTTGAAATTGTGGCTTGCATTGGAAATTTGAAAAGTGAACAGAAACAAGAATCTAGAACCCTCCATTTGTAAGAAAGTTGATAAAAGTTATTGAGTCATGTTAGAAAGACACTTTGTAATTTTCCTAGACAAATAGTTGGAAAGTCTAGAATAAATGTGACCTTTGGACTAAAAACTTTGCACATTCCCTAGGAAACCTTTCAAGTTACACACTTACTTGAAACCTTAATAAGAGTAAATATTAGGGGGAGAAGTGGAACTTAATGTGAGTAAATGAATAAGTGAAAATGTGCCTATAAAAAGGGTGCTCTAGCAATTGTTTTGTATCAAGAAAAAATCAAGTAAACCAAGTAAAATCTCTAGTAAAAACTTCCTCTCTTGTTCATGTTATACATTTTGAGTTCTTCATTCTTTTAGTAAAAATTCTGTATTTTGTTATTTTTGTTATCCTTCTTCTATCCAATACACTTTCGCATTCAAAAATTCTCAACAAATTTGGTATCAGAGCCAACAATTGTTGCTGCATTTTTAGGAGATACCCTTTTAATTCATCTTAAAAAATGGCCTCAAGTTCCATTCCTACAATATTCGCCTATATCCCCAACCAAATACCAATTTTTGAGGGTGAACATTATGACTATTGGAGTAGTCAAATGCAAACCTTATTTAGTTCTTTGGATCTTTGGGAGGTGATTGAAAACACATATGACGAACCACCAAAAGAAGGAGAAAGCAATGAATGGTCCGAAGAGCAACAAACACAATATAAGGAGAATACTCGGAAAGATGCAAGTGCCTTAAGATATCTACAGCAAGGAGCGAGCAAGGCAATTTTTCCAAGAATATTTGGTGCAAAAAAGGCGAAAGATGCATGGGATATTCTAAAACAAGGTTTTCAAGGAAATGAACAAGTTATTTCCTTAAAACTCCAATCCCTTTGGAGAGATTTCGATAACTTGGCAATGAAAGAAAGTGAAGGTATGCAAAATTTTCTATCTAAAGTTTCTAAAGTTTTGAATGTGATGTGATTGAAGAAAGAAAAATTGTACAAAAAGTTTTACAAAGTTTGCCAGCAAAGTTTGATCATGTTGTTGCTGCGATTGAGGAGTCTAAAAAACCTTTCCACTTATACTTTTTCTGAACTAATGAGTTCCCTTCAAGTTCATGAGAAAGATTACATAGGTCATCAAATCAGTCCATGGAGCATGCATTCCAGTCCAAAATTTATGTTTCGGGCAAGAAAAATTCCAAATGGTGGCAAGGAGAAAGAGAGGGCTTCAACAACAAAAAAGGCAAAGGACAATGCCAACATTGCAAAAGAGGAAAACAATATCGCAATTCGAATTCAAAATGTCGTATTTGCAAGAAAACAAATCACAAAATGAAGGATTGCTACTTCAGATGCAAAACTTGCAAGAATGCTTATCACTCCTATAGCCTTTGTCAAAAGAAAAGCAAAGAAGATAACGAGAAAGCTAATTTTTCAAAAAATGAAGCTGATCAAATATTTTCTTGCATGAATGAAGAAAAAGAATATGAAAATGCGTGGTATGTTGATAGTGATTGCAAAAATCACATGACGGGAAACCGAGAGATGTTCACAGAGTTGGACACAAGCCACACTTCTCACAAAAAACTTGGAGATGGAAAAATTCAAGATGCAAAAGGAAAAGCTGTTGTTGCAGTCCATACAAAGGGAGGTAACCAAAAGTTCATTAGTGATGTCCTTTATGTTTCAAATTTTACTCAAAACTTGGTAAGTGTTGGACAACTCTTGCAAAAAGGATATTCGGTGTCTTTTGATGATTAAAAAATGCAAAATTTTTGATAAGAAAAATAATACTCAAGTGGTTGCAATCCAAATGACACGAAACAAAGTTTTTCCATTTGTAATACCTACACAAGGAAAAATGGCGTACAAAAGTGAAGTTGTTAATCAATTTCATCTATGGCACTTGGGATATAGACACTTGCACAACAAGGGGCTGCAAATATTCAAAAGGAAGAATATGGCCGTCGGTCTTCCATCCATTGAAAGAAAAGACCGAGTTTGTGAAGGATGCATTTATGGCAAGCAGCATAGGCTTCCATTCCCTAAAACCTCTTGGAGAGCCAAGACTCCTCTTGGATTGATGCATGCCGACATTTGTTGTCCTAGAAGGACTCCATCACTTGGTAACAAAAGATATTTTATTCTTTTTGTTGATGATTTACAGGAAGGATGTGGTTTTACATTTTGCATGAAAATTCGGAGGCATTTACTATTTTTCTCCAATTTAAAGCACTTGTTGAAAAACAAAGCGAGTGTAATATCAAATGCTTGAGGATTGATCGTGGAGGAGAGTTTTTATACACACCATTTATGGAATATTGCAAGCAAAATAGCATTCAAAGACAACTCACAATCCGAAGAACCCCACAACAAAGTGGCGTGACCGAGAGGAAGAATAGAACAATGGTAGAAATGGCGAGAAGCATGCTCAAAGGCAAAGCATTACCAAATCACTATTGGGCAGAAGTTGTTCATACAGCCATCTACATCCTAAATCATTCTCCTACTAAGGCGACACCCTACAAAACTCCTTTTAAAGCACGGTATGATAAGAAACCTATTGTTGATCATTTAAAAGTCTTCGGTTGTACTGTATATTTGCATATTTGTACTGCAAACAGAGATAAATATGCTAAAAAATGAGAAAAAACAATTTTTGTTGGGTATAGTGATGAGTCAAAGGGTTACCGACTTTATAATCTTAAGACTGACAAATTGATTATCTCAAGAGATGTAATCTTTGATGAGCAAGCAACTTGGAGTTGGGCGGAGAATTCCACACCAAGTTCATCATTAAATGTATTTTTGGAGCCATCGCTCTCTCAAGGTCATCTACTACAGCAAAATTTAGCTCCAAATGTATTAAAAACTCTTGAAAAAACACCTGGTACAAGTTCATCAAACCAATAAGGCTCGAACTCGGATTCACCTATAAGGAAGGTACGTTCTTTACATCAAATATATGAAAATTGTGATTTTACCTTCTTTGGTTGTGAACCTCAGAATTTTGAGCAAGCTGTAAATGAAAAAGTTTGGAGGAAAGCAATGAATGAAGAGATTGAAACCATCGAAAAGAACAAAACTTGGGAGCTGGTTGATTTGCCACAAGGAAAAGATGTAATTGGCCTGAAATGGATGTTCAAAACCAAGCTCAATGAAGGTGGTTCAATCCAAAAACACAAAGCAAGATTGGTTGCAAATGGCTATTCTCAACAACCCAGAGTTGACTTCAACGAGACATTCACACAAGAATAGAGACGATACGAACTGTTCTCTCACTTGGAGCACAATTGGAGTTAAAAATGTCTACCAATTAGATGTAAAATCCACATTCCTCAATGGTGAACTCAAGGAAGAGGTCTATGTGCAAGAAACTCAAGGATATGAAATTAAAGAAAAGAAGATAAGGTGTACCGATTGAAAAAGGCCCTATACGGGTTAAAGCAAGCACCACGAGCTTGGAATAGCAAGATCGATGGATACTTTTGCAAGAATGGTTTTCAAAGGAGCCCAAGTGAACCTTCACTTTATTTTAAGATGGAAGGTATGAAAGATTTTTTGATTGTATATTTATACATTGATGATCTTATTTATTTGGGCACTAAAATGAAAATGGTGGAGGAATTTAAAAAGAAAATGATGCAAGAAATTGAGATGATAGATTTGGGGCTCATGAGGCACTTTCTTGGAATTCAAGTAAAACAATCCAAGGGCGATATTTTTTTCTCTCAAGAAAAATACATTGTTGATATGTTGAAAATATTTCATATGGAGAATTGCAAACCAGTTGCAACACCTTTGGCAATAAATGAAAAATTGCAACAAGAAGATGGTGTTGAAAAAGTTGATCCAAGATTGTTTAGAAGTCTTGTTGGTTCTCTGAAAAAGCAAAAAACAGTGGCCTTGAACCTCAAGTGACGCTGAATATGTTATAGCTATAGACGCAGCTTGTGAAGTAGTTCGGCTAAGAAGAATTCTCTCAAATTTGGAAGAAGAGCAAGACAAGCCAACGATTATTTTTTGTGACAACATGTCGACCATTGCAATGACTAAAAATCCAGTTTTTCATGCAAGGTCGAAGCACATCGAACTCTGACATCATTTTATTCATGATCTTGTGAGCAAAGGAGAAATTCACTTGGAGTTCATTAACACCAATGATCAAGTTGCAAATTTTCTTACAAAGGCCGTAACAACTGAGAGGGGGTGTTAAAAAGACACTTTGTAATTTTCCTAGACAAATAGTTGGAAAGTCTAGAATAAATGTGACCTTGAGACTAATAACTTCGCATATTCCCTAGGAGAGCTTTCAAGTTACCCACTTACTTGAAACCTTAATAAGAGTAAATATTAGGTGGAGGAACTTAATGTGAGTAAATGGCTAGGTGAAAATGTGCCTATAAAAAGGGTGCTCTAGCAATTGTTTTGTATTGAGAAAAAATCAAGTAAAACTCTCTAGTAAAAACTTCCTCTCTTGTTCATGTTATACATTTTGAGTTCTTCATTCTTTAGTAAAAATTCTGTATTTTTATTTTTTGGTTATCCTTCTTCTATCCAACACACTTCCGCGTTCAAAAATTCCCAACATGTCATAGTGCAATATTTTTAATAAAAGAATACTTTCATTATAAATAAAGAAAACACACTAATTGGTTCCATCCCATATAGTAATTGGATAGGAAAGGAATAAGTGAATGGAAAAATTTGAATAGTAAAGAGATATATGGTCTCCATGCAAAAGTTCCTTTAAGGAAAAAAAACCAAAAGGCAACTATGCAAGAGGATTTTTAACTTACTGTAGCTTATATTATCTATTATAGGTCTAAAAGGAGTTCTCCGACCCAAAATGTTAAAAGTAGACTTGCATGGCTCAATATTATGTTTATCAGTTAATAATAAAGCTCCCTGTTATTTAAAATTTTGTGGTGTATTTGAAATTTCTTCAATATTATGTCATTTGAAATCCTTAACCCCAAATCTCTCCTTCAATTCAAATTCTTTATCCCAATGTGGCCTAATATGTATCTCTTGCTCATATTCTTCCTCCCTACTCTTCCCCGGCCCACTGATTTTATTTTCTTTGTCAAGTTGTCTCGATCGCATGCTAACTAAGTTCCTACACCAATCATTTTAATAGAAGTTTCATAAACCCTCTCAGCAGATTCAACAATTACAAAAATCTACAATAAATCATGATAATACTTGGCTACACTCAACTTTTGCAATAAGGAAATATCCAGTAGTTCAAACACTAATCATTATCTTAATCATTGAGTTTAAGGGGAAATCAGCATAATGTTGATAGTATATTATTTTTACCTAGTTTTGGCCTCAATTACGCATATTTTGATTAACTTTGGATCTTAAATTGGTTAAAATTTCATAAAAGTTAATTCTTACTTGCCATAGGTAAAAACTGATGAAAAGGAGCTAAAAACGGGCCAAAAGATTGTAAAAAGTGCAGAGGGATGTCGTACAAGGAAGCTGAAAGGCTAATTTTGGAAATAATCATGTTTGTCGCACAAGGCGTGCTCACGCCTTATGGGCTGAAATTCCTACGTGGGAATGGAAAAGAAGAATCTTGATATGGCAAGAGTTCGACTTGGAAACAAAATTCTAACTTGCCTACGATTCATAGGATTTTCTAAAGAATTATCCTAACTCTGTTAAGACTTTTTCTAGGGTTAGAGCCCTATATATACCCGATTGTATCGTATTGTTGAGACATCTTGGATTTCAATCTTTTACTCTAGTTTTAGTTTTAGCTTTTAATTTTCAGCTTTTATATTTTTATTATTATTATGGCCATGCATGGCTAAACTGCTTTATTTAGTCAAGGAGTAATTCGAGCCAACGTTTTCTTCAAGGATTGTGAGATCTAATCGGTTTGCTTGTTTTTTAATTTTATGCAGTATTTGTGTATTTTTCTGTACTTTTTGAGAAAACTCCATCTCTTATTGTTGTTTTGTTAGTTGTGCAATTAGGGCCCATTGTTCAATTAATTTAACTTTATAGTTTCAGTTGAGTAAATCGAATCCGTAATTGTTTAATTGAATCAACACAAGAGAAAAGTAGTATAATTCGTTATACTATGAAAAATACACAATCTAGTTTCGAGCAACCACGTTTATAGGTTTGTTGGCTAGGATTTTGGTCTTTCTAGTTTTTAATGCTATTAACTAGTTAAATCCTATCGTTTGACTAGGGTTATTCGTTAATTAGGGATTATTCAAAGCGTTCACATGTCTAGCCTATTATTAAGAAAAGATTAGGTTGGACGAGTTTTCTGAAGGCTATAACCAATCTATTAAATGAATTAAAAGCTATTTTTGAATCAATGATCAATTAATGAAAACGTTGTGCAAAGAATTACCCTTGACTGAGCCTTTATTCTTATAGATTTACTTTTGATTTCTTTTTTACTTTTATTAACTTCTCATTCAAAACCCCCTTTCTTCGTTTTATTTTGCACTCTTGGTTATCTTGGAAAGTAGTTGACAAGTTATTCCCTGTGGGATCGACCCTTCTCACCCTATCTACAAATTAATTTTTTGGTTAGAGGAGTAGGATTTATTTTTGGTGGATTCGGCATCCATCAAATATTACACCTAAGCACAAATAATAAACTAAGGACAAAAGAAGAATAATAAATTATTTTATCATCTTCAGAATCCAAAATCATTATCGTAGAATAATTTCAGGGTCAGTCTCTTTTTTTGCTCGACAATTAGTTGTCGATTAAAATATTTCCACGTCTTTAAATTTAGGAAAGCCAAATTCCGAGAAACCCCAACATAATTATTTGATTCTCAGAATTTTCTGTACAACAAAGTTCCAATTGGTTCCTCCCACCCCCTTTATTTTACCGCCTTAACTGTACAATTATTTGAGCAAAAAGAAAAGGTCAGCATTCTTGGTGTGTGAAGCTGGTATGGACTAATTTCCAGCTGCCACAAAGTCCTTGAATTCTTGGTGAACATGTAAGAAGAGTAGATAGCTTCCTCAAGAAGAAAGTGTATTCTCCAAATAGCAAGTTGTTTTCCTAAAATTGAAGAATTTGGATATTTATACCATTAACCATACTTGGACACTTGTCACAATCCCACGGTATTATGTGCTCTAATATGAAGGGCTTGGATTTAGTATATGAAACGATGGACTTTATGATAGTGATATATATATTATATATACATTGTTTGTTTTAGACATGACCCGTATCAGTATTTATTTAGTTAATATCATTGTTATTTGTATTTCCCTTGCTTCACAATTTAGTCCGTATGAGCTTAATTCTGCATGGGCTCGCTTTTATGTACTGCTCTGGTTCCTGGATTGGGCTAGGCTATCTCTTTTGTTTTTTCCAGGCTCGATTTTGACTTTGCTCATTTTGACTTAGTTGATTTTGACTCCCTTGATTTCAAAATTTTTGGTGATTGGTCTTCCTTGGCCACTTGTTTCCCTGTTTCACTTTACCAACTCTAAAGTCTTTGTTTACAGAATTCATCTTCTTTCTCCCTGCATTCCTCATTTTTTTGTTCTTCTTCCTGAGTGCTCCCTCCTTCCTAGTGTGTTGCTTTGAGGTGATTAACGGCGACTTTAACCGGCACTGCCTCTACTTTCGTTGCTGTTACATTTCCACAGGTTCCCCTCACTTTCTTTGCCTCTCTTTCCTCTTCTTCCTCATTTTTGCTCTCTTTTTTCTTTTCTCCTTTTTATCTTGAGCTTCCATGGATGTTCATAGTGGGGGGTTGCCTAGTGAGGGGTCTTTGAGCGACCTAATCTTAGGCCGAGCTATAGATGATTATGCTGAGGGGAGGTCTGGAGGTGGTGGGTCTAGGGTTCGGTAGGGTTCATAAATCCTGTAGATCTCGAAAGTCTCGTAGTAAATGTACCTTTGCTTTTTCTAAGGCTAAAACGTTTAGTATCCCTAGTGCCTCTTCTAGTATACTCTCTTCTGATACTGAGTCCCCCATGAGCCCTTTTGGTTTCACGTCTGGGGAAGAAGGGTACAACGACAACCCCGGTGGCGGACCTCTAAGCCCACTTGTTCCTACGCCTTCGAACTACTATAGTGCGCGCCTCTAGGATCTGCATCCCGAGCATGAGTTCAGGATCTGCAAAAAAAGTTTCATGTTCTTAACTCCTGGTGAATTAGGTTTCCTCATAAATCTGATACTATGGGTTCACCTCCCCCTGGTTATAGTTGTTTTCACATAGGGGCTCTAGAGGCTGGGCCTGGGCTTAGGTTTCCGTTGCCAAATGAAGTTGTTGATATTCTTGCTCAATTTCTTGGCTCCGACTCAACTAGTTACCAATGCTTACCGCATGATGTTGGGGTTCGCGGTTATCACCAGGCTTCTTCATGTCTCTCCTGACTTCAATAATTTCTCAAACCTCTTTTACGTCTGCAGCTCTAGAGGATTTTACCATTTCCAGCCTCACCACAAGTTTCTTCATAACCTTTCCACTAATCTCCCTAACAAGGAATGGAAGAACCTTTTTTTCTATGTCAGAGCTCCTCCTGACCATCCTTGGGCTACTCATAGCCGGTGGCGCTCTACTATACCTAAGCGTCATAACCTAGGGCCCTCCTGGGGTCCTAAGTTTCTAGAGGAGTTGTCCATCTACGTTTTTGGCATGTCTGACCTTCAAGCAGAGGGTTTCTTAAAGTTCTGCAACCTTAGTGGAGCCGATGTGCCTACCCCCACCCCAAAAGGTATTTCCCTTACTATTTGGTTTACGGGTTTGTCTACTCTTTCTGACCTTTTGCATTGGTTCTGCTTTGTTAGATATGGCTGCTTACTTGCAACTGGCTCGTAAGATGATGGCGAAGAAGTTATCTCAAGAGGGTGGGGGTTCGGACCAATTGGCTCCTATAATTGCTAAGCCTCTGAGTCAGCTAGCCCTCAGGATAAGGTCACGCAAGAGAGTCTGGGGTCTGCACTTCCTAGTCCTGTCCAATCTCCTCCCTCCGACCTAGGGTTGTTCGTGAATCCTACGAAAAAGAGGAAACTATGGAAGGCAGGAGATTCTGTGGCTTGGGTCACAAGTGAGGGCTCATCAACTACAGGTTTGGCATTTCTTTTTCTCAGCGTTGCAGAGGTATCTAGTTTTGAGGAGTGTCATACAGCGGTCCCTAATCCAATCTCTTGTATTAACGATGCTCTTCGGTGAGCGCGCCTTTCAAAGAAGAACTGAGGTATCGATGAACTATCTGCGAAGTTCAAGGCTCTGGATGTTCATGTGAAGTTGCTGGAACGGGTTCGTGTCAACCCTAAGTTTTCCAGGTATGCAGCTGCTTCGGATCCCGACCCCAACCATCAGTATAACCCTGAATGGAAGGTTTCGGTAAAGGATAAGATGACTGATCCAGGTGTTGCTCTGGAGCTCTGGAAGGGTCACGCTCTACCTCTTGACCTGGTAGACTACCTAGACGCTCCCTCTACAAGTTTGGAGGAGGCAATGGCGGTAGCCACCAACACTGTAAGTATTTATCTTAGGTTATTTCAATTTTCTTATTTTGCTTGTATTGATCTCTGCTTTTGCACCTCTCAGACTATGACTATGGGTCAAACTCTAGCCTTTCAGAATGCCTATCTCAGAGCTTACACTGGCTTTGGGATGGAGAAAAGGAGGATGGTTGAGGTTTTCTTGAAGGCAGTTCAAGAAGAGGCTCAACAGTCCAAAGTTGTTGAGCTCAAGAAAGCTTTGAATGCTACTAACGCCAGTGCTTGCCATTTGCAGGGTTAGTTAAACTGTGCCAACCAGGGTAAGAAAGAGCTGAGCAGCCTGCTTAAAGTCTGGGTGGATCAAATCATAGAGATTCAAGGTACCTTGGAGACCTGCCACAAGAGCTTGGCAGAGTGCAAGGCTCAGCATGATCAAGAGGTCGAGAATCTGAAAAAAGTGCTTTAAAGAGAGGTATACTAAGAGTATTGCAAAGGGTGAACATCACGCCTCTGCCAATGACTGAATGCTGGGGCTCAGGCCTCAAGTTGCTCGTGACTTTCGTCAGTCGCATACCTTCCAGATGATAGTTGGAGCTCTGATGATGGATGAGAGCTTAAAGTTCTTTAATTTATGTAGAGATCAGACACAACATCTTGCTAGGTTCTATGATGGTTTTGACCTATCCCAGCTGAATCCATTGAATCTGCAACTGGAGAGTCCACCATCCTTAAAAACGTGCTTGACCCAGAGCCCGACCAATTTGCTCCCCTTTTGTCTGAGGAGAATTTGTCACGGGCTTGGATTTTTGTGTTAGTTTGTTTAGGCAGTTTTATGTTTTTGTACTCTAATTCTTCGTTTGTACCCTTTGGTCCGTTGTAACTTTGATATTTTGAAGTGAGACCTTCTAATTTCCATGCCTTACTCTCTTTTTTTGTATTCTGTGCCTTAATGACTTCAGTTTTGAGTTTATCTTATGACTTAGTTAAATTTAGGACTCTGCTAGAGTCTGGTGACTCACAGGAGGTCTTTGTAGGGGTCGACAGATCTCAACACTTAGTTAACTTTAGGACTCTGCCCGGGTTTGGTAACTCACAGGAGGTCTTTGTAGGGGTCGACAGACCTCAGCGCTTAGTTAATTTTAGGACTCTGCTTGGATCTGGTGACTCATGGGAGCTCATTGTGTGCGTCGCGCAAACCTCAACACTTAGTTAATTTTAGGACTCTGCCCGGGTTTGTTGACTGATAGGAGGTCTTTTTAGGGGTAGCGCAGACCTCTACACTTAGTTAATTTTAGGACTCTGCTCGGGTCTGGTTACTCACAAGAGGTCATTGTGTGGGTCGCACAGACCACAACACTTAGTTAATTTTAGGACTCTGCTCGGGTTTGGTGACTCATAGGAGGTCATTGTGTGGATCTTGCAGACCTCAACACTTAGTTAATTTTAGGACTTACAGAAAGTCATTGTGTGGGTCGCACAGACCTCAACACTGAGCTAACTTTAGGACTTTGCCTAGGTCTAGTGACTTATAGGAGGTCATTGCGTGGATCTCGCAGACCTCAACACTTAGTTAATTTTAGGACTCTGCTCAGGTCTGGTGACTCACAGAAGGTCATTGTGTGGGTCGCACAGACCTCAACACTCAGTTAACTTTAGGACTTTGCCCAGGTCTAGTGACTTATAGAAGGTCATTGTGTGGGTTGACAGACCTCAACACTTAGGCAATTTTTAATTAATCTCGTAATGGGATAGCAGGTTATGATGAGACATTATTTTCATTGATTTGGGAATGGTATTCGTGGGTGTTTTGAAAAATAGCAAAGAAAGTCTCTTCAAGAACATAATTGAGTGTTTCAAAAGATAAGTAAATAAGCAAAGAAGCAAGTAAAAGATAGGGTAAGGGTTTTCATTGCCCCTATGTGTAGAACTTTCTTAGGTTATGTGCATTCCAAGTTCGGGGCAGTTCTTTCCCGTGCAGATCCTCCAACCTATACAATCTATTCATGTTCATTTTTATTATCTTGTAAGGCCCATCCCAATTTGTGTCTAGTTTGCCTACATGTTTCGTTACCTCTACTTGTTTCAGTACCAGGTCCCCGATCTGAAACGCTCATGGCCTGACCTTCTTGTTATAGCTTCTTTCCATTATCTTTCTATCCCTAAGTATAGAAACATAGGCTTTGTCACTCCGTTCTTCCATATATTCCAACTCCGTTTTCCTCAGTTGCATGTTCAGTTCTGGGTCATACTTTTTCACCCTCAGTGTCATTATCCCAATTCTGCCGGGATGATCTGTAACGCCCCGAAACCTCTAGTTAATTATGAAAACATCTATTTATAACCATCTCACAAAAACATGCTATTTTATAGCGTAATGAAACCAAACACACGTACTTATATTCCAAAAGATGAGTTTACAAACGTCGTTTATTACATATACACAAACTAAACCACAAAGTTTCTAGCACAACGCATACATAACTAACTAAAAGCCTCGAAGCGGCCTCCTAAGTCTTCCTCGTTCCTATCTTCCTGTGTCTCAAATCTGGCTAAAATCATAATAGAAAGCAACGTCAACATATACACATGTTGAGTAGAAATTTACATAGACATGAGGTGATTGTGTGAAATTGCATATTGTCATAAAATCACATAAAACCGCACATCAAACCATAGAAATTTCAGTTTTGATCAAATCACATAAATTTAGCTCACAAGAGCATCACAATCCAACACATTGTTACCATTTTCCACCTCGATGGGCGGCTACCTTATCTCGCCATGCCGTAATGCAATCACAATATGTGCACCAATTCCAACCAATCTTGGTGCCCAACCAAACACACTGGTGGTCATATCTCGAGCATATGCCGAATTTCTACGACCCACAACCAATACATGGAACACTCCGTCCATGCAAGATGGGAATAGGCATGGATGGCGAGAACTGTTTTAAGACCGGCAAGCCCATTGCCGCCCGGCCGAACTCTAGCCCCATCCACACCGAAATCATATAGGGCCCTTATACACATAATTTCAATACATTTGAATCACAAATTCATCACAATACAAACTGTTCAGCACAAATTTAACACAAAGCACCAAAATCACAGTTTTGCGACATCGGCATTTACCACTTCGAACTGAAATTTCTAGCTTTCAAACTACTAATTTTCCAATTTAAAATCTGACTGGAAATTCACATATACATTCCCAAGGTTGTAAAATAGACTTTTAGTTGTTAAAAGTTTGAATTTCCAGCTTACAAGATCTGGAATTTTCAGACTGCGACGCGAAACGTTTTAACGCGCAACCACTGAAATTTTCAGCTTTTGTAACCCAAACCTCCATCTTTTAAAAACCTGTTTCTACAGCTTATTCTAAACTGAATTTACAGTTTACAAACCAGGTTTTCACTTGGGAATTTTTGGATTTTTCAGCTTTGCAAAAACTAAACTTTTCAGCTTCAAAACAATATCTTCTGCATGAATAGTAATTCCAGCATATGCACAACTTGAATTTTCAGCTTGGGACTCTTAAAATTCTAGCTTCTAACACATATATAAGACTCTAACAAGGTATAAAACATGATAACAAAGAATTCAAGCATATTTGCAACAACTTTCAACATGCTTATTCAAGAATTTAACCAAACATGATCATAGAAACATCATGAGCATCGTATTCACATATATAACCAACATATCTTGAAATCCCTTAGACCCAAGATGGAAACCAACTTGTGGTGACCTCCTAGGTCTTATAGGGGAGATAACATGCCAATATATTGATAAAAACCTAACCCTAGCTCATGCCATAGGCAAATTTCTACCTTGATAGTCTTTCTTGTCTTGTAGGATTTGAAAAAGGGAAAGTGTGTGGGGTTGGGAGATGGTTTAAAGAGGTGAAAGAGTGTAGGGAAAAGTGAAAGAAACAAGAAGAAATGGAGGGGGTAGTGGCCGGATTTTTAGGGGTGTGTGTGTGGTGATTTTTGTGTATTTTCCTAAGTAGAAGACATAAAAGATTAGTATGAAGTCATTTTCCAATTAATGCACTAATTGGCCAAGTATAGAGTCTAGCAAGCTTAAGTGGAACTCTACCTTAACATGAGCCAAGCATGTGTTCTTGCATCTAGAAGGTATTGGCCAAGTGTGTAAATACATTGTATCTAGCAACTCTAGCAAACTTTGAGGGAAAGACTTAACATACACCAAGTATTTAACATTTAACAATTTTGTCTCCCAAAATCCCCCAAAATTCGTCCACCCCTCTTTTAAATCTGAAAATGTAGGTTATTTTCTTGTATTATATATATAATTATGGAAAGAAATGGAAAGAAATAATATCTAGGGGTAGAAAATACAATTTACTCATTTCTTAGGGGTTTTAGGGCATAGAATCCGAAAATTCATAATTAATTTAGAAAAATTCCAAAATTATGAAATTTAATCTTTATAAGTCTGAAATTATATGTATATTTACCAGAATTTAAAAATGTTTTATTTATATTTTTGAAAATTGCAATTTAGGACATAGAAAGTTCGAAAATTGTGTTCGAATGTCAAACTCGTCTAAAATTTGAAAAATCATGTAATTTATTAAAAATTGCATCTTCTCCATACATAAATGTCTAGAATACTTATTTATATTATTTTTGAAAACTAATGAGTATTTAATAGATGAATTTTCCAAGAATGGAAATCAAAATTAAAAAATTAGTACTTACCGTTCAAATTGTACATTAATCTCAAAATCAAACTAAAATGTGAAAATAACAAGTAATAAAAACATCTCTAAGAAGAGTAAGATTTCATATCAATTATTTAAATATTAAGGAATACCGGGTCATTACATGATCGCTTCTGACCCATATACCAGGCAAAAGGTTTTCTTCTGTAGCTGACCTTGGGGTAGTTCGGTACGTCTACAACACGCCAGGGAGCTCCTCCAGCCGACTTCCCTTTATTCCATTGACTCTTGTCTTGAGGTGTTGAAGTAGAGTTCGGTTAGTTACCTCCGCTTATCTGTTAGCCTGTGGACGGCCGACAGAGGTGAAGTTCTTCTTGATTTTCATCTCCTCACACCATTGTATAATTTTCTTACCTTGAAACTGAGTCCCGTTGTCAGAGATCTGGACCTTGGGCACTCCATAACGACATATGATATTTTTCCACATGAAGTTCATGATCTTGTTCTCCATGATTTTCGCTATTGCCTTTGCCTCCACCCATTTGATAAAGTACTCCACTGCCGCTACTATGAATTTCTTCTAGCCCGCGGCTAGAGGAAAGGGTTGCAGAATGTCGATCCCCCCATTGATCGAAGGGTACGCCACTTGGACTGGATTCATAGAGTTGGTTGGGTTGTGGATTATGTTTGCGTGGCGTTAGCATTCCTCACATTTCTTTGAGAATTCCATGGTGTCCTTCTGTAGGGTTGGCCAAAAGTATCTTTGTCTAATTATCTTTTAGGCTAAGGCCCTTCCTCTGAAATGGTTTCCACAGCCGCCTTGATGTATTTCCCTCATAACATACTTGGCTTGGTTCGTGGTCAAGCACCTCATCAGGGGTCCTTCTATCGACTTCCTGTATAACTCTCCATCAATAATCATGTACTCAACGCCATCTTCTGGCAGTACCCCGTCTCTCAAAAACTCTATGACTCTATCTTTCTAGCTTGGTTCTGCTTCAACCACATCAATCATGAAGGTCTGTGGTTTGCGCCTCCTTGCTTCGTGTGTTGGGATTTTCTGCCACCATAAAATCAATCGCCAATAGCCATGAATCTATCCACGAATTGCGAAACTTCACAAAAAAAACCTAGCCACGGACTTTTCTGTGGCTAAATCCTCCATATCCATGGCTTGATGGGCGCCAACTTGATTAAGCGGCAACGGAATTAGACACAGAAATTTCCGTTGCCACGAGATCATTCTCTTCGAGATGACTTTTTCGTCGCTAACTCTTGCATCATCTCATTCAATCCCACTTTTTGAGAGTTATATTGGTTTAAACTATTTCAAATTCATATTGTTCTAATCATAATTATAATATTTTACAATATCCCTGAATAAATTTTATTTTTTGAGTTAAATATTCCAATTTATTTCAAAAAATACATTTTTCTTTCCAGTGACATATATGAATGACTTTATAGTTCAATAACAATTGTATACTAACATCAATTAACTTGTCACAAATTATCAAAAAAGTGATTAAAACAATTAGTTCAACCATATTGAGTAATTTTCAAGTTATATTACTCTAATTGTACAACGATGTCTAAACTAATTGACGAAAACGTTCGAATTGAAAAAACTCAACTATTAAAAAAAATGTAGTCACGGATTTATCCGTGGCTATAATTAAATTCATCGTTTACATTTTTTTTTTTGAAGAAAATGTGTTAGCCACGGATAAATCCGTGGCTAAGGAAAATTATTATAATTTTTTAAAAAAAATATCACACTTAGCCACGGTTTTATCTGTGGCCAATTATAAAAAGAATTATATACTATACTTAGCCACGGATAAATCTGTGGCTAAGTAAAATTATTATTTTTTTTAAATTGTACACTTAGCCATGGTTTTATGCGTGGCTGAGTATACAAAAAAATTATATACTACACTTAGCCTCGGATAAATTCATGCCTAGATAAAATTATTATTATTTAAAAAAAAAATTGCACACTTAGCCATGGTTTTATATGTGGCTAAGTATATTTTTTTTTTATGTATAGGTAAAATTATTATTATTTTTTTAAATTGCGCACTTGGCCGCGATTTTATCTGTGGCTAAATATAAAAAAAAAACGATATAACACACTTAGCCAAGGATAAAACCATGACTCAAGAAAATTGTTCTTTTTCAAAAGAAGAATTGAATACTTAGCTACAGTTTTATCTGTGTCTAAGTTTCTGAGTCCATCGCTAGGTGCTAATAAAAACAACACTTTACCAATTTTACATCAACTTTCCCCTCCCCCGCCCCCCCAAAAGGCAACCTAATAACTCCCATCCCCACCCCCCAGTCGGCGGTGCCTCCCCCTCCCTCGCCCCCACCCTGTTGGTCTTCTTCCCCCCCCCACCCCCAAGCCGCCCAACCCCAGCCCCCAAGACCATGGCCCACCCTTCCCGCCCTCTTCCTTTTTGTTATTTTCAGTTTTTATTTTTTTTTATGAGATTAAATTTTAATTTGGTTTGTTTTTTGGTTTATTTGTTATTTTTTTTAGGTGGATATTACATACACAATTTGTGGAGGTAAAGTTTTAACAAGGTATGGACTTTTATTAAAAATGTAGTTTAATATTATATAATTTTATTTAATTATCGAGTATATGATTTTGTTGCTGGGGTAAATTTTGTTGTTTAGGTAGGGCAAAAATTAGGTGAAATATGTTTGATGGGAAGTATGTTGAACAATGTGTGAACTAAAGTACGCATATATAGTTTTGTTGGGCAAATAAGGAATGTGTGCATCTCATTTTCTTTTGTTGAAGTATGGGAATGGGGGAAAAAGCTGCTGCAGTTATTTGTGAAATTTAATAAGGATATAGAAGAGGATTGTTGTTAGTCCTTGGAGAGATCTATGCGAGAGAGTCTGATGAAATAATTTTCTTTGTTTTAAGTCTTTATGAAATTAGACTCCATTTCCAGTTACATTAGAGTTGTTGAATGTGATATCGATGAATTGTGCTTGTTCTATTAATGACTATACTATATGATTTGAAATAACAAAAAGGTAGAAAACATACTAGTCTGCAAATATGAATGACAAAACTAACAAATATTAATGACTAGAATGTTCTATCTAGAAACCAAGTCGAGCATTGATAGTAACTTACCCTAAAGTTTGTTAGCAGTCATAATATCATCAGAATATATGTTTGTCTTATTTATTTTTACCTTGAATTGGAGATTATTACTAAGCAAGTTATTTTGAAATCTATGTTGATCATATTATTATCCTTATTTTAAGTAATATACATTTTATGATTACAGAATATTGATATACATGAAATTCTAGGTTGGATGTATCATAGGTTAAGTTTTGATCGGGAAAATTACACCGAAGCATTTATGAATGGTCTTAATCAGTTTATTCAATTCGCAACTACAAAACCACAATGCATAGCTGATAAAGGCCTTATTAGGTATCCGTGTTCAAAGATTACTAATAGGAAATATAAAGATGCTAGTAATGTACGACGCGATTTGATGAAATTTGGGTTTCAACCTGAGTATTAATATTGGACGTCACACGGAGAGTTAGTTCCTGAAACTTGTAATGAAGAGGTCGGTGGTCCAAGTTGATCGAATCATGTTATAAATATGAGTCTTCTGGTAGCACAAGTCGAAGGTATAATCAGACAGAGGGTTACTTTTATACTGCACCAAATACACACCATAACCCATTACCTTACAATAAAAGCAATTTTAGCATTGAAGGATACGGTTATGTGTCATCTAAAAGTAATAGTGGCAAACATGGTCAATATGGGAATTATGTTGATCATCCTCAAAATTCATATGTTGATCAATCATATTCAGGCTCTAGTGGTATGAGATTTTGTGCACACGATCACAATTCTCAAGGTAGTACAGACAATAGTGTTGGATATTGAGGATTTAGGTTCTATCATCGTGGCCATGACCCATTTGGACACTCAGATTCATTCCATTCTATTGAGCAATAATCCTTTAACCCTTTAAACCAACCTTCGAACAGACAATTTGGATCATTTTTGTTTTTAAATCCTCATGAAAGATTTTTTCCTACCGACTCAAAAGGGGAAAATATTGAAGACTTAGAACAAGGTCATCACTCCACGTGGTATTGATCATATATGTCACATTTGTAATATAACTATTTTTTATTAAATAAAATCAAGTTACTAGAGTACTTCAAACATCAGTAATTTGTAGTCTATTATGCTATGTAAAGTAAGAAATTATGTAATATTTAGAATTGTCACAGTAATTATATGGTTTCTCATAACTATATATATTTTTAAAAATTATATTTAAAAAAATCCGCTACAGCTGCGACCGGTCCACGACATTGCAATGGAATTGGAATAGTCTAGCCAGTTCCGTTCCCCCAGACCATTACGGTGAACCATGTTTAAAATAGGAGTAGCTTCACCTACCAAACCATCAACCGACGAGCATCTATCAGGGGATTTTTCCATCACTTGTAGTTGTAATTTATTTGTTCAATCTGTTTATTCCAAAGGTCAACTAGTTTAAGTAGCATTACATTCTTTCCAAATTCATGAAATCATCACTTGTCAGATCACACACAAACATACTAAAGAAATTGTAATAATGTAAACTAGAGTCCAATAGAATTATTGAAAAACATGAAATATCTAGGGAAGATTCTTATGAAGACATAAGACCAACTCCTTACCATGGGATGAAATCTTATGAAAAGTAACTGTAGTTTTCCTACACGATTCTAAAGATTGGAAATGTAATCGTACCAAAAGTAATTGCACATGCCTGTACGGTACTATCTGCACAACATTAGTGCTTGTCCCATGATGGGCCGGCCTTACAAAGCAAATAAACTAACTTTTTCATCACCAACTATACAAAGTAAATATGTGTTGTACAGATGATACAGTGTATATTTTACTAGATTTCATGCTTTATTTGCATTGCTTTTGGTAAGTTTTGGTTGCTTAAGTTGTAAAATTACCACGTATCTTTGATCACCAAAGATACAAAGTAAATATGTGTTCTACTGATGATAGGGTGTATATTTTCCTAGATTTCATGTTATTTTTGAATTACTTTTGATAAGTGTTAGTTGCTTAAATTTTGAAATTACCACGTATTTGTGTTTTAATTGATATGGGGCAAAAATGATAAAAAAAAAAGGTTGAAAGGAGTTTAATTGGAGGTGAATTGATTGAGATAATTTTGTGTGAAGGAATGAGAAGAAGCAAAGGAAGTGACCATGATTTTTGTTGCAAAGGGAACAAGAAGATTAACTCATTCAGAATTTTTGCCGTTTTGATAACTCATTCAGAATGTTTGCCCTTTTGATATTGTCGGCATGCCTTATAAAGGTGGAAAGCTTCAATTTTGGTTTTAAAATATGAGTGATATGCTATTAGGGAGCGGACATGCCTAACCGAGGTCATCTCTGTATTTCGATATATTTCACCCCTTTTAGCATAAACTTTCCTAGCAAGTTTCCTACACCCTTTAGGACTTTATTTTAGGATTATGGAGTTATATATCTAGATGTTCTAGATTTTATTTTGGAGTGAGACTTTTCAGACTTCACAATTTAGAATTACTTCGAAATTTTCAGCAATTTTATTAGTTTTCTTCAAAGCTTTGTCCATGGCCGTACGTGACTAGACTTCTTTTATCAATAAAGAGTTAATTCAAATCCACGTTCTATACATGGTGTAATGACCCGGTATTTCTAGGTATTTTAAAAGTTAATCATATGATTAAATTATTTAGTTTTTATGTGATTATTAGTTTATATGTGAACTATGTGATTAAATTAATGTTTTATTATCTTATATGGGAAATGTGCAATAACTATTATGTTTGCATACCACCCATTTGATTCGACGTATATTCATATAAATCAATATATACATATATAATTTTATACATACATTTTTCAAAATTATAATGATAGGAATTATTTGTGATAAAGTCATAGTATTTTTATATGTTGAAGTATATATAAATAAATTTGTATATTTTCAAAAATATGTATATATCCTAGGTCATTTTTGTATTTTAGATGATGTAGATATATATATATATATATATACTAATTGATGCTTAAATATGTATTATTTAAATGTTATATGATTAATTTCTATTGCAATATATACCTATTTTTATTTACAAAACGCATAATTATTGGAATTATTTTCTACTTCATTTAGGAATTATAAACTGCATAAAATTCAAACACACACACATATATACATGTGTATACGCATATACACGAATTTATATAGTTATATAAATAAGGGTTATATTATTTTTCTCGATATTGCCATTTTCACTAAAATGTGTCATTTCACACTATAATAATTATTTTGAAAATTGTTTTTAAATACTAGGTCATAAGATTATGATTTATATATATAAAAAAATATCTTACACTTTATATGTATATATTTTAAAGAAAATTCATATACATAAAGGTATAAGATTATATTTTCATTTCTTTAGGCATTTTTCATCATAAACATTGGAAAAATTATATTTTGTGTAAAAATATCTTAAAAATATAAAAAGAGGAGGGGGTGAACAAAATTTTATGTATATATGTGTATAATATAAATATATGGTGTATATTATTACTTGCTCCCCAATTCTCCTTGCATTAAATGAATATTCACATATGTAAGAATTCTTCTAGATATGTTTATACATGTAAGGCTTAGATTAAACTAGATTATGAAGTGTGCATTTAGACTCACACTTAAGCTATAATTAGGTATTGAGTTGGGCATTGAGTTGGAAGATTTCATTTATTATAACCCTTAGTTGTAACCTTAGGTGGAAAGATAACAATAATTAGAAAATGACTTAATTATTTAATAATCTTATTTCTTAAGCACAACTACTATAAATAGGGGATAAATTGGGGATTTATCACTTCATTTTTCATCACATAACACACACAAACACATCCACATACACAAAATCTCGCCTAAAACACCCCACTCACACTCACCTTACCCTAAACACACAAAACACTTCATATTTATAGTAAATCTTCTACCCACATATATATATACATAAACCCTTCATTTTACATACTTATAACCCCATAAAAGCCTCTTGAAAAAGGTAGAAGAATGTTTAATTAAAGTAGGGACCTTACTTAATATCATAAGTAAAGGTTCTACTTTAATTCATAGATATTATAACGTGAAGAAGTGAATACTTCATATTTGATACAAGGTAGTGATTTCTCTTAATACATGAGCTAGTTTTCTTATAGTGTTAACATATTATTCTCCTATTAGGACATGGGATGTAACCACAAGTTGGTTACTATCTAAGTCCGAAAGGATTTCACGACAATTTAGCTAAATGCATGTTGTATGTTCATGAACCGTTGTGCTGGAAATTTGGGCGTTTCTGCTCAATTTATGTGCTGGAAAATTAGGATTTATGCTTGTATAAGGTTTATATATGTGTTTAGGGTTTTATTCATGTGTTAGAAGTTACAAATTCAGTGTTTAAAACTAAAAATTGGAGTCGTTTTCAAAGCTGAAAATTCTGCCCTCAAAACTGGAATTACTGTTCCAGCAGCTGAAAATCTTATTTTTCAAGGCTGGAATTTCAAATTTTACAAACTGAAAATTTATTTTTGAAAGACTGGAAATTCCAGTGTGTAATTTTAGTATGTTTTAAGCTGAAATTAGAGTATTTCGCAAACTGAAAATTCTGTTCGCAACCTGAAACGTGTAAGCTGGAAATTGTGTTCTATGCTGAAATTTCGTGCAACGTGCTGAAAATCAGTGTGTATTGTGCTGGGAATTGTACTGATTATACTGGAAATTGTGTGTATATGGGCCCAAAAAGTGATAGGGGTGGATGGGGCTGAGTTCGGCCGGGCGGCAACGGGCTTGCCGGTCTTAAACGTTCTCGCCATCCATCGTTGCCTAATCCCACCTTGCATGGACGGAGTGTTCCATGTACTGAAGTGGGTCATAGGAAATCGGCATATGCCCAGGATATGACCACTGGAGTGTTTGGTTGGGTGGGAGTATTGGTTGGAATTGAATTACGGCACGGCGAGATAAGGTAGCCGCCCGTCGAGGTGGAAAACGGTAGAAAAGTGTGTAATTTATGATTCTTATGAATCTGAAATTTTATATGGTTTATATTGATGCAAGTATGTGAGCATATGCATGCCCAAGTCACACACGCGCACCTTATGTGTTAAGTGAAATTGCTACTCAACGTGATTGTTGACGTTGTTAATATTTAATGTTTTAGCCCGACATGAGAACGAATGTATCAAGGAGGAGGATAGCGAGGGATGATTTGAAGCTTTTGGCTAGGAAAAGTCCTAGACGAGTCTTTGTAATTGTATCATGTATTTAGGACTCTTATTATGTACTTGGTGTTTTGCTATGTATTAAAAGACTTTTAGAAAAAAAAAATTACTTTCTATAATAAAAGTATTCATAGCATATTCCCATAACTAGCCAAGGGTTTCGGGTCGTCACAAGTGGTATCAGAGCAGGTTGCCAGCCGGAAAATCGGGAGCTAAGTGCTCTGTGGGTCAAAGTGCTACGTGTACGGGAGCCACCGCTTGAGCCTGTGGAGCATATTGATAAGCATTGAGCCCATGAGGCCAAATTGTTATATATTGAGCCTACTAGGCCAAATTGTTATATACTGAGCCCATGAGGCAAAATGTTAAGCCTGCAGGGCAAAGTGCTACGTGCGCGGGAGACACCTCTTGAACCCACAGGAGTCACCTCTAGAGTCCCAACGCCTGACAGTAGGTAATAGTATGTGCGACTTTTGCTACAAAACTTCTAGTGTATCTATTGGATTTCGTATTCGATTGAAATATATTTTGGGTTTAAGCCTAAGCTGTGCTAGGTAAGGATCCTCGGCGTGAGATTTCGGATTAGATTGGAGATAGGCTAGGTCAGAGAAGGCTAATTAGGGATGAATTTCCGTGGGTGGTATTTGACATGCGGGGTGGCGAGTATGGCTGGGGCGGCCGACCAGTCCATACTTTGTTCCCCTAAATGGCGAATACTTGACCAATTAGAGTATAAGGCGAATTTTCTTGGGTAATAGCCTCAAATGACTACGGAATAAATTGTGTGACTTGAGTTCTATGTGTGTGAAATCCACCTCTTGCACCTATAGGAATCATCTTTAGAGTCAAAATGCCCAACAACCGATATTAGTCAATGTAAGTTTGCTAAAACCTCTAGTGCATCTATTGGATTTCGTATTAGGTTGAATTATATTTTGCGAAAACGTATCTTTTGATAAAATGAATACTGAGAAAGGGATAATTAGTACTAAAATAGGGACCTTGATATTTGGGAAATGTAGAAGCTAGGTACTTTATTGAAATTGAGGAAAAACGATTTGGAAGTTTGTGGTGATCTAAGGCTCGAAATCTAAGATAGGTAGTAGAAATTGTATTGAGAATTGAAAAGTGCAATGGAGCAATTGATAAATTAAGACACTGTGTGATACCACAATCCCAGGGTGGCCAAAGAAAAGGAACTCCGGAGGATACCTCAAAGCTGGGGGATGGATGTGCAAGGTAACAAAATAAACTTACCATCGTTAAAGCTACGCTTTCAGTTTGCCATCATTTAGTTAGAATATTAATCGATCTTAGCTCTATATTATGTAATTTCTTTTCTAGACTAGAGGTTCAACCTGATATTTGTCATATGATTTAGAAGTAACCACTACCCAGTATTTATAAGTTATTTGATTATGTACACAAAGTTTAAGTATATTCTAAACTGGATTTGAAATTAGGTTATTACCAAGGGAGAATACGAGGGGGAATTTTAGTAGAAATAAGAAAATAAGAGCAATTATGGAATAAAATAAAGATATATAGTAGAGCTTTAAGTATAGTTTCTAGTTTAGGCGAAGTGTGTAATAGTTAAATGACGATTCTCTTGTGATAAGTTATGTTTCTTAGCTAATTCTTTTCGTATGTTCTCACTATCACTTATTCAAAAGATCTATACAATTCATTTTGTTCGGAAACCCCTTTTTACTTGTTAATCGAACCTTTGAGACCTATATTCTCTTTGTGAATTGTCTCTAAAACTATAAGTTTGATTGTTACATACTATTTTACCCCGATATATATATTCACAATATCGATATTTATTCGGGATATCTTTTACCACCAATATTCGTTGTTTGATTTAAAAGAAAGAAAAGGCCAATGTTGCCGTTGACCTCTTTTAAAAACAACTTCAGTGGCGGCTATTGTCTTCGTTATCATTCTCTTTTGAGGCACTCTTGAAAGATTTCTCAATTGACAGCTCTTTCATCTCTTTCTTGAAAAGTTTGTGATATAGGAAATTTCCAAATTACTTTTTCTCTTAGTAAACGCTTGAAATCTTTGCAATTTACGCCAATCAATATTTGACACTTGAATCGACAAAGATGTTATTCAAACTTCTACATATTCTCAGTCTTTTATTCCATTCTCACTTCTAAACTCCAAACATGAAAATCTTTCGAAACAAGCCCTGAAGATTGATGAGTTATTCTTGATCTCTAGTAAAATTCTTCATGTATATTTCTAAATAGTATTTGATATGAAAATGCTGACAACTATTTCGCAAATACCACTACATTTATAGCTCTCTTCTTCCAATTTTTGATTCTTTGTTCATATTAATTGCAAAAAAAAAAAAAAAAATGTTTTCAGTTTTGCCGTATATATTTTTATTTAATTTTGTATCCATCCAAACTATCACAACCCTTACTAACATTTGAGTAAAACTTGAACATATCACCAAGGATTCGTTATAGGACTACTTTGAACTTAGCAAAGCAACAATGCAATATCAATAGTTGGGGATAGATTTATAAAAGTTCCCACCTCGTTGTGTGATTTAGAATGGCAGAAATTATAAACACGACATAGTTGGATTTCATGGTGTCTCGGTTAGCATAAGTCTTAGATAGAAACCGACGAATTGTTCTAAATTTGGCAAGGCTTACAAAGTGTTTTGACCACTAAGTTGAATATTAGCACCTCTTTCCAACCTCAAACTAGTGGACAAATAGAAAGAATTATTACTTGCCCTTGAGGATATGCTTCAGTTGATAATCGACACCACTCACTAGCAGAATTTTCCTATAACAACAATTATCAACCTATATTTGGCATGACCCATTCGAAGCACTTTATGAACAAAGATATAGATCCACAATATGTTGGGATGAAGTTGGCAAAAGCAAAGCCCAAAGTTAGTACGGGAAATCACCAAAGTTACAAAGTAGCTCAAAAGCGAATGACAAAAACACAAAACCGTTAAAAGAATTGCATAGATAAGAGACAAGAAGATTTGGACTTGGAATTAGGAAAAGGAGTCTTAAGATTTGGGAAACAAAAGAAAAGCTTAAACCAATTTATGACAGTTCTTCTGAAATATTTGGAAGAATAGGAAAGGTAGTATATAAGTTGGCATTATCCTCTACCTGCCAGAAGAGCATAACGTTCCAATATTTAAGAATGAATTTCGGGGACGAAATTCCTTTTAAGGAGGGGAGGATGTAATGACCCGGTATTTCTAGGTATTTTAAAAGTTAATCATATGATTAAATTATTTAGTTTTTATGTGATTATTAGTTTATATGTGAACTATGTGATTAAATTAATGTTTTATTATCTTATATGGGAAATGTGCAATAACTATTATGTTTGCATACCACCCATTTGATTCGACGTATATTCATATAAATCAATATATACATATAAAATTTTATACATACATTTTTCAAAATTATAATGATAGGAATTATTTGTAATAAAGTCATAGTATTTTTATATGTTGAAGTATATATAAATAAATTTGTATATTTTCAAAAATATGTATATATCCTAGGTCATTTTTGTATTTTAGATGATGTAGATATATATATATATATACACTAATTGATGCTTAAATATGTATTATTTAAATGTTATATGATTAATTTCTATTGCAATATATACCTATTTTTATTTACAAAACGCATAATTATTGGAATTATTTTCTACTTCATTTAGTAATTACAAACTGCATAAAATTCAAACACACACACATATATACATGTATATACGCATATACACGAATTTATATAGTTATATAAATAAGGGTTATATTATTTTCTCGATATTGCCATTTTCACTAAAATGTGTCATTTCACACTATAATAATTATTTTGAAAATTATTTTTAAATACTAGGTCATAAGATTATGATTTATATATATATAAAAATATCTTACACTTTATATGTATATATTTTAAAGAAAATTCATATACATAAAGGTATAAGATTATATTTTCATTTCTTTAGGCATTTTTCATCATAAACATTGGAAAAATTATATTTTGTGTAAAAATATCTTAAAAATATAAAAGAGGAGGGGGTGAACGAAATTTTATGTATATATGTGTATAATATAAATATATGGTGTATATTATTACTTGCTCCCCAATTCTCCTTGCATTAAATGAATATTCACATATGTAAGAATTCTTCTAGATATGTTTATACATGTAAGGCTTAGATTAAACTAGATTATGAAGTGTGCATTTGACTCACACTTAAGCTATAATTAGGTATTGAGTTGGACATTGAGTTGGAAGATTTCATTTATTATAACCCTTAGTTGTAACCTTAGGTGGAAAGATAACAATAATTAGAAAATGACTTAATTATTTAATAATCTTATTTCTTAAGCACAACTACTATAAATAGGGGATAAATTGGGGATTTATCACTCCATTTTTCATCACATAACACACACAAACACATCCACACACACAAAATCTCGCCTAAAACACCCCCCACAACTCACCTTACCCTAAACACACAAAACACTTCATATTTATAGTAAATCTTCTACCCACATATATATATACATAAACCCTTCATTTTACATACTTATAACCCCATAAAAGCCTCTTGAAAAAGGTAGAAGAATGTTTAATTAAAGTAGGGACCTTACTTAATATCATAAGTAAAGGTTCTACTTTAATTCATAGATATTATACCGTGAAGAAGTGAATACTTCATATTTGATACAAGCTAGTGATTTCTCTTAATACATGAGCTAGTTTTCTTATAGTGTTAACATATTATTCTCCTATTAGGACATGGGATTTAACCACAAGTTGGTTACTATCTTAGTCCGAAAGGATTTCACGATAATTTAGCTAAATGCATGTTGTATGTTCATGAACCGTTGTGCTGGAAATTTGGGAGTTTCTGCTCGATTTATGTGCTGGAAAATTAGGATTTATGCTTGTATAAGGTTTATATATGTGTTTAGGGTTTTATTCATGTGTTAGAAGTTACAAATTCAGTGTTTAAAACTGAAAATTGGAGTTGTTTTCAAAGCTGAAAATTCTGCCCTCAAAACTGGAATTACTGTTCCAGCAGCTGAAAATCTTATTTTTCAAGGCTGGAATTTCGAATTTTACAAACTGAAAATTTATTTTTGAAAGACTGGAAATTCCAGTGTGTAATTTTAGTATGTTTTAAGCTGAAATTAGAGTATTTCGCAAACTGAAAATTCTGTTCGCAACCTGAAACGTGTAAGCTGGAAATTGTGTTCTATGCTGAAATTTCGTGCAACGTGCTGAAAATCAGTGTGTATTGTGCTGGGAATTGTACTGATTATACTGGAAATTGTGTGTATATGGGCCCAAAAAGTGATAGGGGTGGATGGGGCTGAGTTCGGCCGGGCGGCAACGGGCTTGCCGGTCTTAAACGTTCTCGCCATCCATCGTTGCCTAATCCCACCTTGCATGGACGGAGTGTTCCATGTACTGAAGTGGGTCGTAGAAAATCGGCATATGCCCGGGATATGACCACTGGAGTTTTTGGTTGGGTGGGAGTATTGGTTGGAATTGAATTACGGCACGGCGAGATAAGGTAGCCGCCCGTCGAGGTGGAAAACGGTAGAAAAGTGTGCAATTTATGATTCTTATGAATCTGAAATTTTATATGGTTTATATTGATGCAAGTATGTGAGCATATGCATGCCCAAGTCACACACACGCACCTTATGTGTTAAGTGAAATTGCTACTCAACGTGATTGTTGACGTTGTTAATATTTAATGTTTTAGCCCGACATGAGAACGAATGTATCAAGGAGGAGGATAGCGAGGGATGATTTGAAGCTTTTGGCTAGGAGAAGTCCTAGACGAGTCTTTGTAATTGTATCATGTATTTAGGACTCTTATTATGTACTTGGTGTTTTGCTATGTATTAAAAGACTTTTAGAAAGAAAAAAATTACTTTCTATAATAAAAGTATTCATAGCATATTCCCATAACTAGCCAAGGGTTTCGGGTCGTCACACATGGATTATGAGATCTTAATATTTTTACTGTCTTTTTTATTTATAGGCAGTTTTTGTATATTTTTCTACACTCTTTTAGGAGAACTGCATCCCTTAATATTATTTTATTAATTGCGCAATTTTGGCTTATTGTTTGAATGATGAATCCGCATAAATCTGATTGGTAAAATTAAATTTGTATTCACTTAATTGAATCAATACAAGTGGAAAAAAGTATAATTTGATTGGGTAGAAAATTTTGGATTATGCTATGAAAAATATATAATCTAGTTTCAAGAATTACACATTGGTGGTTTATTTGCTAGGATCGGGTCCCTCTAATTTCTAATTTTGTTAACAGATTGAATTATATAACATTTATAGGGTTGTTCGTTAATTAGGGGCTATTCATAGCGCATTGCTTGCTTAACCTGTACATGAGGAAGGATTGGTTAGAGGAGCTAATCTATTGCATAAGTTAGGGGGCTATCTTTGAATCTATGATCAATCCAAGAATGTTGAATGCAGAATTACCCTTGGCTAAGTTTTCATTATATTGAATTATTTTTCTCAAAATCTTCCATTTAAATTTATTTAATCAATTTTCATTATTTTCGTTAAAACCCCGCCAATCCTTACTTTTCTTGTTTTTGTTCTCTTGGCCGTCTTTGAAGTTTGTTGTACTTATTTTCTACGAGATCAACATGCTCACACTATATACAAATTGTTTTGTCTTTAGAGGAAGAATTATTTTTGGTGGATTTGACACCTATCAAATTTTGGCGCTGTTGTTGGGGAAATAGTTGACTTCATTTATTTTCTTTGATAACCAGGACCCAGAATACGGGTGAATTCCTACATGATCCAAAATCAAAAAGGCAAACTGTAAACTTAGGAAAAAAGCAAAAATTAAGAAATAGCAAGAAGGAGAATCTTCCTCAACACCTTCCGGAGATAGAGACCTCGACATGACAAATTTTTCATATGAATTTAAGGAAGAGTACAAACAGATAGCAGGTCCACAACAGACTGTAAGCAATTAACCACCCCACTAGTGGATCGACATTCACTCTATATTGCCTACCCCAACTTGAATGTATCATTGGAAAAAATCCAGGGTGAGTTCATCTTCCAAGTTTAGGGGATTGGAAATTGAGGAACTGCACGGGCACTTTAAAGAGTTTCATGTGGTTTGCTCCTTCATGAAACCACAAAAGTGGATGAATAGAAAATTAATGTAAGAGCATTTCCTTCTCGTTGATGTACTCTACAAAAGAATGGTTATTTTACCAGTCTCTAGGATCCATCACCGCATGGATGGACATAGTTTGAGCATTTTTGGAAATTTCTTTCGAACTTCTCATGCCATCGCAATTTGGAGGGAGATATGTGGAATCCAGTTATGAGATCTAAAAACACTATATGAATATTGGGAAAAAGTTGAAAGATTGTGTGCGAGTTTCCCCCCACATGGAATTTCGGACCAATCTCTCATTTTATTCTTCAATGAGGGGTAACCCCAGGATGAAATATGATTGGTGCAACATGTGGAGGAACTTTTGTCAACAAACACCTATGTGGAGAAATGTTTGTTAACAACACACCTAGAGAGGCTTGCAAAATAATCTTTACCAAGGTAGCAAATTTGCAATAATTTGTGGTGTGTCTTCTATTAAGGATAAATTAAATCAGCTAGCTTCTTTAGTTCAAATTTAGTTGCAGGAGGCACTCAACAAGTCCAAGCTTGCAGGATTTATCCCACTGTTGGTCACCCAATTGACATGTATCCTATAGTTGAAGAAGATTCTCAAGAGAATTTCGATTTGGTTAGGGGATTTTTAGGACAACCTAAGGTTGCTATAACACTTATTCCATGGTACAAAGAACTAGCACAAACCTCAACTATGGAGTAGGACCACAAAATTTTAAGTAATTCCAACCAAGGTCATTCGCCCTGTCCCACAACCATTATCCACTTTCAACTTAGGTATGTCTCTTGAAGGCATTATTAAATCACTTCCTCTAATACTTATCATTTTCAACGGGAGACAAGGGCTAGTATTGAAAATTTGAAGAATCAGATGAACCAGTTGGCATCGTTTGTGAGTAGATTGGTGTCTAAAGTGAACTCACCTTTGCAAATAATGGTTGAATAAAACTAGGATGCAAATGTGATTACATTGAGAAGTGGAAAGGAGTTAGACGAGCCTAAATCAATAAGTTGTGTCATGCCCTGGAACCCGGGACGCAGCACGGCGATGCCCCTAAGCCCGAAGGACTCAGAGACACCAAGCCACGGAAATCAGAACATACTATAAACCATTAAATATTCATTCAAAAACCTTAGTCTCGCAGCGGATAAAATAATAACCCTAACTATTACATCTTTAGTTCTAAAACATAAATCGTAAATCAATCTATAATAGTCTTAATGGATAGTCATAAAAGAAAACCTCAAAACGAATAACTATAACTAATGTCTCTAAGCAAGGACTCCATCAAGCCACTCACCAACCCCAAAATTGTTCCTCATCACCTTTCTCGGCACTATCCTCTGCAAAATGATTATTAGTGGTGTGAGCGCACTCGCCCAGTAAGGGATCTGTTGACCTTCTATTGAATTTGAGCAAGTTACATATATATATATATATATAGCATTAAAATCACACTTTACACACATAGACAATATGCAGAAATTAACATTTTCCACTTTCAAGTAACGGAACAGATAACAAAACAGAATCACACAAATTCATTTATATATCCATGCTCGTGAACATTCAAAATCTCTATTGGCCAACTTGATCAAGCCCTAACTATAACCCCATTAGGTGGGTTCGGACACTACTATTATTACCCGTAGGAGGAACTTAACTACAACCCCGTTAAGTGGGTTCGGAAATTGCTACTGTACCCCGTAGCTCGGTCGGAAATTTCAGAACTCGTTCCTACCAATAGTATCCCAAGTGTTCGGAGCAAGTTCATATATACACATATACCACACACAAAACAATTTTTGCTTTTCATATAGAAAATTCATAAAATAGCATGCTCAAATCCAATTTTTCATAAGAAAATAATTTACTTGAACAAAAATATAAGTTTCATAAAAATATATTTTTATAAAAACAAAAAGAGGGAAGAAACCACTTACCTTAATCTATATGAATTCCTATGATATCCAAGATTGTACTGGTCGGGTACTAAACATGATCGTACGAACCTAATAATATAAGAATATGAATATAAGCTATCGTATAATATTTTATCAAAGTGGAATAACTCATAACAATTGAAATCCTATCATAATGCTACTCAAAAAAACCAAGATCTAGGTTATAATTACCCTATATATACATAGATACATACATATATATATATATATTCCTCCTCATAACTCATGGACAAATACATTGATAAGATTATTAATGCATGAATTTCGAGAAACTAAAGTTGCACACTGCTTATTAATTGCAATAATTTTAGATCACGATAATCATAACTACAATTATAACTACTATCTTATATTGTAATCATAGCAATCCTAAATCAAAGACATTTGGTTGTATCATGTTTCATCTGATTGAATTGTGGACCTGTTGCTATCATAATTTAATTTATAGCACCATTATTTGTGGAATTAAAAACACAAGAAGATACATGCATATGTCTTGCTAGGTCAAAAAGAAACAAGAAGTCATGCCTCTCTACAAAGTGGTACGCCTACTAGGCCAAGACACACAACTACATATGTGTAGATCATTCTTGATAATTGAAAGATAACTTCTTGGTGCTTTGAAGAAAGTCAATTTTTACGGCTTAACTTGTTCAATTATGATAGCAAATCTGATTGGGCAATTAAAACATGAACAAATTTTATTACTTACAAGGCAAGGTGACCTCCCTCCGAATATCAGTCTCGGTCGTTAATCCTGTGTTGCTGATGAAGGCCGGATCTTGTCTCTATTTTCTCTCCCTCTCGTCTAGTCAATATAATCTTTGATTGTGTGTATATATATGTAATTCATATTCCAAACCCTAAAAGGATTAGTCCAATAGTTCCAAATCTAATAGAGTTAGCCTAATAAACCTAAGCCCAATCATGATAGTAATATAAATCCAATAATCCTAGGCTTAATAAGATAGCCCAATATCCCTAATTGCAATAGTATTTAACTAATATTAACAATATTAACGATAGCAATAATAATGAAATAATAAAATTATAATCCCAATAGTACTAATAATAATAATAATAATAAAGACAATATTAATACTACAATAATAATGATAAGAACAGTAATAATAGTAATCCTAAACACAATAGGATTAATAAATAATAATAATAATAATAATCATCATCATAATAATAATAATATGTAAATACGGTAATAGGGCTCGGGTTTTACAAGTTGTGAGTGTACCTCTGGATCAAAAGCTAAAAAAGAGATAGAAATTCCAAGGATCAATCAAAAAAGGATCAATAACCCCTACCGTTGCTAATGCAAACCCCCTTTTCGAAGAGGCTAGCAAAATCAAAAAAAAGATAAGGACGAAAAAGAAATCCTTGAGACTTTTCACAAAGTGGAGATGAATATCCAATTAGTTGATGAGGTAAGGCAAGCACCTCGTTATGCGAAATATCTCAAGAAATTGCATATCAACAAAAGGATGTTGGAAGGCTATCAGAAGGCAAGTAATAGATGAAAATGTTTCTACTATGTTCCAAAGGAAAGAGCCTCCAAAATTATAGACCAATGGATGTTTGCTATCTCTTGTAAAATAGGTAACATGAGAATAAAATAGACCAAAGGAAAGGCTATGTGTGATTTGGCTATGTCAATACATGTTATACCTATGTCTATCTATTCTTCTTTGAATGTTGGGCTTTTGAAAGAAACAGGTGTTGTGAACCAACTTGGTGGTAAATCAATCGTCTATTTGGATGGTGCATTAGAAGATTTGTGGTGCAAGTGAATGTGTTGATATTTCCAGTTAATTTGTTCGTTCTAGACACAAATGTTAGGCCACCACAAGGATCAAGTAGTACATTTACTTAAAATAGGTTATAACAGATTTGAATAAAAGAACGAAAATTAGGTGACACAAATACTTATGTGGTTTAGCTAATAACAAACCTACATCCAAGGGCAAAAAAATGATTCCACTATAAAAAAAATTACGAAGAGTTATATTCTCTAATTAATCGTAACATCCAAAAAGAATAATCTCATAATTCTCTCGCAAACAATTACATCTTTCAAGTGTTTTCCAACTCTTTATTTTTCAATCGCCAAAAATATTACTATTTTCCAAGACTGGCAAAGCTCTCAAATTTTTTGGCTAGCCTTATATGTAACTCTTGCTCTAAATTTTTGGTAATGTTCCAATTGAAGCATAATACCCCTATTTATGAGAGAACTTCGCTGGCCTGTATATGAAATTTTGCAGTTGTGGCTTTACAAGGATGAGACATGCATCATTATAATTTGATGAATCAAATATCAAGTTAGTGACGATCAACTCCATGGAGCCTACACGTGGCCATCAATCTCCATATACCAATACTCAATTCATTTCTTGAACAATATAGAAGGCAATTACATGGCCTATTTTAAATCATAATTAAAGTCATCTTAATAACAATTCTCCACCTTGACTTGGATTTCATCGAATTTCAAAGTAGTGTTCTCGCTCCACCTCATGGTAGATTATCTATTTGCAGCGCCAATCAAATACAAGCAATGCTTGAGCATGACTTTCGAAAGAGGCTTAGTCAACATATCAACAAGATTCTCGGGAGTAGAAATCTTCTTCACTGAGATATCACCCTATGCTATAACATCTCGAACAAAGTGAAACTTTACAATAATATTCTTAGTTCTTTTGTGAAATATATGGTCTTTAGTCAAGTGAATGGCACTTTGATTATGATAGAAGATGACGGTCAAGCCAGAGTAAGAATTAAGCTCTTCCATTAAGCCTTATAGCCAAATTCTTTCGTAAATCACCTCAATCATTGTAGTGTATTCTGCCTCCATTTTAGATAACGCAACCAAGGGTTGCAATGAAGCTTTCCATCTAACTGCACTTCCTCTAAGACTAAATACATATCCTGTTAATGATCTTCGTTTATCAAGATCAACTGCATAATCAGAATCAACATAACAACTAGAGAATTACCACTCTAACCATACTTCAAACAAGCTTATAAGTCCTACTCAAATATCTCAGCATCCACTTCACCGCATCCCAATATATTTTTTCCTGGACAAGACATATATCTGCTGACCACATTAACAACATATGTCAAATATCTGGGCACGTACAAACCCTAGTATACATAATGCTACCAACTGTGATGGAATAGGGAACACGAGTCATGTACCTCTCATCATGATCAGACTTTGGTGATAAAGCAGTCAACAATCTAAGGTGTGCAGCCAATGGAGTATATATAAGTTCAACATTTCTCATACCGAATCTCTTCAAATCTTTTTCAATATAACTTGTTTGAGTTAAATACAACTTTCCACCGTGTCTATCTCTTTCAATTTCCCTCCAAGGGTCTTCTTTGCTGGACCAAGATCTTTCATCTCAAGCACTTCATTCATCTGTTTCTTTAATTGATCATTATCAACCATTTTTAGCTGCAATCAACATGTCATTAACATAAAAAGCAAATAGATAAATGAGTCATCATGAGTTTTTCGAAAATAAACACAACTATCATAATTGCTCCTTGATTATCTGCTGCCAATCATAAATGAATCAAATCTTTTGTACCACTATCTCGGATATTATTTCAGACCATTCAAAGAATCCTTCACCAGGAAAACATGATCTTCTTTTTCTTTCACAATAAAATCTTTTAGTTGTTGCGTATGGATGTAATACCCATCCCACATTGTGAAACTAGGAAAATATTGAACAACTTAGCCTAAGAACTCAAGTGTATCCATTGGATATCCCTTTTAGGTAAGTTATTCATATCCCAATGTCAATGTGCACTCGGTAGATTTGGAGTCAACTATGGCACCCAATGGGCTCGTGGGCCTTGGGCATGATAAATGGTATCAAAGCCACTCGCCAATCGAAATATTAGGAGCTAAGTGCTATGCGGAGCACAGTGCTATGCACATGCTAGCTACCTCTTGAATCTGTGGGACAAAGTGCTACATGTGCAGGAGCCATTTCTAGAGTTCCAACACCTGGTGGTCAATTGTAGAATGAATCACGCCACGACAAGGACTTAAGTTCATCCATTGGATAACCCTTTTGGGCAAGTTGTTCATAGCCGAATTTTAGGGTGCACTCAGTGGATTTGGAGGCAACTCTCGCGTACAACGGGCTCATAGGTCTGGCGCATAATAAATGAAATGTGATACTCGAACCCTTGTATTTGGCCTATTATTATTATTAGTAGTAGTAGTAGTAGCAGTAGCAGTAGTAGTAGGTAAATTACTATTGGGTTTAGGACAATTGAGCTAATCCTATTGGGTTTAGGATTATTAGGCTAATTTTATTAGGTTTAGAACTACTACATGAATTACAAATCCTAAAGCATCTCAAAATAGAATTGAATATCATATTTAATTGGAGATTTAGGATTACGCACAAATAAGAAGTACACCTAGCGGATGTGACAGAGAGAGAGAGATAGCAACAATGACTTTTCACTGATTGTCATAGCTAATACTCACGGGTTACAATGGCAAAATTCACGAATCACGGCCCCTAGAAGTACTTGCATTCAACTTTTTGTATCATATCTAAAGGTTACAATAGTGAGAACAATTACAAAGGACAAAACAAATTAGGACTTGAGGCTAATATGCATCATAGATTCATAACAAAGCATATGAGTTAGACCTTGCATCACTTTAGGTTAATTTTTCTGAAGGCATCATAGTGAAGTACAAGAGATAGATTTATATCACTTTAGTTTAATGGTGATTGGGATGTACGACTTGCTATAGGAGTAGTAACCCTATATACGTTCTCAATTTCACTTATACTCCATCATGTCTATTGAGGAATTCCACGAGTTTCTAGGATTCCCATGGTAAAGTTCAAGTAGTAATAAGGTATAGCTAATCAGTTACTGAAATTCATGATACAAATTTTAGGAGTATTATTCTATACGAGCACCTTAACCATATTACAGTTTTAGAATAATTAGACTTACTCTAGTTAATTTGTAGTGGGGGGTTACTTTTGTTAATGGGAATATTATAAATCATTGTTTGAGGGATTAGGCATAGATTTGTTTAAGTATGAGACCCTAGGATAGTATATTGAATCAAGAATAAAAGGTATCATTAGATTTCTTATTCTGTATAAGATTTCATAAATTGAGGAGCATCGTTTTATCTCTATCCTTTTTGTATTATGAGATTTGATCAATCACGACAAGGACTTGGATCACAAAGCCTCTACTATCATAGAGATTTGAATAGATTGTTGTGAGTTGTTTCTTCCCTCTATTTCTTTTATAAAATTGTGTTTCTCCGAAATCTATGTCTATGTTAAATGAGTTACTTTCTTATATAAAAAATGGATTTGAGCATGCTATTTTATGAAATTTTCTCTACGTAATGTCAAATTTTTTATATTGTGCATGTGCTATGTGTGTGTATATGAACATGCTTTGAATTCTTTGAATACTATTGGTAGGAATGAGTTCTGAAATTTCTAACCGTGCTATGAGGTACAATAGCAATATCCGAACGCACTTGACGGGGTTATAGTTAAAGCCCTTCTACGTGTAATAATAGTAGTTTCCGAATCCACTTAATGGGATTATAGTTAAGGCCCTCCTACAGGTAATAATAGTAGTGTTCGAGCCCACCTAATAGGGTTAAGTTAGGAGTTGGTCAGGTTGGCCAATAGGAAATCCAAATTTTCAAGAGCATGGATATGTAAATGAAAGTGTTTGATTCTATTCTTTTATATGTTCTATTACTTAAGCTTGAAACTTTAATTTTGAAACTTATATGTATGCAAGTATGATTTTCATGCTATATGTATATGTAACTTGTTCAAATCCTATATTGGGTCAAGAGATCCCATACTGGGTAAATGTCTCTCACACCACTAAAATCAATTTTGTAGAGGATAGTATCAAGGAAGGTGACAAGGACCAGTTCTGGAGTTAGTGATTGAACTGAAGTCATCCTTGTCTAGAGAACTTAGTATCATTATTAATTATGTTGTTTTGTTTTAAGAATCTGTTTATTGAGACTATTATTGTCACGACTCGGAAAAATACCCTTTATATTTTATTACCATAAATAATTTGCATAAAAATTTGTACAAAATACGAGAGTTGCAATTAAAAAAATAATGTAAAAGTAACTATAAGAGCATCGTAATCCCTGGTGGTCTTCCACTACGCACTCTGATATTGCATCTTTACCTAAAGGAATGTTTATAAAATGTGTCAACACGACGGTTGAGTAGAATTATTACTCAATCACATAAGGTGCAAGTGTGTGAAAATTGCACATAGACATGTAAAATCACATAATAGTGGCGTAATGCCTTATAACTCTCACCACAATCAAACAATTCACCCAAGTCATTCCGCGATTCCACCAATTTCAACCGAGTCACACCAGTGGTCATAACCCGGGTATATGTTGAAGAGGGATTAGGAGATGGAGGGCTGGAACATTTAATGCTGACATCTCCAACAGAATGTCCCAGTGGAACTTAACCACATCTATTCCAAAATATTTCGGGCCCAACACATAATTGAGAAATAATTTCTCATAACACATAGATCTTAAAGAGATTCATTAAAGCATAAATAAACATATCATGTTCATGCATGTACCTTAAATTAATAGCATGAACATAATTATCATGATATTAACATGTATAATAATTAATTTGAGGCATAAAATCTTAAAACTGTGAACATAGACAATTCCTTGATACTTCCATTATTTGGTAAACCCAAGTTAAAGCCTATTTTATGAAAATAATTTAAGACTTTTTTGCCTAAACTACTTATGAGAAAGGTAATAAGTCTACCTTTTCAAATGTTTTTAGGGAAAAAGACACAAACCCCTCCCCCCTATTTATAATGTTGTGATCAAGACACAAAAATTATTATACAATAAGGTCTTTTTCCATAATTAATGCATGATCTAATGAGGATATTTTTATTAAATGCAATCATCTTATTCACTAACCTAATGGTGTTGAAGTGTTAGCCTAAAATGATGATTCAAACCCTAAACTCATAAGAATGCTCCAAGTATAAGATTTGCTAGATTCACCAAATAAATGTAGGAAGATATTTTAATAAAATATTAACATAAAATCAAATAAAATCTGATTTTTATTGTCCTAATCTTATAAAATCTGAAGTCATATCTTTATTTGATTAAAAATTCGAATTTGTATTTATTTATTTTTGTAAAATCGAAAATTAGGGTTTTAGGGCATAAAATTCCAAAATTATGAAATTTAATCTTTATGAATCTGAAATTATATGTATATTTCTCAAAAATTATAAATTTAGCATATAACTTTTCAAAAATTGTAATTTAGGACATAGCATTTCTAAAATTGTGTAAGAATGTCAAATTCCTCTAAAATTTGGAAAATTATGTAATTTATTCAAAATTGCATCTTCTCCATGCATAAAATTCTAGAATACTTATTTATATTATTTTTGGAAACTTGTAAGTATATAATAGATGAATTTTCCAAGAGTGGTAATCAAAATTCAAATATTAGTACTTTACCATTCAAATTGTAAATTACTCTCAAAATCAGACTAAAATTTGAAAACAACAAGTAAAAAGGACATTTTCAAGAAGCATAAGGTTTTATATCAATTATTTAAATAATAAGGATTACCGGGTTGCCACAATTATAGCTTAGTTTTTATATAGATCTCTTTGAACTTGAGTTGTAATAGTTAGGGTTATTATAGTTTTCGCTACCATGTATGATTGAGGTTTTCAATGAATATTTCATGATTTTTAGTATGGTTCGATTTTCGTGGCTTGGTGTGTCTAAGTACTTTTGGGCTAAGGGGCATCGCCATGCACGTCTCAGATTCGGGGAGTAACGGATTTCTTCTTCTAGTTCACCATGTAAAAATGCAGTTTTAACACCAAGTTGTTCTGACTCCAAATCATTCATGGAAACTAGAGCAAGCAACGCACAAGTATAACTTTGTTTCACAAGAGGGGATAAAATATCAATGAAATCAACACTTAGTACTTGACTGTTGCCCTTAGCTACTAATCGTATCTTATACCTTGCTTTTTCAACTCCAAAAATTCCTTCCTTTCTTTGGAAGATCCATCTGTGGCCCACAATCCTTTGCTTAGCTGGCGGCTTCACAAGTATCCACATGCCGTTCTTGTGAAGTGACTCAATCTCTTCTAGTATAGAAATTAGCCACTTTGAGGACCTTTTTTGGAGAATATGTTTCAGAATATGTAGCTAGCTTACCAATAGACTCTGTTTCTTCTCCAAGTGACAAGGCATACGTAACATAATTAGTGTATCGTTATGATGGTCATATTTCTCTTTTGGGTCTTTCTCTAGCAATGCTTCTTTCATTCTGAGGAAATGTTTTTTTAACAGTATTAGACTCCTTTTCTCTTGAAGGTCTAGAATAAATGGGATTTCAAACATCGCGTATGGACTAGGAATTTCAAGCTCCACCTACTTCGATGTACTCTCTGATTAATTTGTACAAGAAGAAATTGTAGACTCCTTTTCTCGGGGTTTGTAGAGCTAACTTATCAAAAGTAACATCTCTACTAACAACAAATTTAGGTGAGTTAGGATCAAGACACCACAACCTATATCCTTTCACCCCAATTGTATAACCAAGAAAAATACATTGTTTAGCTCTAGGCTCTAATTTTCCTTCACTAACATGCATATAAGAAGGACATCCAAATATTCTTAAGTTTGAATAATCAGAGGGTTTACAAGACCATACCTTTTTCAGGCGTTTTAAACTCGATTGCTATAGACAGTGAGTGATTCATTAGAAAGTAAGCTATGGAAACTGCTTCTGCCCAAAAAACTTTGGACAGTCCAGCATTCGAAAGCATACATTGACCCCTTTCCAACAGTGTTTTATTCATGTGCTTCACTATGCCATTTTGTTGTGGAGTGTTAACTAAGGTACAACACTTGACAATTTCTTCAACTTCGCAAAATCTTTTGAAATCTCACTACAAAATGGAGTTTTTTGATTTGCCTTTCAGTATGTTTCTCGATCAAAGCCCTTGACTTCTTTACAGTATCAAACACACCATTTTTGTACTTTAGAAAATACATCCCGATCTTTCTTGAAAAATCATCCATAAAGGTCAATAGATATTGAGTTCCTCCTTTTTGGTAGAACTTATGATGGTCACTAAAGATCAAAGAATATAATCTAAGGAACCTTTAGTTCTACGAATTCTAGTGTTGGCTTTTGCTTTCCGATCAAACAATGTTCCAGAAATCCATCTTTCTTGTGCTTTGGCCACAAATAAAACCAATTTTACTCAACAAGGTCAAACCCTTCTCTCTCATATGCCCAAGCCTCATATGCCATAATTTTGTAATATCAACATGTAATGTAGATGATGCCAAAACTACTATGGAGCCTATAATTGTAGAGCCTTATAACATGTACAGGATACTTTCTTTTTAAGATTTCATGACAACCATTGCATCTTTGCTCACTTTCAATACTCTACTTTTAGCTGAAAATTTGCACCGATTAGCATGAAAGGTGCCCAATGAGATTAAATTTTTCTTGAGATCGGGAATATGTTTGACATTAGTCAATGTTCTAACAATCCTATCATGCATTCTGATTTGAGTAGTTCCAATATCAATAATTTTGAATGCAACATTATTCTCTATGAAAACAACTCCTCCTTCCTTCTTCAATAGGCTCATATGTAGAAAACCAGTCCCAATTGGGACATATATAATAAGAACAACCTGTATCCATGATCCATTCATCATTGAATTTAGCATGCTTCTCCATCACAAGAAGCATATCAACGTCACCTCCATCTTCATCACTAGTCTCGCCAAAGTCTTCATTCTTATCTTGTGGAGCATTTGTTCTTTTCTGCAACTTATCACAATTTCTTTGAACGTGTACAATGCCAGCACACAATAGATTTACTTTTGGATTTTGATCTAGATTTTGGTCTGCTTTTGTTAATACCTTTTTGCTTGGATCTCCCCCTTTGAGCTTGACTAGTGATATTGATGTGCTATGCCAAACACATTAGCACTTTGCCAATCAGCAAAAAATCTCTCAAGTGTGAGGCTCGATGCCCTTGAGAGACTAAATGTCCTCGAGAGGGGGAATACCCTCGGGCTTACCCTTCAATTGAGTCCGTGGCCAAAAAGCCTCGAAGAGAGGCTCAGCTGGTCGAATGGACGGACGTGAAGAATGTGGTTGTGGAATGCAAAGAAAGCTTTGAGGGCAGGATCACCCCATCGAGGGCATGAGTCCCCCAGTCAATTGCTCTCAAACTTGTCAACAAGACCCAAATGGCAATCTTAGCCGGCAATCCAATTAGGAGTTGTACCCACCGCCACCAAACCTGTACTTACTACACATGAGACCATCCTGTCAGTCTCAAGAGCTTTAAATGCTCTCTAATAATGGCCCTATTTGGCATTAAATATACAATATATGCATTATATGTGGAATGAAGCCTCCATTAATGAGAGTAGGGCCCAACCGCCTTTTTGGAGTCCAAGAAGTGACAAGGCTATGGGTAAGGAGCGATTCCACTCTAATAAAATTTATACAGAATTACAACAATCAGAGAAAATATTCTCTAATTATGCTCAACACCCAAAGAGAATAAATTTCACAGTTCTCTTACAAAGCATTATATCTCTCAAGTGTTTCCCAACTCTCTATTTTTCAAGCTCCATAAATATCACTATTTTTTAAGACTATCAAAACTCTCAATTTTCTTGGTAGCCTTGTATATAACTCTTGCTCTCAATTTTTGCCGATTTTCCAATTGAAGCACAATAACCCAATTCATAAGAGAACTCCACGTACTTGAGCATGAAGGTTTCCAATCGTGGCTTCACAAAGACGAGACAAGCACCATTTTAATTCGAACAATAAATATCAAGTTAGTGATGATCAACTCCATGGAGCGAACACATGGCCATCAATTTCCATGCTCCAATGCTCAATTCATTTCTTGAACAATATAGAAGGCAATTACGTGGAGTATTTTAAATTATAATTCAAGTCATCAACATAACAGTGAATCCTCTATCTCGTATGATATTTTGTTAGGAAGACCTTCCCTTAATACAACTAGAACCAAGATAGATGTACATGATGACACTCTTATAATGAAATTCGATGGTAAAGTTATTAATTCAATGTTTATGATGCTATGAAATATCCTAACGAAGTGTCTTCTATTTTCAGAATGGAAACAATTAACCAATTGCCTTAGGGGATGTCTAAATTTAGAATAGATGATGGCCTATATGATAATATGCATCCATCAATAATGAATGTACCAATGAAAGATATTCTATGACCTCCGAATGTAGGCGTGGTTTCTCCAATCCCGGACATCAAGTGGGAGAGCACAAGAACGGAGTTGCCGAAGGAATTAAGTGCTATTGCGGTTGAGAAGCCCAATGAAGAGTTAATGTGGATGGTTAACAAATATCATTTTTCAAATCCAATTACTTGAACCTTCGTAACGTCTAGCCTAGGGTGTTAAATGAGGGCATTTTTTGGAAGGCAACCCAAACTTGTTTATTTATGTTTTTCTTTATCTACTAGTTTTCTTGCTTGCTTTATTTTATCTACATTTGTCTTCTAATCTTTGTATTGGATTTTCTCTATTAGCAACCTTTCTACAGGTGTAAAATTGTGTGCAGACTTGCTCCGCATATAAGGCCTGTTGATACCTTATTATCTGGGCATGAAAGCCAGAATTTCCAAAAAAATAATGGGGTATCTATTCAAATGTGCACTTGAAATAAGGCATCCCACGTTTTATTTCTGGAGCACATCTGTAAGTATTAACGAAAAGAGTGTACAAGGTCGAACATGCAGTTGAAATAAGATGTGCCCGCACCTTCTTCTACTTGTACATTTGTCCTCTTGTGATAAACATGCTCTTTGACATTTATATTTTTATTCTCTCTTTATTTTTGTTTTTTTTGGTACTTGTTAGTTTACTCTACAGAAATCCTAGACATAGAGGATAGCATAAGCCATGGCAATGACCCTCCACTCGTCAACCTTATCGGCATCAATGACTTCTCATCTCCGACCCACCACAACACCACCGTGGAATGCTACTACTGCACCACCTCCACCACAATAGCACCAGAACAGGGAAGTTATATCGTCCCTTTTGCATTACTTATGACAATGTGGCATTTAAGTGTGGGGTAGGGTTATTTGTGTTTGTTTGGTAGGATGTTTGTTTTTTAACATTTTACGTTGAACTTGGATATATTTTTCTTACTTTTCTTGGGAATTGTGAAAGGTTTGCCCTATCACGCCTTGATTTTAAATTTTCAATCCTATATTTTGAAGGAATTTGTTTGCTTTTCAATGGTTTATTTGGGAATAATTTGAATTATGTTAGATAAAAATTTGAGTTAGTTGCATGAGGTGAAGGACATAGTTAGAACTGTCTATGTTTGGCCTCACAGTAACTCATTTAATTATGTAAATAATCTTAAATATGAAGTATGTGGGATTACACTTAGTCCTTGTGTGGGTTAATGAACAATTTTCGAATACGTGTGTATTCATAGTATTGGTAATGTCAGTACTTACTGTGATACACATGTTGAAATCATTGGGTGATGAATTGTTTGCTAAAGAAGTTTAAGGAATATATGTATATGTGTGTGTGTGTGTGTGTATTTTTTTTTATATATATATATATATGAAAAAAAACAAACAAAAAAACCCAACTTACTCCGCTAATCAAACAGAAAGTGATTATGAGTGGAGTTCGTAGCCATGTAGAAATTGTGACATACTAAGAACCATATACGTTCATAACAAATGTTTGTTTTCCTGTAAAAAAGTTGTGATGAGTTGGTTATATATGCAAAATAAAAAAGAAAAAAAAAATATATATATATATATATAAATAGGTCCTTTAACTTCTACTTGTTTTCATTGTCTCATGAAAGATAAATGAAATTTATATAAGTTTGTGGTGATACCAAATTCTATGTGTGATTCAAGAACTAATCTTGCTTGTATGGTCCATAATCATAAGTGTTTGTCCTTCTATATTATATACCTAAAGAATGTTCTTTGGGTAATTGTTTGCATAAAAGGTTGACTGATCTATCTTATGAAATGTTTGATCCTTATGTATACCAAATTAAGTTTAACCACAACAATTTAGATTATTTGGGATAAGTTGTAAGTTTAATGAAAAGGATTGATGATTTTATATTTTGGCATGCTTGAGGACAAGTGTATATTTACTAGATTTCATGTTTTATTTGCATTGTTTGTGGTAAGTTTTGGTTGCTTCAATTGTGAAATTCACCTGATATTTGTGTTTTAATTGATATAAGATAAAATTTGTGAAAAAGGCTTGAATGGAGTTCAATTGGAGGTGAATTGATTGAGATAAGTTTGCGTAAAGAAAAATGAAGAAGCGAATGAGGTGATTGTGGTTTTCATTGGAAAGGGAACAAGAAGATTCCCTCATTCAACAGGTTTGCCCTTTCAATACGACGTGGCCATGCCTTATAAACATGGAAAGCTTCAATTTTGTCTTAGAACGTGAGTGTTATTTTAGGAAAACCCCTTCCCCCTTAATGTTGTTTTGTTACTGCAGCATTTCAGTCGGTTGTTCGATTGACAAGATGACATAAATTCAGTTGGTAAGATTAAATCCTTAAATATTTAATTGAACCAACACAAGTGGAAAATAGTATAATTTGATTGGGTAGAAGATACTGCATTATGCTTCCGAAAATATATGATCTAGTTTCAAGAATCACGCGTTGTAGGTTCATTGGCTAAGATCGGGTCTTCCAATTCCTAATGTTGTTAACAAATCAAATTCTATAATATGTGAATAGGGTTGTTTGTTTGTTAGGTTTTTTTCATAGTCCGCACCTTGCTTAACAATAATTTAAAATGAATTTGTTAGATGAGCGTTTCAAAGGCCATAACCGGTCTATTGCATGAGTGAGAGAGCTATCTTTGAATCGATGATCAATCCAAGAACATTGAATGAAGAATTACCCGTCACTGAGTTTTCATTATATTGAATTATTTTTCTCATCTTCTTCTTAAATTTTATGTAATAATTTGTTGTTAATTTCATTAAAAACCCTCCAATCTTTACTTTTTTTGCTCTCTTGGTCATCTTTGAAATTGTCGTAGTTACTTTTTGTGGGATCAACCCTGCTTATGCTATATACAATTTATTTTGTGTTTAGAGTTAGAATTATTTTTGGTTGATCTGGCGCCCGTGAACAGATAACTCGTTAAAGGAGTAAGTGATTACTAAGATTGGGTATCTAAACATAGTATTAAATGAACCATTCATGAACACGGTTCATTGATTAACTCTATTAGCAACAATCAAGAATGCAGAGAACATTCTTACAGATTTTAGCCTGTGAAATATGTCAAACGTAGTACATCTTCATTCATTGATAACCAATACAAACTTGATACTCTTATATACCTCTTAACTTTTAGGTGCAACAAGGTTAAACTTGGATGTAATGCATTAAATACGATCTTACCAATGATATACATAATCATGACCAATGTTGCATTTTCAACATTGTGTATCAATTACGAATTTATGAAAGAAATAAGAAAAGCAACATATTTGTTTTTGTTATACAGATAAGAAAAACATAGAAAGCAAGGGGTTAGGAAACTGCCCTAAATAACATCAGGAGTAGTCAAAGGGAATTGCAGATCAGATCATGACGAAAAATAACAAAAATATTTTGACATTCACATCAGTTAGTTTGCTTTTTACCTTAAAATGACATGTAATAAGAAGTGTAAGACCAAACTAACGATAAAGGAAGATTCCTTGATGCTTATATGACATTTCTAAACATTCTTGGTGATGTTTGCTTTCCTCAATATTACCCCAAGTGATGAAACACAATTTAAAACTTTCCAACATATACCTAAATCCCTCGCAAGTAGTATTTGTGTCCAAACAATCCTTAACCAAAATGTTGAACCCCATAGCTTAACTACATATGATTATATATATTTTGAAGCGCCAGCAACTAAATTATATATTTAGAAGCACCAACAACTAAATCCTCGTGGCTGTTATTTATGTAATGACATTCCAGAATCGAAAAGCAGGTCCGTATAGGGAAAAATTCCCTTAAATAATAAAACCTGCAATGAAATAAAATAGGGCTATACGTACCACTTAAGGTACTTTCTTAAAAACAATAATTTTCACACTATACAAGTGTCTTCTTGGAAATTTATTATTTTCAAGATACAAGCTCCTGCACTTTATAAATAGATGCGCCAATCACCCTTATAAGAAAAACCAACAAGAAAAATATCAACAAGATAATAAAGAAAATATCACTATATATTGTGTGTGACCAAGACAAGAATATGAATATATATAGTTGGTTTCCAGCATAAAAAATGATGATGAGTTGTGTCTTGAAAGACAACTTTTGGAGTGAAAAAATACTTTGGATAGACACAATGCTTGGGATAAAATACTATTAAAAAAGTAATTAATGATTCTACTTTATAATAATTATTAATATTAACTAGTATTTTTTTAAAAAAATCCCCATCAATCCCCCGTCGTTTTCAAAATATACTAAATTTAAAAATAAATAAATAAAAAGTAAAAGTCCATGATAGAAAATGTGGTGAGACATATAGGCAGAGTACCCTTGAACTAAGAGACTAAACTTAGTATGACAGATTTCTTTCATCAAGAGGACTGAACATTGATCTTATCAAACAATTGACTAAAATACTCAGCTCTAATGTATTCGGATGATGGTGTTACACAAGCCGCACGTTATAGGTCATGTGCGGATCTTGTTTTCATGAGTTGTTTAGTATTCGACCAAACAAATCAGTAGAAGCGACCCTGACTTTGTCCGCTTACATACGTATGCATATAAAGAGTGCTTTCACTCACTCCAATCAAAATAAGTCTATAAGCATGTTAAGGACAAATTTTTCAACCTTGTATTCTGTTTTTATGAAAGATCATAGAAATGGGAGTTAGAAAATAATTAACGTACTCAAAAAGTATCCAAGTTTCCTTTTCATGGATTTGCCTAAAGTTAAAGTTCCTTTAACACTTAACAGATATTATATAAATATCTCAATAAGAGTAGGCCACAACTTTGGCTATCCCATCTTACACTGGTGGTGATCCCATTTCCCTCGAGGACTTCAATATTTTCTTTATCTTGAAAAGTTCATTCCAAGTGAATCCACTACCATATCATTATCGGATAGATTTTTTTCATAAACTTTCACAATAAGAAAGCAGGCCTATAGTGACTGAAGTGTAGTGATCGACCAAATTGGTCGCAATTAGCTATAGATTTGGGACTGATTAGTGAGTGATTACCTGTAAAAAATTAAATGATAATCACCGATGGAATAGTGACAGATTGGTGAGCGATATAGTGACTGAAGTAATTTTAGTCATTAATTTGTCGCTATCTCGTGTGATGGATATCAATTTCGGTCACTAAGCAGTCAGAATAGTAAAAGTCCATGATAGAAAATATGGTGAGACGAACAGGTAGTGTACCCTTGAACCAATAGACTAAACTTAGTATGACAAATATCTTTGATCAAGAGGACTGAACATTAATCATATCAAAGAATTGACTAAAATACTGAGCTCTAACGTATTCGGATGATAGTGTTACACAAGCTGGACGTTATAGGTCATGTGCTGATCTTGTTTTCATGAGTGGTTTAGTATTCGACCAAGAAAATTTGTAGAAGCGACCCTGACTTTGTCCACTCACATAGGCATGCATATAAAGAGTGCTTTCACTCACTTCTCTATTTTTAGGAAAAATTTTGCAACCCTCTATTTTGTTTTTATGAAAGATCATAGAAATGGGAGTTAAAAAAAATAATTGACATACTCAAAAAGTATCCAAGTTTCCTTTTCATGGATTTGCCTAAAGTTAAAGTTCCTTTGAACTCTTAATAGATATTATATAAATATCTCAATGAGAGTAGGCAAAAACTTTTGCTATCCCATCTTACACTGGTGGTGATCCCATTTCCCTTGAGGACTTCATTGTTTTCTTTATCTTGAAAAGTTCTTTTCAAGTGGATCCACTACCATATCATTAGTGGACAGATTTTTTTCATGAACTTTCGCAATAAGAAAACAGGCCTTTAGTGACTGAAGTTTAGTGACTGACCATATCGGTCACAATTAGCTATAGATTTGGGATTGATTATTGAGTGATTAATTGTAAAAAATTAAATGATAATCACTGACGGAATAGTGACATATTGGTGACCGATATTGTGACTGAAGTAATTTTAGTTATTAATATGTCACTGTCTCATGTGATGGACATCAATTCGGTCACTAAGTAGTTACAAAAATTTTATAGCTACTTAGTATTGTGTAATATTGGTCACTCATCGGTCATAAATTCGTATCAGTCACTAATCAGTTATTTGTAGTGACTAATAATTCGGTCAGTAGTTTTTGGGAAATGAAATCGGTCACAAATCTATAAAGTTTTAGTTCGTCACTATACAATCACATTTTATGACCAATATTGTGGTCAACACTCAGTCACTATTAGGTTTCAGTAACAATATTGTCCTCTTGTCATTTGTCACTAATGAGGCATGACTTGTGACTGGTACATAGTTACAAATCCATTACAAAGTTATTTTAGTCATAAATCAGTCACATTACTTATATAATTCTAGCTATCAATATAATCACTTATTTAATTCATTAAATATAAATAAAGAAATTGGAAATTTTTTTTTTGAATCCACTAATAAATACTCATAATTTGTCTATGAGAAATTCATAAGTACTCTATTTGGCAATGATCTCAATTTGAGAATTAATATTTTCATGAGCCATCGGATATCATCACCTATAAAAAGTATTTGAAAATTAATTTTTAATTTAATGGATTTTTCTTGAAAATAACTTTTGAATTAAATGTTTGTAAGTCAGTATTATAATATTCTCTTTGTTTCTTTAAACAAAATTCAAATAGTTACTTCATAACTAAAGTTTTTATTAGATTTTATATATGCAAAGTTACGCTTGAATAACAGAAATATCTTATAAAACTAAAAAAATATAAATAAGAAAAAATCTAATAAAAATTTTAGTTATGAATTATTTTTTTATTGTTGATGATGTAAATTAAGTAATCATGTTATATCAATTCAAACTTTTGCTATTATTAACATATTTAATAGTATTTTATTTTGCCATTGCACGATGATATTTTAGATAAATAGATAGTTTTTTTTTTCACTTGATGTGCTATGGATACTTATTTAAAATTTATTTAAAAAAATGAATTCATTAATATAATTTATTATGTACTGTAGATTTTAATTAAACATCCTACACACATCCTAACATTATATTAAATTTTTAAATTTATAAGTTCTTTCAATATTAATATATGAATGGTTCAACAAAGATAAAGATTCAAAAGAAAAAAGAAAAAGGAAAGAAGAAATTGGAAAAAGAAATATTGTACACATAAATTTTACACAAGGCAAACATTTTAAGTTTGTGAGTGTATTTTATTTACATAATATAAATATTTAGTACTTTTAACTTAAAAAGCGTAAAAAGATAGGATAATTTTTTTTAGAAGTTATAGAAGCTTAAGTAAATAATAGGATACATGTAAGCAAATAATAGTTTAAAAATTCAATAATCGATTATTTGAATTTTAAAATTATATATATATATATGTGTGTGTGTGTGTGTAAGCACCCGCGCGCGTGTATGGCATTCCGGTTGATATCTATAGGGTGTTCTGAGTTGATTGTATCAAAAAAAATCTATGTCAATTTGATCAAAATTTCAAACAATTCAATTGTCACTCCTGATTGAACTGGCAAGGGTTTTGGATTTAATTGTTTCAATTGGTCAACTATACTAAGTAAAAATAAATAATTTGATAATTTGACCTTTTTTAATGATTAAATGTTGAATTGTACAAACTGAGGGTAAGTATTAAATTAGTAAAATGATAATTTCACAAATAGATATAAGAAAAAAAATAAATAAATGGAGAAAGATTCACAATGGCTTAGTGGTAGGGAAAAATTCTGCCTTTGTGTAAGATGCAGGTTTGAAACTCCACCAACGCAAAATTACGAGTGCAATATGGTTGGCGGAAGCCCAGGTTCGTGATGTGTGTGGTCCGAACCCACGGTGCAAGCCCGAGTTCGATTCTTGATCGGCGCAAGTAGGGTTTATTTAAAAATATGTTGACATTACCAGAAGAGTTGTGATTGATATTTTAGTCACGAAGCTGTGATTGATAAATTAGTCACAAGTTGGTCACTATTTGTGATAGATTAAGACTAAATTATGCCATCTTTACTAATGAAATTGTGATTAAAATTCAAAAGTTGTGACTAATGTTTCAGCCACTAAATTGTGATTGATTGAAAATTTTGTTGCGAAGGTTTTTTCAATCGACACATTTGGTCACCAATCAGTCACTAATCTCATTTTGTGACCAATTTTCCTTATTCAATGACCAAAAAATCAATCACAAAAGCCCCATTTTCTGTAGTGTTTTTCTCTTTCCCACAAATTTGTACATCATGATACTTATGGAAAATATATACCTTTGCTTACTCATTTTACTTACTCATGTATCTCTTATGTTCCATCGAGTAAATGACTACTTCGTTGCCACAATATAATGTCACAAATTGCACTAGTCTTTCAATGATCTATATGTGCCTTTGCAATGTTGTCACTCAAATCGCGTACTTACCATAGAGCGACATCATCACATGTTACCTCATATTTAGATTCCATCAAGGACATTCAATAGGTCTGCTTCTTTCAAAACCAAATTACCACTTTACCACCAAGTATAAAAATAGACATAACTAAATATGTCCAAGGCTCTATCTGCACAATTAAAATGTTTTAAACAAGGACCAATACCACAATTTTGTAAAGTATGATTAGATGTACCTTCCAAATCTCATATTTTTCTTTCCCCCATAATCTTTCTTATTTTACTTGTCAACACACTTGAAAATTCACAACTCATAGTATCCACATCCAATTGCTCTAACGATATATTTGCACTCAAATATATATTATCTTTTTTTTTTTTTTCCAAAAACCGGCATGTGCCCGCCGTAGGATTGTCTGTGGGGACCCCACCCCCATATTAATGAATAAAAAGAATTACAAAGGGAAGTTTGTAAAATACATAAGCAAAATAACAAAAAGCCTAATGTACCGTAAATAAGGAGTACTACTCCCTTTACAAAAAATATGAGAAGAATTAAAGCATAAATTAGGAGTACAACTCCCATTAGAAGAAGAAAAATACTCTTAATAAACCTGCAAAAATAAGTGGGAACAAAGGCCAAAATCTTGAATTGCCAAGAAACGCTGAATTAGATATACGTCCTTATGTTGAATCGTGGGCCAAGTATTAATAGAGCCATCCTTGCAAAAGCAGCAGCCCAAAATATAATTAATAGCACCAATCATCTCAAAATAAACCAATTTCGGTAGCCTAAATCTCCAATGCAAAAAAACCCCTGCTCTTGGAAAATTACAGTTACCCCCCTGGAAAGTTTCAGAAACGGTGAAGTCTCTCCAAAGGGGCAAGCCACTGCACCCCCACTGCTGCACCAGAAACAGCAGCAATAGTAAGATGCAGCAGTAGTTCTGTTTGTGCACAGAAGGCCTAGCGAGCATGTTTCGAAAATTACAATTACCCCCCTGGCAGGTATGCAGGACAAAATTCTCCCCCCAACAACAAGAGCAGCCCAAGACGCCACAAAGCAGCACCAAACAAACCACCAAAAACCACGCACCATCAACATGGAAGTGATCAAACAAAGGAATACACTGGAAATAGAACACATGCCCAAATACAACATGCCAAACCATAATAAAACGGAGCAATTATTTAAATCTAAAGTTAGGGAGACCACACTTGTCCATCTTAAGCAGTCCATGCATTGGCCCTTGAATTTGTTTCCCCTCCAAGACCGCAGAAGTCAGAGCATCGCAAGCCACATTAGCCATATAATCCGCAGCCTTGTTTCCCTCATGATATATGTGAGAAAAACGAACATTGGCTTTGGTTTTGAGCTCTTGAATCCCCATAAGAAGATGTGACAGCTTCCAGTTGGTGATTTTGGACTAAATGAGGTGTAAAATAGAAGAGGCATCAATCTCCACCCAAACTCTTTGGAAGCCACGTTCACAACACAACTGCAACCCTTGCTTGACAGCGTATAATTCAGCATAAGCATTAGATTGATGACCTAAAAAAGAGTAGAAGCAGCAGATTACCTCCCCAAAACAATCTCGAATGACTCCTCCTGCACCCGCAACCCCAAGGTTGCCTCTAGACGCCCCGTCCGTATTGAACTTAACCCATCCAATGTCGTGTTTCAGCCAATAGACAATACGAGGCTGGCTCAGCTGCTGAGCAGAAAGATTAAATGTGAAACCCAGTTGAGCTGCCATAAGGATATCCCCTTGCCAGTGCTTCGAAGTGAATATATTGCCATTGTATAGAATAGACAGTGAATGTAGAACCCGCCAAACAATTCGTGTGTCTAGGAACCTCCTTTGTCGATGGACGCAGTCATTTCTCTCCTCCCAAATGTGCCAAAAAATAAGGACAGGGACCACAAACCTGACATTTCCCTTAATGCTTGTTGTCGCTCGAGTTTTCCAATGGTTGAACTGAATGGCAGCATTATCTTTGTCAATGGCAGGAATATCAAAAATCTCTGTAAAGAATGCCCAAATATCCCTAGCTTTAGGGCTTTTAAGAAAGAGGTGCTAAGCATCCTCCACACTATCCCCACAACAATAGCATCTAGAAACCATGATAATCCCCTTCTTCTGCAGTCTTGTATGGACAGGTAGCCAACTATTGAGAAGGCGCCAAATAAAGACAGAGACAGTTGGTCTGATATGTTTAGTCCAAGCATGCGATAAGAGCCCATCGTATTCCCGACTAGCACGAATGGCTTCAAATGCAGACTTCATAGTTAATCTGCCCAGAGGGGAGGCTTTCCAAGTCAGGATATCGTCATTACCACAAGAGATAGGGACTTGACCAATCTGGTGAACTAACTGAGAAGGGAGGATAGACCGCAACTTGCTGTCATCCCACCTTCCGTCAGTCCAATAAGAGTTAACTGGTTCCAGCCTACATACTGGCCTGTTTAATAAGATAGAAAGGGAGCTTCACCCATCCAACAACCATACCAAAAGGAGCAATCTCCCCGGCCTAAAATCCAGAAGAACTGAGCCTCTGCCGCCGTACGAATACTCACCATACGCCTCCATACATTAGAGTGTTTTGGGTGGGAAGGGGCATGAAGGGGGAAGAACCACTTGACATACTTCTCCCTTATGTATTTCGCCCACAGAGATGATTGCTTTCGAAAGTTCCACCAAATTTTCCATGAGAAGGCCTCAATAACTTCAGCAAGTTTTCTGACATTTAAACCACCCTCTTCATATGGATAGCAGACATTCGGCCAAGAAGTCCAATGGATCTTTTTTTGCTGGCCATAGTCACCCCAAAAGAATTTATTGAGAAGCTTGTCAATCCTGCTTAGAATAGATTGAGGAGGCTGCAGCACTTGGAGGATGTACAACGGCATACAGTTCAGAACACTTTGAATCAAGAGAAGTCGCCCCCCATGGGAAAGAGCTGTTTTCTCCCAACCAACAATTTTGTTCCTGATCTTATCCAATATATCAGCATAAAGAGAGGTTTTCTTATTCCCTCGCTGTTTACAATGTTTGCTCACCACGCAACGGCTCTTGGAGCAACTAATAAGCTGCCCAGAAACAGCTTCATATCTTCGCAACAAATCCATCAATGCAACAATATTTCCATCCGAGGACTTAGCAAAAATAATAATGTCATCAGCATATGCCAAATGGGAAATCACCTGCCGGGAATCCCCATCATATTTGAGTGAGGGGATACGCTGAAAGAGAGAATCCAAACTCCTTGAAAGCCATTCGGCTGCGAGAATAAACAGAGCCGGGGAGAGGGAATCCCCTTGTCTTAGACCTGCGGGAAACTCAAAGAAACCAGTAGTGGAACCATTCAAGAGCACAAAAAAGAAACAACTTTGAACACATCTCCGTATCATAGAAATCCATTTCTAGCAAAACCCTATGCTTTCCAGAATATGGAAGAGGAACGGCCATTGAAGCCTGTCATATGCTTTGGCCATGTCCAATTTAAGGATAAGCTTGTCACCTTGACCTTTCACATTTAGCCAATGGACTAACTCTTGTGCTAAAAGAATGTTATCTTGAATGGACCGTCCAACCACAAAACCACTCTGAGCTGCGGAGATCAAATTTGGCAAGACACGGCTCAACCGCTTATAGATGAGTTTAGAGATGATCTTATTGGTGACATTACATAGATTGATCGGTCTATAATCAACCCAAGAGGAGGTTGTGTTGGTCTTGGGAATTAGCACTAAAGTAGTAGCTTTGAACCCTTTAGGCATTTGGCTCCCATCAAAGAAGTCCAGAATTGCCTCAAAAATATCCTGCCCCACTATATCCCAGCATATCTGAAAGAGAAGAGAAGTATATCCATCGGGCCCAGCCACACTATCGGGACTGATATCAAACACAACTTCCTTCACCTCATCCAAAGTCGGTGTGACATAGAGGTTATTAGAGTCTGACTTCGAAATAAGTTCAGGAATACAAGCAAAGTCATCCAGTAGCATCTCTTCCCCCCCCCCCCCGAACTCAGAAGCTTCTGGAAGAAGGCCACAGCTGATTGTTTAATGTCGAGTGGACTCGTGAGAACTTAATCTCCTTCCAAAATAGTGTGGATGGCTGCTCGTGCTCGTTTCTTTTTAACCAGTGAGTGAAAGAATTTAGTGTTGCGCTCCCCTTCTGCTGCCCATTTACAGGCAGCTTTCTGCTTCCATTATCTCTCTTGCATTGCTAAAGATTTCGTGAGCTCTGCACTTGATCTGTTCAAGTTGATTAGGTTGTGTTCTGAGGGATCTTACTCGAAAAGGCGCTCGCAATTCTGAACAGCAGCCTCCTTAGCAGCCACAACATCAAAGATATTACCAAAAACATGTTTATTCCACCATTTCAGGCGTTGTTTGAGTCGGCCAAGCTTGCGTTGAAGTTTCACCATCCCTGTTTCTACGATAGGTATATTCCAGTTACGCTGAACTTCCTCCAAAAATCCATGGTGGTGACACCACATGTGTAGAAATCGAAATGAGGATGGCCCTTTGAAAGCATTATTCTCCAAATGAATCAGCAATGGAACATGATCAGATTTGTGTAGGGATAGGAGACATACTCGGGTGGTCGAGAATAGGTCAGCCCACTCGTTAGAAAACAACACCCTATCCAGTCGCTTCCATTTCCTCTTCTTATCCGTCCAAGTAAACTGACTCCCAATGCAGCCCGCATCTTGTAGCTCACAGTCTTGTACAAAGTTTGCAAATTCTTCAATATCCCCCAGCCTTGGAGTAGCACAACCTTTCATCTCGGAAACAGTCAGCACTGTATTAAAATCCCCGGCCACAAGCCAAGGGGAAGATGTGCAAATATTTCTCAATCCATCCCATAACTCGCGCCGTTCACATCTCGAGCATTTGGCATATACAAAAGAACAAAAAAATGGCTTAGCCACTGAAGGATGAGAGACTTCAATATGGATAAACTGTTCATGATTCTCAAGAATATTAATACAAGTGCTAAAGTCAGAGAAGACACAACTTGGTCAAAACCAAATCTACGAGTCATAAAGCTAGCATCTAGATCAGTCATTGGCTCAATGATAACAAGAATATTTAGCTTCTTTTTTTTCCTCAAGCGATGTAAATAACTTTGGGTATTTGAATTGGCAATACCTCTAATATTCCACACCATTATGTTTAAATTCATTAATAATTGATGAAGAAAATACCTTCTTTAGCGGGTTTACTTTTGCTCCTGGTTTGTCTCTGAGTTCGAGGTGGCACGTCGGGCTTCTTGACTGTATTTTTCCTCTGTGTAAATTCTGAGTCTTGCAAATATATATTATCTTGTTGTTGTTTCTGCTTTTTTTTTTTAAAAGGAAAAGAATAGTAACTTCAACACTTCAATGAACTATTATCAAGATTTTCTATTTTTCTCCATGGACACAAATGAGAAAAGAGGAGGGGCAATTATTATTACATACAGAAATCATCAAAGTGCTACACACAAAAACATTAACTGTTAAACAAATAAAAAGGTGCGACATTAGGCGGAGGGTTGTTAAACACTTGAAATACAACCCTTCAATCAATTACCAAGAGATGGGTGTTAATAATTTACCATTTAAAAAAATTTACGCATATTCAATAGAATAAAATAAAACAAAAACAAAAACAACTTAAAAATATTATTTTAAGACACTTTAATCTGATTTAGATAAACCTTGAACTAATACTATGAGGAAGTTGCAATGTTATGAACACGTGTCTTCAATTCCTTGTTCATTGCCATTCGGAGATTAGTCAAAAATTCGTTACAGATTTAAACTGAAATTTAACTGTAAGTTAAAGAATTTGAGTACAACTAATAAAATAAAACAAAATATATGTATATATATGATAAATAAAGAATTTGGAAAACCACGATATTAAAAATGTTTTTACTATCATTTACTTAAAGTTATAAATATTAGAATTGTCCAATATAATTTTGGAAAGTACCTCTTTCTACAAGAATTAGATACATCAATTTTTCACTAGGATTAGATATACCAACACAATGAAGTAAAATCGGAACTGCTTACCCAATTTAATTGCGGGTTAATTGTAATTTTGTTCCCATAAGTATGCCTTTGTTCAATTTTAGTCCTATTCGTTTCAAATTTATAAATTTTGGTCCCATATGTTTCAATTTTCTCAATTTTCATCCCATATGTTTCAAATTTTAGCAATTTAGGGACTTTTTGGAAATTCTGCCTAATCTTTAATAGAGAAGGCACACGCGCCTTACGTGGTCGTTAAATCCCATACATTTCAAATTTTCTAAAAAGTCCCAAAATTGCAAAAAAAATGAAACGTATGGGACCAAAATTGAGAAAATTAAAATGAATGGGACCAAAATTGGATGGAATTTGGGTCTCACATGAGGTGCGCGTGCCTTCGCTGTTAAAGATTAGACGAAATTTCAGAAAAGTCCCAAAATTGCAAAAATTTAAAATATATGGGACCAAAATTAAGAAAATTGAAATGAATGGAACCAAAATTGGACAAAGGCATACTTATGGGACCAAAATTGCAATAAACCCTGTAATTGCAATCCATAGTCCTAGCGTGTCATATAACATTTGAAGAAACACCTTGAATAAACTGTTTCACATTGCTCAAAAAATCATCTTTCTACAACCATTTGATTTGTTCTAAAGAGTACGTACCATCCTCATTGCTTTTAATTTCTTTTATGGGCACCATGATTACAACAGAAAATTACTATTGTTAACTTGCAGGGAAAAATTTCCTTAAATAATAAAACTTGCAATAAAATAAAATAGGATAATGCGTACAGCTTAAAGTACTTTATTAAGAATAATTATTTCAACACTATGCAGGTGTTTTCTTGAAAAATTTATTGCTCCCACGATACAAGCACTCAAGCAGTTCTATTAATAAACTGCAATTTGTGAATAGATACACCAATCATCCATATAAGAAACTGCCAAGAAAAATATCAATAAGATAATAAAGAAAATATGACTATATATTGTGTATGACCAAGACAATATATATATATATATCTATACTATTATAAAAAGAAAACCTTTTTGTCTCACAAATGACGGTTATTTATGCGATTTTACAAAATTTGTCCTTCAATTTTATGTGAAATAATATAGATATGTAAAATTATGGCTAAAATTGAAAATTTACATGAAATCAATTCAATTCGGATAACAAATTTTGATGTGTCAATTTTACCCCTTTAATTAGTAAACACATGCAATAAATAAGCAAATGAAAAGGCCATTATTGTAATATTACATTCAATTTAAAAAACCCATGTTCTCAACCAACAAACCACTTCCTCTAATTACAATTATTTGGTTTTTTTTCTTTTTGTTTATTCTTTATCATGTAACTTTATTTCATTTAATTATTTTATTTTTAAATTATTATAATTTAATAAATTATTTCAAATAATTCTCAAAAGAGTATTCTTATTAAAGAAATTTAATAAAGCATTTATATTTTCATCATAAAAAAAATTTAACTACTTAATTGATATATATATGTTTTATATTTTGCATACATATAGAGTGCACGGTATTGCAAGTGTATATATATATATATATATATATATAGAGTTGGTTTCCAACTTAAAAAATGAAGAAGAGCTGTGTCTTGAAAGACAACCTTTGGAGTAAAGAAATACTTTGAACAGTCACAATTCTTGGATTAAAAAAAATTCCAAACAGTTCGATCATATACACCGCTATTACAGGCACCAAAAAAACATCAAATTATGTTATCAAATAGTTGTTTTACACAAACCACTCACAAATGGGTCGGAAGGCGTAAATCACCAACAGCCACAACATCTCATACTATACAATATGAACAAGAACAAATAGCCCAAAACATAACAAATACTATCCCACATTTTTTATATATTTTTTTATTAGTTCTTAAAATTAGATTATTGGTTCATCTGGACATCAAAATTTGTTCTTAAAAGGATCTATTTGGGAAACAATGAGTTGAGGCAGTGATATTATCTTTAAAATTTATATGATGATCATATAAAACAAGTTGGTCGAAAACTACTTATTTCTTATGTATGAAAATAATTATATACAAATGATATAATTAAATATGTATTAAATTTAAGAGATGAAATATAAATTTAGAATAAAAAAAATCCTATTCGGTATAAGAAACTTCAAGTCGGTAAGCCCATGCACCGCAAAAATTATATGCACATAAAAATAGCAAATAAGTTCTTACTAGGAATGAGCATACATTTTTAAAAATCGCCCGCACCAGACCGAACTGCACTGTTTTTGTCAATTATTTGTGTTAGAAGATGTAATAGAATATTTAGTAGGCTAGCATATTATGGTAGGATTAGGATTCCTATATCAATTAGGATTCTAATATTACTTTGTTACCTTATTTCTAGTTTGCTTAGAACTCTTGTATTCTTCTATTTCCAACTCTATATGAAGGAGATAGGAGACTATGAATAATATACGAACATATTTTTCTCTTCCAACATGGTATCGGAGCAGGTTCGAAAGAAGAAGAAGAAAAAAAAAAGGCGGTAGAAACATATGCTAACACCTCTTCTTCCGGCGACCCACCCTTCCCTATTGTCGTTGCTATTGAATCTTCTCCAAACTTCCCCATACTCCTCACCTGTCGTCGTTGCTATTGAAACTTCTCCAAACTTAGCCTCACCAAAATATTCTAAACTTATTATTCTATTTCCAACTCTATATGAAGGAGATAGGAGACTATGAATAATAAATGAACATATTTTTCTCTTCCAACAATTTGAAAAAACCGTGGTTCAAGAATTATGTACAAAACCACACAGCAAAATTGATTTGGTTCTAATTCTCCTCAAACCGCACCGAATTGAACCACTTACATATATATATATATATATATATACATATATATATATATCAATCTATCCATTTTTTAGCTTGAACTCTTCAATGTATAAGTTAAATTCACTAATCACATTTCAAATTATTTCAAATTTTATTAGTTATTGCTTTAATCGTTCAATATTTCAAATACACCTAACCAATCATTACTAAATTATGCATGAACTAAAACTTTAGTATGTTATATTAGCCAAAATCTTAAGAAGTTGTGTAGTAAAATCAATATTATTGCCTGAGCTTAATTTAAATATGCAAAATCTCATTACATCTATTAGTTTTATGGACTCTATACATTTAGTCTTTATACTTTTATTATAAAAAGTTTATTTTCATGTGTTGAATTTTTAATATAAATTTAAATAATTTATTCATATTAGAAGATGATAGTTTTGTTACTTTTGTCTAATTAATTTTTTTTCTTGTTTAAAATTAACGAACCGCACCGCACCGTACCGAACCGAACCGAACCGCTTAAAACTGCACTTTCGATTTTAATTTAAAAAATCATAATTTAAAATATATTTAAAAAAAACCGCACATAGCAAATTAATTTTAAATATGTTCAAAAAATCGAAACCAAACTGCCATCAACCCTAGTTCTTACAACTTTATTGTTCGGTCAACAGCAGACAGGCAACAACAGTACATGCATTAATAAATGGTGAAGAAAAAACGAAGAGATTTCCTGAAGTTTATTGGTCCAATAGTTTTATATATTTTCATATTTACATTTTTATAATACGTTTTACGAAAACATGAACTAAAACTCTTAGGACACACACACTTTACTAATCGGTCAGATAATTTACTAATCGATCGGTACACTCGATCAGTGTGCAAAATAAAAATAAAATATAACTTAATTATATATTTAAATTGTGAATATAAAATTAAAATACTTATTGGATTTTATACATGATTATATATATTTTTAATTATTTATAATGTATTTTATTAAATTTATTATAGAAAGAGAAAGTTAAAAAAATGATAAAAGTGACCTAGAAAAATATATATATTGATATAAGAGAGAAAAGAAGAAAAGAAAGGAATTAAAAATACCTTAATAGTGGAAGATAAGAGAGGATAGAGAAAAGAAATTAGAGATGTGACACACCAAAGAGACCAAAGTGATGGGTGTCGAATCCACCAAAATAAATCATACTACTCCTAAATACAAATAAACTTGTAAATATGGTGAGTAGGTCGATCCCACAGGGAATAACTTATTGACGAATTTCTAAGATATCAAAGTGTTTGAAGTAAAAAAAAAAGGGTTTTGAATCAAATGTTAACGAAACAAAATAAGAGGTAGGAATAAATTAAAAATGAATCTATATAAACTAAAACCTCAGTCAAGGGGTAATTAATAGTACAAATATATACAAAATTCACTTTTTCCAACTTTATTTTTTTCAGTTAAGAAATTATAATATGAACAATACTTATAAAAGGGTATGATGAACAATTTTCGGTCGTCAAAATATATCTATGCAAATAATTTCATGAATTTTCTCATAAATTGCCCAAAGATATTTTTACTATTTTATGAAATATTTATTTAATTAATTTAGTGATATTGCCTATTCTTACACACAACTGAACCAGGTATTGGTTTAATTTTTGTCTTGTTGATGAATTTTATGTTATTTCCATAGTCATTTTTATTTCATGATTCTGGTTTTATTTAAAGTATTCAATAGAATTATTAGTTAATTTTAGTTTTCTTTTACAGGGTTTCCGGTTCAACTTACATATTAATTCAACGATAGATTTTGTTTTCTATTTTCAGAATTTTTAGATGCATTTATTTCACCAATTACCATGTCCAGTGAAAAACATTTCTATTGATTTTATAAGTTTGAAATACTACTTTAGCTAGCATTTGACATTTGATTGCTTCAAACGTTTAATTCTTCATATCCTCAAACTTGCCATTGTAAAATGGGAAGAATATGGTATTTAAGAAAGACGTGATAAGAAACAGAATTTCCTTCTACAGTTTTGCAATCAGTTAATGTTGACATACATCTTATGGTATAAGAGAATATATGAAAGGTGTATAAGTTGTTTGCAAAACTAACATCTTTTGTCCCACATTGAATTTATTATGTAATATTTATTGCCTTATAAGCATAAATGATATTACTAATACTAAATTGCGGAACTTAAGAGTAGACTTGAGAGGTCACATAGTCGCGTTGCTTAGTCGCATTGGTGCTTTAGGCACACGTACGAATCGTTGCGAGAAGACAAGCCAAGAGCATGTATTTTGGTCGGGGCTTGACCCAAATTGCGAACAAGCCAAATATCATCAATAAAATATTTGAATTTGAATCACTTTGTTGGTTGATAGTGTATAGTTTTAATTCTTGAAACTATTGGAATTACAAACGTTTTGTATTTAGTGGCTATAACTGCTTAGACCACTAACTTGAAACTACTGCAGGTTACAAAATGTTTAATCCAGCCTTCAATATCTAATTAGTATAAATATGCCCCATACCTGTTTTGTCTAGTCGTCATTCAAAAAAAGAACAATCACTTTTGTTTTCAAAAAAAGAACAATGACTATTGCTGAAACCATTTTCTTAGAGGCTTGACAAATATCCTGGAGGTGTATTGCCTATAACCTCTAGCAAACCGTTCCTGGTGGGGGCAATAGAAATCTTAAGGACAGGGATTACCCGTGTCATCCTTATGTTTTCAGCCTACATATTTTCTTATCAATCTTACGGTTCCTATAGCGATGGATTCAGAATCGTTCATGATTATGAACCAGGACTTTGTCAAGTTGGGTCGTTTTGATGGCAACGACTTCAGTCGTTGGCAAGAGAAAATGGAATTCTTGCTTACTGTACTAAAAATTGCGTATGTGTTGGTTCCTAACCTCCAACCTATTCCAGAAGATCCTCCACTCACTGAAGGTCCGCTTGTTGCTGGACAACCAATGCATGAGGAAGTGGTCAACTCATTTCAAGAGCAACGAACCAAGAGGGCAGAAGATAAGGAGGTGGCATGTGGGCATATCCTCAATACTCTTTCAAATCGCTCGTATGATTTCTACGCAAATGTCAAGTCACCAAGGGTGTTATGGGAGGCTTTGGAATACAAATACAAGGCTGAGGAAGAAGGTAGTAATAAATATTTACTATCTAAATATTTGAATTTTGGAATGATTGGCGATAAACCTATACTAGAGCAAGTGCATGAGGTTCAGGTTATTGTCAAAATATTGATATGTGTGAAGATAGTCTTACCTAAAATGTTCCAAGTTGGTGTGATAATTGCTAAACTTCCACCAACTTGGAAAGACTATGCCAAAAATTTGATGCACAAATCCGAGGACTTCTTCTTGGATAAAATTCGAAAGCATCTATGTATTGAAGAAGAAGCTCAAAAATGCAATGCTAAGAATTTGACTCAAGGACAGTCAAGTGTACACTATGTAGAGGCAGGACCATCTAAGAAAAAAGGTCCAGCTATTAAGAAAAACAAAGGAACATTTAAACAATCTAGACAGAAAAATAAGCCCGATCCTACTAAAAGAAAAGGCAAGTGTCATGTTTTTGGAGAAACAGGACACTATACTAGAGAATGTTCAAAGCATAAAAGTGGTAATGGCTTAGCAAATATGGTTGAGGAGAACCTTGTTGCCATGGTTTTGGATCTTAGTCTTAATGTGACTATGATTTCTGAAGTCAACGTAACATGTGAACTCTCTGGCTGGTGGCTGGATTTCAGGGCCACTGTTTACATTTGCAACAATAGGAGACTTTTCAAAATTTTTGAGGAAGCTGTTGGACAAGAAGTTCAAATGGGAAACATTTCTTGTGCTAGTGTTGGAGGCAAAGAAACTGTGGAAATCAACTTCACTTCTGAGAAGAAATTAACCTTGCTTAATGTTCTGTTTGTTCCTGAAGTTAGGAAAAGTTTGATTTCTATTGATCTTTTAGATAAGAAGGGTTTCAAAATTTCTGTTGAGTCCGGCAAAGTCATTCTTACAAAGAATAGGGACTTTGTTGGAAAAGGATATGCTTACAATGGGATTTACAAGATGTCTATCAATAATATGAATTTTATTTTCATTTAAATGAGTTCTTCAATTTCTTGGTGGCATAGTCGATTAGGACATATTTACTCAAAGAATTTGAAAAATATGCATGCAATGGGATTAATAAATATTGGTAAATATGAACTTGATAAATGCAAAGTATGTGTTAAATCAAAAATTGTGAGAAAACCTTTTCCCCATGTTCAAAGGGAGTCACAATTGTTAAACCTAATACCTACTGATATCTGTGAATTAAATGGAGTATTGACTAGAGGTGGAAAGCGATATTTCATAACTTTCATAGACGATGCTAGTCATTTTTGCCATGTTTATTTGTTAAGAATAAAAGATGAAGCATTTAGCTTATTTAAAAAATATAAGTCAGAAGTAGAAAATCAATTTGAGAAGAAGATTAAAATTCTACATACTGATCGAGGCATGGAATATTGTTTCAATGAGTTTGATGCATTTTGTGAAGAAAATAGGCATCATTCACCAAACAATTGATGGGTATTAACCGCAGCAAAATGGTATCGTAAAAAGGAAAAATCGTACTTTTCTTGATATGATAAATTGTAGGTTGAATCATGCTAGTCTACCTGATAATTTATGGGGTGAAGCGCTTTTAACCGCTTGTCATATTTTAAATAGGATTCCTAGTATAGTCGTGAAAACTAGTCCTTATGAAATATGGAAGGGTAGAAAGCGTAACATAAATTATTTAAAGTGTGGGGGTGTGTTGCTTACTTTCGAGTTCCTGATCCTAAGAGGACCAAGTTAGGGGCTAGCGCTATTAAGAGCATAGTTGTTGGATACGATGCTAATAGCAAAGCCTATAGGCTCCTTGATTTGGAGCCTAACATGATAACTGAGTTGAGGGAAGTGGACTTTTTTGAAAGTAAATTTTGAAAAGATGTTGAAAAAATTAATCTACCTACACCAGGTGAGTCTAGAGGTCCAATAAGGTCTATATTGAGATTGAGGAGCCTAGTGTTCCAAAGAAATCAAATGGACCTAGAAGGAGTACTAGAGCCAGAAAGGAGAAGAGTTTAGACAAAGACTTTATTTCTTCTCAATCATTATTATTTTTGATAGAGGGGACCAAAATAATAAGGTGGTAAATGAAGTACCTTATGTATATAGCCTTGAGACTAATCCTAAATCATTTAAGGAGGCTATGACTTCTAGAGATGCTGCTTTCTGGAAAGAAGTTGTAAATGATGAAATGGATTCAATCTTAGGAAATAATACATGGGTACTAACTAATTTACCTAAAGGCTCTAAACCCATTGGGTGCAAATGGGTATTCAGAAGAAAATATAATATTGATGGTACAATTTCTGCTTTTAAGGCAAGATTAGTAGCCAAAGGGTTTAGATAAGTTGAGGGAATTGATTATTTTGACACTTGTGCGCCGGTAGCACGAGCTGCTTCCATTAGAATTGCTTTTGCTTTGGCTTCTCTTTATGATCTGTTTGTTCATCAAATGGATGAAAAGACATCCTGTTAGAATGGCATTTTGAATGAGGAAGTCTATATGGAACAACTCGAAGGTTTGTTGCTCCGGGAAATGAAAGAAAAGTGTGCAAACTAATTAAATCTCTTTATGCTCTAAAACAATGACCAAAAGAGTGGCACGAAAAGTTCAACACTGCTATCTTGAATTTTGAATTTAAGTAAAATAGTGCAGATAGGTGCTTATACTCTAAAACCATGCCAGACTATATGGTGATAGTTTGTCTGTATGTTGATCATTAGCATGAATATGGTTGGAGTGAATGAGACTAAGAAGTATCAATCCTCTGTCTTAAGATAAAAGACTTAGGCCAAGTGGATACAATTTTAGGAATAAAAGTTAAAAAACATAGTGGGGGTTTTGTACTAAATCAAACCCATTATGTTGATAAATTATTGACTAAGTTTAGTCATCTCGAGATCAAGGAGGTGAACATGCCATTTGACAATGCAGTTAAACTAAAAGAAAATTCTGGTAGAGCAGTTACACAACTTGAGTATGCAAGTGCTACAGGTAACCTTATGTATGCAATGCAATGCACTAGGCCAGATATCACTTTTGCAGTTTCTAAACTTTGTAGATATACAAGTAGCCGAAATGGTGATCATTGGAGAGCTATTAGTCGGTACTTGGTTATCTTAAGACGATTGGGAGTATGGGACTATTTTATGATGAGTTTCCTAGAGTAGGATACTTAGTTGTGAGCTGGATAAATATTGCGGGAGATAATAAGTCCATAACTAGATGGATTTTCACTCTTTCCAGTGGGGTTGTTTCTTGGGCAAGCAAAAAACTGACGTGCATTTCCCATTCTATCATGGAGTCAGAGTTTTTAGCCTTAGCACAAGATGGACAAGAGCCTGATTGGATAAGAAATATGTTGCTAGACATAAATCTTTGGCCAATCCCAATGCCTCCAATTTCACTATATTGTGATAGTGAAGCTAACCTCACTAAAGCATATAGGGGTACTTATAATGGTAAGTCTAGACATATTGGTCTAAGACATGAATCATGAGACAATTAATACGTGATGGTATATAACAATTATCTATGTCGAGTCAAGTAAGAACTTGGTAGATCCATTTACTGAGCCCTTGACGAGAGACTTGGTAAATTTAACTACACAAGATATGGGGCTGAAACCACTTTGAGCCAAGGGTGATGGTAACCCAACCTATAACTAGGTTACCCAGACTATATATGTTCAATGGGAAAAGCAAGTTATAGTTGCTGGTTGTGTTACTACTTTGTGATCTCATGTGTAGGTTATCGTAGTGACTTGTGTTGTGTGATAGAGGTTGAGCTATGCTCTTAACAAAATGTTGCACTTTCAGTGACAGAATTGCATGGGAAATATTTTGCCTATATGAAACCAGAAGTGGAGCCGCTTTTTATAGAGAGGCATGGTTTACTCTCTTAAAGGTTCACGAAATTGGATATTGCGCATGGCCATAAAAGTGCAAAACAATATGATTGTTTGTTATAGAGGAAGGAATGTGTGTGCGATGACTCCGATTATGTTATGAGGAGTATAGGTTCAATCTGCGGACACTATCTACTTCGATATGATCTCGAGTTATTAGCACTAAGAGAAGGTTCAATGTTAGTCACACCTTTTTTTATGCACGTAGTCCTTAGAGATGATTAATAGAGGATTGTTTGGACAAATGTAGTTTTCCAAACAAGTGTGGGATTGTTGATATACTCCTTGTAATATAAGAGAGTATATGAAAGGTGCATAAGTCACATTATGATTTTCCTGTATTAATTTTCTACTTATTCATACAATATGTCTCGTTTTTAATTAATTTTGTTAATTTTCTTTATTCACACAAATATTGAGTCTGTAAACAAATAAATTACAAGACAAGAAAAATATATGACACAAAATTTGTAATTTAAAGAAAAGCATAGAATTAAAAAGGAAAATAATCTCCTAGAGACTAATCCCCTAATTCTTTTCTCTGAATTTGTTTTCCAAGGGCTTGGAACTTGTTCTCGGATGAACGACATGATTCCCTCCTAGATTTTCTAGGCGGAAGTCATGATGTACCTTGATGTCAAAGGTCAGCTTGAAACCAAAGCTCTTGAAGTACTTACGCTTTGAAGCCAATAGAGAACCTTTACGGATGCAACACGTTGTCGTAATGATCACTTGCGATTTTAAGATTTAAGAATTGTGAGAGCTCTTACGAATATCATATACTTGTGAACTTGTTTATGTCTACCCTTTTGAGATCCAAATAGCCCTCTTTTAGGGGCATTTGTGTAGGGTCTTTTGATTGCTACCAACTTATTCAGTATTTATCTCTTTAATATAAATTATTTTTAAATAGAAAAATACTATTTGTGTGTCATGATTTGATTGGCTCACATGCCAAAATCCAGCGCTACTTTTCGTCATTTGATTTGTTTTGCACTTTCAAGCTGCATAACTTGATTTAATTAGCCGGGACACTTCACATTTGACAACTGGTGGCGCTTCATTTGCTAGTGGGATAAATATTGAAATATCAATTAAAAATAACTATTCAACATTGGAATTAAATTTAGGGAATTCCGAAATGAAAATAGAAAATTTGATTGATATTTAATATTTTAATTTACACTTGCCAATTTTTAATTGGATGAAAAATAATCATCAACAAATGCCTCCATTTCATGGCTCAATGAAGAATGTGCCAAATATTTGTGTGTGAGAGGCAAGACTTGAATTACTAACTCTCTTTTCATTTTTCTAAATGTGGGAACAAGTTACATGATCATGGACTTTCGATCAATAAAATCCATATATCTCTTCATTTGTATTGAGACTTAATTGTTAAATGTCCCACATCGCTTAAATACAATGATGTGGTGTAGGTCATAATGATGAGGATGGAATGCGTGTTAGCCTACCATGAGGATACCCTTTGCCGTGCCAAGATCCGTGTAGTTGTTCACGCCTCACTTTTCACCTACTCTTCTAACAACCATGTCCTTCAAGCCTTCCTCGAGATATGGTGCCTTTCTACAAACACTCTGCACATCACTATTAGACAGTCGTCCATTTTTTTGTGGGAACTGATAAGTGCAAAATAATACTTCTTTTGGTGTTGATTTTGTTGAACTTATCATGTAATTTCCCATATTCGGGCCTTATTATGCAAATTTGAGTTAAATCATTATTTTATAGGTTAGAAGGGCAAAATACTATAAAGGATACAGAAAATTGAAGCCAAGCGTAGGGTATTTACACAAGATATTTTGAGTATCAACCTAATTCAAGCCATCCATAGAAGAAACAAGTTTGTATGAATGAGTACATATGCAAGATATTTCGAGTATGTACTCAGTTTTAGTCATCGGGAAGAAAAGTGAATCTGTAAGTTTGAGGATGTACCTAACTTCAGTCACCCTTGGATTCTCTATCAACTAGTTCTATTTCTTTCCCTTCTATGTATTCTTTTTCAAACTTAATATTTGTACTTTTTTTTTTAGATCCATCATGAACTAAATTATTTCGTAAGTGTAAGGGATGGTATAATTTATCCTATTACCTCAATGAAAACCCCTTGGATGTGAAAACCCCTTGGATGTGAATGATTTTATGTGCTAGGTGTGTGAATTTGGTTTAATGGCCGTAATACTTGATTAGGACTTGATCGCCCCTAATTATTAAATTTGAGAATCATTGATGAGGTCGAGAGATGATTCGCGATTGTTGCTTTGATTAAACGAAATCAATTGATATTAAAATTACTTGAGAATGTGTTTAATATTAATTGAGCCCTAAGGCGGTGTTAAATCTTAAACGAATACTTCCCAGTACTTGGATTAATTGAGTGAGAAATGGTTAGTTTTAGGCCTAGAAAGGATTGTATGAGATGATTATATAATGCTCGAGTGAGATTGTGGATACTTTAGTTCCTGACCTTCACACAACTGCAAAACCATTTAGTCTAGGGATTGGATTGGAATAGGAATTAGGTAAATGAACGTACCTTGCTCTTGAATTTAATCATATTGAGTATTTGTTATAATTTTGATTTGCGAGTATTCTTTACCTTAATATTAATTTCAAATTAGCAAAAACCCACTTCACAATTCGTCAATTTAGCTAAATAACACAAGTCACTTTCACGGGCTAAATCACAAGCCCTATGAGACTCAACATTCGGATCATCTTATATTACTTATGCGATTGCGTGCACTTGCACAGCCCCAACAAGTTTTTGGCACCTTTGCTAGGGATTGGCGCATTTGACTGTGATATTAGATTGTTTATTTAGACTAAGTTTATTTCCATTTATTTTATTTTATTTTATTTTTATTGCTACTAAATTTTTTCGCTTCTTGTGTAGGTTCTTTTAGTTTATGATCACAAGGAGTGCAATTCACAAGCGGAACTAGTGCCTCTTGACCTCAAAATCAAAAAAAGCCAACAGAAGGAGGAATAAGGAGACAAGAGATGGAATAGCTCAGGAATGAAACATGGATGGCAATCATAACAACAAAGCTAGCGATGGCAACGTTCAAAATACCCCATCGGTTGGTCAAGTGGATGCAAGAACCTTGCGGGATTTCATCGCACCCAAATCCGAAAGAACTAGAATGGGGATACAAAGACAACGTATTGAGATAAAAACCTTCGAGATTAAGCTGGCCTTGTTGAACATGGTGACCAACAATGTTCAATTTTATGGCTTACCGAACAAAAACCCTCTTCAACATCTAGATAACTTTCTTGAGCTTTGTGACACCATCAAGATTAATGGAGCGTCAGATGATGTAATAAGATTAAGGATTTTTCCTTTTTCTTTGAGGGACAAAGCTAAAGTCTGGGTCAATTCAGTGCCTAGTGGTTCAATCAGAAATTGGGACCAGCTATAGCAAGCATTATTAACCAAATACTTTCCACCGGCTAAGACTACCAAGCTATGGAATGACATCTCAACCTCTTCACAAAATGGTTGGGAGTGCCTATATGAAGCATGAGAGAGGTACCAAGAGCAGTTAAGGAGGTGTCCCCATCATGGACTACCCAAGTGGATGATGGTGCAGATGTTTTACAACGGGTCAGGGGAAAACACCAAGAGTGCGAATTATGCAATCGCTCGAGGTTCTTTGGTTACCAAAATCGTGGATGATGCTTACAACTTAATTGAGGATATGGCAATCAATAACTACCAATGGTTGGCAAAAACAACCAATTCGAAGAACTAAAGGGGTAAGTTAGAGCTCAATACTATCGCATCGTTGCAAGCTTAGGTAAGTGCTCTAACTCACAAGTTGGATTCTTTGAATGGTAATGCCTTGAATGTTAGCCCTAAAGTGTCTTGTGAATTATGTGGTGATTTTAATCATATTTCTATTGATTACTCTCTAAGGAGCCCATTCCCTATTGTTTCTAGTGAACATGTTAACTTTGTAAGCATGAACATTCATGGAAATATGCACAGAAGGCAAGCAAATAATCCATACTCCATTATGTACAACCCAGGGTGGAGGAATCACCCCAACTTCTCTTGCGGTGGCCGGAACATGAACAAAATGCGGTTTCCACCCCAAATTTTAGTGGAACTACCCACCTCAATAGGAGAAGACAAGCTCCCTAAAGATGAAAATGGACAAGTTCGTTGATGCCTTAGGGATAAAGATAGCTTCATAAGAGGAGAGTTTGAAAAGGATCAAAGGAAAGTTCAATCAAATCGCCAAGAACCACGCCTCCTCCATTCACAATTTGGAGTTTCAAGTGGGTCAATTGGCCAATGCACTAACCAATAGAATCCACGGGAATATTCCAAGTAACACTTTAGTTAACCCTAAGGAGCAATGTAATGCAATCACGCTAAGGAGTGAGAAGGAGTTGGAGCCACCGAGAGGGCCAAAAGCTGAAAGCATGAAAGAGGAAGATGTTAATGAGCATGAGGACGCAAAGGGTAATAAAAAAGAAAAAGTTGGGAAGCAAGATGAGCAAATTCCTAAGGCACAAAAAGCAAACCCTTATGAGACTAAGGTGCCTTTTCCACAACGTGTGAGGTAAGCTCAACAAAACACCAAATGAATAAGTTCTTGGAGATTTTCAAGAAGCTGCACATCAATATCCTGTTCGCCTAGGCATTGGTGAACATGCCACATTATATCAAGTTATTGAGGGAGATCAGCTCGAATAAGAGAAAGGTGGAGGAATATCAGACTTTGGCATTGGTGGAGGAGTGTAGCAGCAGCATCTCTCAAAATTTGCCTTTGAAATTAAAAGATCCAGGCAGTTTTACAATCTCTTGCATGATTAGCAAATTTAAGTTTACTAATTTTTATGAGATTTAGGTTATGGTGTTAACTTGATGCCTCTTTCTATTTTTAGGAAATTAGGAGTCGGAGATTTGTTCCCTTCTACCATTTCCTTGCAACTTGCTGATCGATCGCTCAAAACGCCCGTACGGGTAGTGGCGGATGTTTTGGTGAAAGTTGGGAAGTTTATTTTCCCAGTTGATTTTGTGGTGCTCTATGACGCCCCGAAACCTCTAATTAATTATGCAACATCTCTCATAGAACCATTTCTCCAAAACATGCTAGCACAAACACAATGAAACCCAAGCATACATACTTATATTCCAAAAGAGAGGTTTACATAATTCATTTATTACATGCACACACTCTTAACTTTCAAGTTTCTAACTTAATACATATACATAACTAACTAAACGCCTCGAAGCGACCTCCTACCTAATCCACGTTCCTATCTTCTGGTGTCTCAAATCCAGCTAAAAACATAATGAAAGCAACAATGTCAACATATACACATGTTGAGTAGAAATTCGCATAGACATAAGGTGTTCGTGTGAAATTGCATATTGTCATACGAGCACATAAACCACACATAAAACCATAGAAATTTCAGTTTTCATGATCAAATCATATAAATTTCTAGATCTGATAGAGCATCACAATTCAACACGTTGTTACCATTTTCCACCTCGGAGGGTTGCTACCTTATCTCGCCGGGCCGTAAACCAAATTCCAACCGAAACTCCCACCCAACCTATACACACCGGTGGTCATATCTCGAGTATATGCCAAAACCTACGACCCACAACCAATACATGGAACTCTCCGTCCATGCAAGATGGGAATAGGACATGGATGGCGAGAACTGGTTTAAGACCGGCAAGCCCATTGCCGCTCGGCCGAACTCTAGCCCCATCCACACCGAACACATATAGGGCCCTTACACACATAATTCCAACACATTTGAATCACAATTTTAGCATAACACAAACTGTTTCAGTGACCAGTGCACAAATTTCAGCATGGAGTAACAAAATTTCCGATTTTTTGCGAAACTGACATTAGCTCATGTAAACAGAGATTTCAAGCCTCCAAACTACCTGAAACTCTTCACATATATGTATAAGGTTGTAAAATAGACATTTATTTGGAAAAATACCGAGATTTCAGCTTACGAGAGCTAGAATTTGCAGACTGCGATGCAAAACACTTTTAGCGCGCAACCGCTGAAATTTCCAGTTCTCGTAACCCAAACCTCCAGCTTTTCAAAACCTGTTTCTACAGCTTATTCTACACAGAATTTAAAGTATATAAACCAGGTTTTTGGTTGGAAATTTTCGGATTTTCCAGCTGTGCAAAAATCGAACTTTTCAGCTTCGAAAACCAAAGTTTCTGTATGAACAGTGATTTCAGCATGTGTACACCTCAAAATTTCCAGCTTTGAACCCTTAAAATTTTAACTACTAGAACATAAATAAGACTATAAGAAGGCATAAAACATGATAACATAGAACTCAAGCATCACTTAAGCATAGGTTCAATAAATTTCAGCATGTGTACTCAAGGATTGTAACCTACCATGCATCATAAACACATACATAACTAACACGTATTGTATCCCCTTGGACCCAAGATGGAAACCAACTTGTGGTCACCTCCTAGGCCTAATTGGGAAGATAAAATACTAAGAGTTTGATAAATTCTAACCCTAACTCATGCCATCGGCCAATTTCTACCTTGATATGTCTTCTTCCTCTCCTTGTAGGGTTTGAAGTAGGGATAGTGTTGGAAGGGGTGAGAGGGTTTCAAGACTTGAAGGATATTTGGAAAATGGAATGAAAACAAGAGGAATGAAGTGTGTGTGTGTGTGTGTGGCCGGATTTTAGGGTGTGTGTGTGGTGGTTTTGGTATTTTTCCAAGTAATATTACATATATACTAATATCAAGACATAGCAATAAAATAGCATTAAGTCCTTGTCTAATTATTACCCTAATTGGCCAAGTATTTGGGTCTAAGTAGCTTAAGTGTTGCTCTACTATAACCATGGCCAACCAAGTATTCATACCTCTAGAAGGTGTATGCCAAGTGTATTTATACATTGTATTTGTCAAGCTTGGAGGATAAGACTCAAACAAGCCTAGTATTTAATATTTTCTATTTTCTCTCCCAAAACCCCTTCAAAAATTCGTCCCCCTTCCTTAAAATATCTGAAAACATAATATATTTCTTGTATATTATATAAATTTATTCATATTAGGGAAGAAAATAATATCTAGGGGTAGAAAATACAATTTACCTATACTTTAGGGGCTTTTTTGCAAAAGTTAGAAAAGTTACAAGAAAATCTACTAAGACTAAGTATATATACATATATAAACCATGTATATATATATATTTATCTATGTATCCCTATATTTCTTGAATTTTATAGTTGTATGGCGATTAACTAAAACGAGAATGAATCCTACACGTGTACATGTTGCACTCAAAACGAACATGTACCAAAAAGTATGAAAATAATGAACACTCATACATAGAAACATGTAAATTGTTCACATTTAGGTATATAGGTATATCTATATATATATATATATATAATCAAAAGGAAAATTCGGGTCCTTACATGCTCGACCTTGAGAATGACAACGATGTGTCTTTAATCTTAGGGAAGCCTTTCATGAATACCGAGAGAGCTTTGATAGATGTTAATGCAGGAAAACTAACCTCAGACTTGGGGATAAGAGTATAGACTTTGTTGTTTTTAAGGCTGTTAAATACTACAATGGGGATGATCAGTGCATAAGACTGGAGGCAACTGATGATTTCATGAGAGAAGTGATGGAGAAAACTAAGAGTGACGAGGAAGGGGAGAATTTAAAGAGTGAGAAAGATGAATGAGAAAGTGAACCAATGTACAAATAATTACTAGAAACCTTGAGTCCTACACCCCCCCATGTATTTAGCCACCTAAGTTAGAGATTAAGCCTTTACCACAGAATCTGGAATATGCCTTTTCGGCGAAGAATGAAACCTTATAAATCATTTTAGGTCCTCCGTTGCTAGGGAGCAAAAAAAAGAGAACTGTGAGGCTAATCAAGGGTAGAATTAAAGCAATGGGGTACCAAGCGCCTAACATCAAGGGTATTAGGCCTTCCGTAGGCATACATGAAGTCTTGATGGAAGATGATGCACGAGGTGAGAGAAAAAGAAGTGGCACATTGCCCACATCTTGAAGAAGAAGCTCCACAACGGACAACAAGAGTTCTTATACTCTAGGTTGCATCTTTTCCCTAAAAAGTTAAAATCTTATTGGACAAGTCCATTTCGGGTGGCGAAGGTATTTTCCTATGGAATGTTTGAAGGCATATGTGAGTGGAGATGTGGACCGAGTAGGGTCAACATCATACGTCTACCTCATTCATTAAAAATGTCGAAAGGAGTCATGCTAAAGACTATAAACTAGCGCTTTTTAGGAGGCAACCCAAAATTTTATGTTTTTATGTTATTGAATTTCTTTAAGTTTATTTGTACGTATTTTTAGGTAGACCACTTGACATTATGATATGATTTTTGCTTGAATTTTGGTATGCCGGAGAATTTTCAAGTTTGGATGTCTAGGTACATACGCGAAAATTGTTTTGCTTCAGCACCACCACCAAAGGAGGAGGAGGATGAGACGGAGTTCTATGATGCCATCGGACCTCAAGTGTTTTCAACCGTTTTCTTTACTTTCCATTAATGTTTTTATTTCTATAATATTAGTAGTTCTAGTCTTCGTTGTGCCTCTTGTCTGAACTTATTTTTTGTACTTTGGGGACAAAGTACCCCCTAAGTGTGGGGGGATTTCAATTGCCTAGGATAAAACTTGTGAGTTTAATTTTTGTTAGTGGTGTTTGTGGAATTTGAACAAGAGCTGTATATCAGTTGGAAATCAGGACGGTGAGGCAAAAAGAGTCATCTCTGATGATTCGTGTCTTGGTATAACAACGCCACGTACAATTCAAGTTCAATTCTATTGATGATAGCTTTATGATTGTTGGTGGAAATTTGTTTTGTGTCGTTCTGTTTTGTGTCATTCTTGGAATACACGTGCTTTAGTGAAATTCCTTATTCTGTGATGATTTTATGCTATGAAACGCTATATTTAGAACAATGAGCATGCACGAAGCATTTTGTGTGCACTTGAAAAAATGATTGTTGTTGTTATACGATTCCCTAACTACTTTGAGCACATGATTTGAGCAATGATTGCTAAATGATTTAGAAAAAATCTATATTCTTGTGAGAAGGTTTTGCATGAGCTTTAATGCATTTGGACACTAGAATCGATTTGATTTCTTGTTGAGGCAAAATCCTAGACTATGTTAAATTGGGAGATGACTTAAGCCATTTTTGAAAAATTTTGAGCCATAATTGCCTATTTGTTTGTTAAACTTAGCCTTTGTGTCCCCTTTGAGCCTACATTGTGCTTAGTTTTCTTGATAACCACACTACAAGCCTAAAAGAACAATGTCCATACATCCCTATCCTTTCTATACACTATGCTTGAATTGTGATCTTTGTCGGAGTTATGTGGTGGAGATGTAAAATTATGAGGGGATGATATGAAAAAGAAAAAGATGGTTATATGTTTGGGATATACTAGCTTGCTTTAGATAAAAAACAAATTGCAGAAGAAAAAAAAGAGAAAAAAGAGAAGAAAAATAAAGAGAGAAAAAAATTTACAAAAGAAAAAAAGAAAAAAAAAGAAGAAAAGAGAGAGAGAGAGAGAGAGAGAGAAAGGAGACGAAAAAGAAGCGAGTTAGCCCTCTCAAGCATATAAGAAAAAAAAGGAGGAAAAAAGAAAAGAAAAAGGGGTACATTGAGAGTGATGGTCTTTGAATAAGTTTGGGGGAGTGGAACGCATGAATAATGCCTAAAAACTCCAACTCGTCCAATTTAAGTAACTTGGGTGCATAAGCCACTACTCTTATGTATTTTCCTACCTTTCACCCAAGCCCTACATTACAAGTTTAATAAAGCCCTATCGATCCCCGACTTATCATTGTTTACATTAATGGAGATAAGAATGAAAAATCGACTTATGGGGTCCATATTTTACGCCTATTGCATGAATATAAATTGATCCAGATCGTTGGTGATTGTTGCTCTTGATCATAACATATGCGATAACACAGGGGATGCTTGATAATGGTAATTGTTTCTGGTGTGTACATGAAATTTTGATTGCTTGCACATTGAACCAATGACATAGTGGTTAATAGTTTCTGAGAAATAAAATGGAGTTTTGCTTTGGTACGTGGTATTCCAAGAATGAGCTTCGACTGTGTCTGTTTCCCCGTGTTGTTAGTTTTGAGTTGCTCAAGGGCGAGCAACATTTAAGTTTGGGGGAATTGATAAGTCCGAAATAATACTTGATTTTGGTGTTTATTTTGTTGGACTTATCATGTATTTTTCCTTATTCGGGCCTTATTATGTGCAAATTTGAGTTAAATCGTTGTTGTACATGTTAGAAGGGCAAAATACCATTAAGGACACGGAAAATTGAAGTCGGGAGTTCAGTATTTACACAAGATATTTTGAGTATCAACCCAATTCAAGTCATCTGGAGAACAAATAAGTTTGTATGAATGAGTACATACGCAAGATATTTCGAGTATGTACCTAGTTTCAATCATCAGGAGGAAAAGTGAATCTGCAAGTTTGTGTATGTACCCAAAATTTTTTGGTTATGTACTCAAAGTCCGCGAAAGAAATTAAAAACTTTCCTTATTTGATTACGACTGATTAGGAAATTAAAAAGGGCAGATTTTCCCCCTTTTAAGTCCAATTTCAGGCACAAACTGTTATTACATATTGTCCTAGGGTTTTTAGAGATTAGAATTTCCTCTTTCAATTTTTAGTTAGTTTTTTATCTTCTCAAGATGGAGATTGAAGAGAGTTGAAGGCAGAGTCAGGAGCAACGATTGGAAGGAATTTCATCCTTGGATTCTCCACCAACTAGTTCTATTTCTTTCCTTTCTATGTATTCTTTTTCAAACTTCCTATTTGGTTTTTTTAGATCCATCATGAACTAAATTATTTGTTTAATGTAAGGGATGGTATAATTTTTTATATTACCTATTCTATGAAACCACCTTGGATGTGAATGATTTCATATGCTTCGTGTGTGAATTTGGTTCAATGGTCGTAATGTTTGATTAGGGCTTGATTACCCATAATTTTTAAATTTGAGAATCGTTGATGAGGTCGAGAGACGATTTGTGATTTTTGCTCTCATTCCAAAAGGTTGCACAAAGTTTTGTTGAATACTTCAGCCAAGCCATTTGTAGTAGTATTATACATGGATGAGTTTTGCTCCTTGACCCCAAACTGAAGGCATAACTTATCTATCAACTTGTTGTAGAAAGAACCTTCCTTATCAGTAAAGATGTACCGAGGCACTCCATACCTTAAAATCATGTTGTAATGGATGAATTCAATTACAGCTTCTTTCTTCAATTGTTTTACTGGTATCACTTTAGCCCATTTAGAAAAGTAATTGGTTGCCGCCAATATGTAAGCATGCTTGCCTGAAGACTTGGGAATGATTGGTCCCACCACATCAAGACCCCATGCATCAAATGGCTATGAAGCTACTATAGGATGTAAAGGGTTTGGGATTTAGTGAATGAGATTAGCATGCATCTGACAAGCCTAACGTCACTTTGTGAAGTCCAAACAATCTTTAACCATTGTGGACCTATAATAACCCATCCTTTTGATTTGAAAATGGAGTGACGGACCTGATTGATGAGCTCCACAAACTCTAGAATGTGCTTTAAGCATGGCTTCCACTACTTCTTCCTCGCCTCATCGACATTGGCAGTTTCCTTCAAAAGATTATCAGTATAATGTATCTTTGTATATGATAAAGGGAGATGATCTCTGTCGTACCTCTATTTTGTGATGGGGGTTTTGTGGCAACTTTCCATTCTTCAAGTAGTCAACCAATGGTATTCTCCAGTCGTTGTCTTCACTAGCTACGATTGATGTGGCCATTGAGTCTTCATGGTCTAGCTCATCGAATAAAGGCTCAACCCATCGATTACATACTAGGACATCCATTGTTCCACCATTTGAGAGCGCTAAACTAGTATCTAGGTTAGCTAACACATTAGCCATCCTATTTTCCTTGGGATGCTGCTGAAAATGATATTCTAAAATTTTTTTTACCAAGCTTGTGGCTTGTCGGAAATAAGAAATGAGATCCTCTTTTTTTGATATCATAATTGTTCAAAAGCATGTTAATACCCAGTTTTGAATCATTATATACCTCTAGATCTGCAATTTTCATTTCTTTGGCCATTTGGAGCCTAATAATCAAAGCTTGGGACTTAGCCACATTATTAGAGCACAACACACTCAATACGATCAAATATGTATGTATTAGCTTTTCTAGGGAGACAAAAACAACTCTTGCCCTAGCTCTATCTGTCAAGACCCGAAAAATACCCTTCATATTTTATTAAACATGAATAATTTACATAAATATTTTTACGAAATACAAAAGTTACAATTTAGAAAATAATACAAAAGTAATTGTAAAAACGTCGTAATGCATGGTGATCTTCCGCTGCGCACTCTGATATAACATGCTTGCCTAAAAGAACGTTCATAAAACGTGTCAACACAACGGTTGAGTAGAACTATTACTCGATCACATAAGGTGCAAGTGTGTGAAAACTGCACATAATCATGTAAAATCACATAATACTCCCTGTTCGTCACATACAGTGGTGTAATACCTTATAACTCCCACCATGATCAAACAATCAATATTCCAACCGAGTCACTCTGCGATTCCACCAATCCCAACCGAGTCACACCAGTGGTCATAAACTGGGTATATGCCGAAGCCTACAACCCACTCTCACATGGAACACTCCGTCCATATGAGGAGGGATTAGGAGATGGAGGGCTGGAAAACTTAATACCGGCATCTCAAATAGAATGTCCCGGCGAAACTCAGCCACATCCATTCCACAATATTTCGGGCCAAACACATATTTGAGAAATAACTTTCTCATAACACATAGATCTTATCAAAGCATAAATAAACATATCATGCTCATGCATATACCTTTATGAAAGCATAAAAGCTTGAAAACAATTATCATGATATTGACATGTATAGCAAATAATTTGAGGCTTAAAATCTTAAAATATGAACATAGGCAATTACTTGGTATTATTACCATTATTTGGAAAATCTAAGCTAAAGCCTTGTTTATGAAAATAATCTAAAATCATGTTACCTAAACTACTTATGAGAAAGGTAATAATTCTACCTTCAAATGTTTTTAGGAAAAAGAGGGTGTATAAAGGGCTATATGGAAGGCTAATAGGTATATATGGATGAAAATAGAAGGGTTTGTATATATATATATATATGGGTGGAAGATAGGCTATAAATAGGAAGTGTTTTGGGTGTTGAGAGTAGAGTGAGTATGGGGGTGTGTTTTTAGGCGGGATTTGTGTTTTTGTGTGTGAATTGTGAGCAACCCCTCCCCCTATTTATAGTGGAGGATGAGGGTAGAAGGCAAGACTTGGGGACCAAGGCTTAATTAATGAAAATCTTCTAAATTAATGCAAATCTTCCACCTAAGCTTAAAATTAATTGCCAAATTAAATGTAATCGTCCACCTAAGCTTAATATTAATTGCCAAATTAAATGCAATCTTCCACCTCCCTCCTCTATTTCTAGCCTTGGTGTAATCCTAACACATGATTCATGAAGCTAGATGATAGAAGACCACACAAGTGTACAATTTCTAGAAGCAAAGCATCTTGTATTAGTGTAAGATATTTTAATAAAATATTAACACAAAATCAAATAAAATCAAATAAAATCTGATAAAATCTGATTTTGATTGTCCTCATCTTATAAAATCAGAAATCATATCTTTATTTTATTAAAAATTCGAATTTGTATTTATTATTTTTGTAAAAACTGAAAATTAGGGTTTTAGAGCATAAAATCCGAAAATTCATAATTAATTTAGAAAAATTCCAAAATTGTGAAATTTAATCTTTATAAATCTGAAATTATATGTATATTTCCCAAAAATTAAAAATTTTTTGGTTATATTTTCGAAAATTGCAATTTAAGACATAGAATTTCGAAAATTGTGTTAGAATGTCCAATTCCTCTAAAATTTGGAAAATCATGTAATTTATTCAAATTTACATCTTCCCCATGCATAAAAGTCTAGAATATTTATTTATTTTAGTTTTGAAAACTCATAAGTATTTAATAGACAAATATTCCAAGAGTGGTAATCGAAATTCGAAAATTAGCACTTTACCGTTCAAATTGTAAGTTAATCTCAAAAGCAGACTAAAATATGATAACAACAAGTAATAGCAAGGAAATTGGCAAGCGCATACCCTTTAACGGTCTTTTGTGACACATATACGATATCATACTAATTAAATATGACAGACCGCCTAACTAGTCTTCCTAAAAGCACTTGCCTTGACATCACAAATTTGACAGGATCCGCTCGAGAGATGAGCCGTATGGTATATGCTTCAAAGTAGTGCTTTAGCTTCTTAATCACACATAAAATAAAACCAAGCATATCTTCTCAATCGAAGAGTATTTTAGCTCATTTTCTGTCAAATGGCAGCGCAAATAGTACCATGCTCTTTCTTTTCCTTCTTTATTTTATTGAGCTATTAGAGCACCGACTGGGCTTTCTCTTGCAGCAATATACAATACGAGCGATTTTTGCAGAGTCAAAGCACCTAATAGCAGTGGATTTACCTGGTACATCTTTTATCACATACAAAAGGGGCATCTTTCTTCATCAAATGACTGAGTGGTTGACATCTCTTCGCAAGATTCAATATGAATCTTATGATAAATGTGAGATTGCCTTGTAGACTCCACAGTTCCTTAAGATTTCAAGGTGTAGGAATTTTTTGAATTTCGTCTATCTTAGCTGGATCAACTTCAACTCTACGGTTACACACTATGAAACCAAGGAATTTTCCTGAGGTGATGCCAAAAGCACATTTTAGTTGGTTTATCTTCTAGTTGTATTTTCTCAATCGATCAAACACTATGCAGAGATCTATTAGGTGATCACTTCTTTTCTTTATTTTCACGATGAGGTTATCCACGTAGCACTCCACTTTGTTATGAAGCATGTCGTCAAAAATATTTTGTATGACACATTAGTAAGTAGCACCTGTGTTCTTTAATTCGAAAGATATAACTTTGTAACTATAACCCCTTTGAAGTGTTAAATGTTGTGCATTTCTCATCTTCTGGGCTCATCTTGATTTGATTGTATCTTGATGATCCATCAATTAAAGATAAGGCTCCATGTCATGTGGTTGCATCAACCTTGAGCTCAATGATGGGAAGCAGGAAGTTATCCTTTGGGTATGCTTTGTTTAGGTCTCGAAAGTCAAAGCATGTGCGTATTTGGACATTCTTTTTCTTGATTGAAACTACGCTAGAGATCTAAGTTAGATATTTATCATCTCTAATGAATCCAAGATCAATAAGCTTGTTGACATCAGCCTTAATGCGCAGAACTAGCTCGGGGCGAAGTATCCGCAGTGATTGATCTTTCTTGGCACGACTCAAAAGTGTATTTAGTCAAGAGCTCAATGTATTGATCTTTCTCCTCACGACTCAAAAGTGCACTAATAAATATAGGTCGTGCCTCTTCTATTGTGCCTAAATTCACTTATTCCAACTCATCAACGATTTCTTGTCCACCATCTTTAAGCTATAGAGTGACTTCTTGGATGTCATCTAGGGAAACCTCGGAGCCAGAGGCTTTATCAATTGTGGTGTGATTGTGTGTTTGTTCCTGATCGATCATATCATCATCAAATTTCACACTTGTAGTATAGTCGTTAGAGGTTCTAGATATTTGGCATGGAATGGTCTATCTCAATGCTACATCCACTTTCATGATCGGGCACAGCGGCAATTTCCATCCTAAGCAACTTGCCATCTACACAAAAGCAGCATTGACCAGCTTTCTCAGTTCTCTAATGACTTGATGGGGAGCTTTCGCCTTTGGCTTATCCACATCACTTGTATGATAGAAGTTGACAATGACTTCTACTTCATTATTGCCTATGGGATCTCTATTTGATAGACGAGAACGTCAACGATGCGTTGCTTCAGAGTTATTGATCCTTATATAGAAATGAGTAATAATAAGGATTTATTTTCACGTATTTGAGATAGATGAATTATTTGATCTTCATTTTCTATTTATGGGGGTGTGCTTGGCATCGTTATGGCTTTCCTCTCCTTGCTGCTGTTTTTTGCCATCACCAAATGAATTAAACATTGAATCTTGTCATGCAACTATGATTTTTGACTGGTAGAATCAAGGTTTTTTGAATACAGAAGTACGAGCATTTGGAGTGCCTAAATGGTCAAATGTAGAGACACATTGTCCATTTTTTTCTTCCATTTTTTGTTTTCATCTATTCCTGCTTCAATGTATAGCATATTAGTACACTATCTTTTCTAGAAACTTGTATTCTGACTGGTTGCTTGGGTGCATATCTCAAACTGGTTCTTGATTGGTTAACACGAAACCCCTGCTTTTTCAATTTCTGTTGTGCGTTGTTGAGTCCATGGATCTTCTTTTTAGTTAACTAGGGTTTCGGACTACCTAAGCCGGATATATTTAAATAATCATAACCAAAATTTTCCAACAATGCATAAGCCTTAGGATTAAGTGTCCCTTGGAGATTTCCCTGCGAACTCCGCTTAGAAGGAAGAGACGGGGCTAGGTTTAATCCAGAAATAGGCAAGGTCAGTTTTAACTTTAGGGTTGGCAATCAACCAGGCTATTTATTCTATCTTTTCCCTTATTACTTGTTTGAGGGTGTCTTGCGGATGGTAGTTTCTCTCTTCTTGACTCAGTTTTTTTCTTTTCAATGAGGTGACCAATCGGGACTTTTATGGGCTTCACCTCAATCACCGAGTCAGATTCCATATAAAGTTTTGCATCAGTGAAGTGTGACTCAGCATTTGTAAATGGGTTCACATCTGCTATCTACTTTCAAGATTTCTCCAATTCTTACATACTTGAAGCTAGCATTGATAAAGTGTGTATAGTACAACGCCATTTTCGTAAAGCCATGGTCACCCCAGGAGTAGATGGTTAGAGGTTTTTGCATTAGTGACATGAAACAAAAGTGCTCACTTTTAATTCTCCAATTGTAAGGCCAGGCGAATCATGCCAATTACTCATTTCCCCCTTGGTTAAATTCCTAAATTATCGGATAGCTATGAGCTAGTTCTTCTACTGAAATTCCCAAGTTTTTCATCATGGATTTTGAAATGATATTTATAGTAAAACCTCCATCAAAAAGCATAGGGTTGACTTTTTGGTTCTGCATGATGCCTGTAGTGCCCCAGTCCAGAGCAACTCACCCCAAACCGAATACTAAATGTGCAAACATACATAATCGATTTAAGAACCAATAACACAACTAGAGTCATTCAAACCTTTACATTTCAAAGCCGTACTCAAACACACAACGCTACAATGCACATATATACCTAAGATATTCCAAATGCATATACAAGCTACCTCAGATGGTACATGATTATAAATACATAGCCGCGGGCCATATGCAAGCTCACTGTAATGCCCCGATACTTCTTAGTATTTTAAAATTTATTATATATTATGTTTCATGCAAAATATTTGATATAAAATCTTTTAATTCCTGAAATTTTTATGATTTCCAAATTTTATTCTTTAAAATTACTTTATAACTTAGACCTTAAATTATTAATTTTGAATTGTAATTATTATTTTTTGGAAAATTTGTTTAAATACATATTTTAGGCTTGCATTTATTTTATTTTCGAATTTTATAAATAAATTATACAATTTTTGAATTTTATAAATACAACAATATATTTTCTGACTTTATATTCATAATTTTCAAATTTTAATTATTTATAAACATAATTTTTGAATTTTAATTATTTATAAACCTAATTTTCGGATTTTAATTAAATGATAAATATAAAGTCTAGATTTTTTGTATATTTTACAATTATTTTGCAAGAATATCCCCTCCAATACATATATATACTTGGTGATTTATCTATCTACATGTACACACACACATCCATATATATTAGGGGTAATTTATATATCTACATGTACACACATATGTCCATATATAAACTAGTGGTGATTTATCTATCTACTTATACACACACACATCCATATATATACTAGTGGTAAATTATATCTCTACATATACACACACACATCCATATATCACCTAGTGGTGATTTCTATATCTATATATCCATACACACATCCACATATATAGACTAGTGGTGATTTATACATCTACATAAACACCTACTTAAATATATATATATATATATATACTAGGTAGTTCATATTGTGATGTGTATATATAAATGTCCATATAGAATATACGGTTATCTGTTTATTTTGTTATAATATTAGCTATTTCTCCTTTCATCCTCTATAAATAGATCACAACCCCAACCCCATTTTCATCCCACAAATCCCGCCTAAAAACACTTCCTATTTATAACCTATATTCCACCCACATATATATATATATATATATATATACAAACCCTTCTATTTTCATATACCTATTAGCCTTCCATATAATCCTTTATATACCCTCTTTTTCCCTAAAAACATTTGAAGGTAGGAATTCCCTTAATTACATAAGTTAATTTTTAGTGCTAGTTTATCATTTTATTTTCATGATATTATGCTACCACAAGTTATTAGAAAGTATGTTTCTAGTTATATTTATATTTTATGTTCATAGAATTAATATGAAAGCATGTATGTGTATTATTCCAAAATATGCTCTTAGTATGCTTTTATATTTAAAGTTATAAGTATGGAATTATGTTCCTTATGTGAAATTATGTGAGAATATGTTTATGTGACAATCTTTATTTGTGCATGCCGGGCCCAAATGTGTTATCGGTATGAATGGGGCTGAGTTCGGCCGGGCGGCAATGGGCTTGCCGGTCTTAAAACAGTTCTCGCCATCCATCCCATCTTGCATGGACGGAGTGTTCCATGTATTGGTATTGGTTGTAGGGAATTGGCATAATCTCGAGATATGGCCACCAATGTGAACGGATGGAATATGGGGATTAATGATGTGAACGGTTGGAATATTGTACTGTGGGAGACATAAGGGAGTCACTAATAAGTGACTCAAAAGGTAATGTTATGTGAAATATTATGTGAGATATTATGACTATGTGCACATATGATACACACGAGCACCTTCTGTGATTAAGCAAAATTTCTACTTAACCGTTGTGTTGACATGTGTTGTGAACACATTTTTTTAGGTAAAGACATTCTAGTCCATCAGGAGGAAGAGGAGGGCATTACAAAGCCTTTATTTAGCTAAAATTATTATTTTCACTCATATAACAACTTTTGTACAACTATGATTTCACTATGTTGTAGTAAATTTCTGTATTATTATATATTACAATAAAAATATTTACCGTTGTGCGTTTCAGTCTAATATATTTTAATAAAATAAAAGGGTATTTTTCCGAGTCGTGATACTCACGGTTTGTACTGTCCTCCAATATGGTTACTCTAGGATACAACTCAAGAGTCTAAGTTCCAATTTACCAACACAATCATTCCATAAATATAAAAATACACATCAGACTCTTTTAATCACCTCCAAATATTCTCACATGAACCTTGTCTCTCCTCAGCAACCCAAAAGTTCTCTCTAACTCTGAGGAGCAAAAACAAGCAAAATAGAGCTAGACGGTGAGTCCAAGTGACTCAGTAAGAGCACATGAAATTGTTATTACAACGAAGCACTAATAAAAGAGCAGTAAAACATGCATTTATATTTTGAAAGATATACTAAATGTGACTATCATGAGACTATAGACCAATTCTTGTGAAGATACTTACACGGGCAGGTTTCAGTCAATCAATCCAACTAGAGAAAGAACAGTGTTTGATCAAATGTTATTCAAAAAAAAAAGACAATAGCAGTGCTCAAGGACCATATCTATGCTTGGTTATAAAAATAATCCAAGGAGTGAATAGAACAAATACTAACAATCAGAACGAGCTCTAGAAATTCAGTAGCAGTCTTAAACAATAGACAAAGGTGAATATCACCACATTATCACTCCACAAGTAAGAAACAAACAAGGCCCTTCCTTATTACTCCTAGGCTCTAGGTGGCCGCACTAGATAGAACTGGTAATAAGCAAATGACTGGGGAACTTTCCCACCCGATTGTTACAAGAGATCTTTCCTTGGAACAAACGTGAACTATGACTGCTTCTTATAGTCTCGAGAATAGTACAGTACAGTTCCCCAACCCAATAAAAAGGTAGAATGAATCAATAACAGTGCAGTACAAAAGGATGGCAAGTCCAAATTAACACAATACTTTAACAACGATCTCAAATCAATATCGATATCAACAGTATAAGGGAAAAACCACAATTCACAGCGTTTCATAATAAGAGGCAAGCTCGAACAGTACAGTACAAGAGAAACGATCATGAATTAAATCGAGCTCAATAATATAAGTACTAATCACAATCTCAAGTGGGCGGGAAAGCCTGAGTAGTTTAGTTCACAAAGGGTTGAATACACAAAGAGATCAATCAGGAGTTCAATATGAATCATAATGGGCGGCAAGCCCAAATAATTCACAATAATAGAAGCACAATAGCAATTTCGAGAAACTCTACTTCCCATCAAAGAAAAGGGTTGAACCTTCACTTGAAAGCGCTTATCGAGTTGCTATGGTTACGCCCTTGCGTGTCGACGTGCTCAATCTCCTATAAATAAGAAATTATATAAATTAGCTAAGTGTGTTGTCACTTAATTGATACCCACTAAGCAAACTCAATTATAAGCTTAATCAATTCTTATTCCTAAATCAGTCCCTTAATCTATTGTCCAATGGCTATATCATAACACTCTAATTAGCATTTCCAAATCACAGTCTCTGTGGCACCTGTAACGACCCGGTAAATCCCTTATTTACCTATTTTATATTATACAAAATTTATAGGAGTATTTTGTGAGTTATTGATTTCTAGAGATTATTTTTTCAAATATGATTTTATTTGTGAACTAGTGAGCATTTTACTACCTAAATATTTATAAAATATTATAAATTCCAAATATTTTTTTAAACTTTTATGCATTTGATCCTTCTAAACTTCCAGAAATTTTTAATAGATTATTTTCAACTTTTACCTATTTTTCCAAGCATTTTTAGTAATTTCCGGAAAACATTGTATTTAAGTTATTAATTCGAAATCTAATTTTTAAAATGCTTAATTATTATCCAAAAATTAAAATAATAATACAAATAAATATTCTAGGTTTTATTTGACTTATAAAAATTAATTTTCGAATTTTACAATTTTATTTCTATTTTTGGGCAATTTTCGAAAAATGGGCAAAACAAGGGGTATTTTGGTCTTTTCACCTCTCCAACCCCAAATTTCGTTTTTTCCTGAGAAATAAGCAATAAAATACTTAATAAATAAGAGTTTCAGATTATATAGGTTTTTGTTTGATTTTAGTTGATTTTATTTTATATTTTATCAAAATATCTTTACTAATACATACTCTTGAACTTCATATACATAAATAACTATATATTAGTGGTGATGTACATGGCTACATATACACACACACACATACCCACATACATATACATGGTATTTAGTAAGAATAGGTGTAAGCATATATAGCCATGTATAATGTATGGAATAGGTATTTAGTTGAATTTAATAATTGGATATTTGTGTCTAATACATGGAAGATAATTACACAAGACCATATATACCAAAATCCTCATTTTTCAGCCATTTTTCCAGCCCAAAACCGTGCACTCTCTCTTGCTCTTAAACTCTCTTTCATTTTTTTCCTCCAAACACTTCACTTCCTCCAAATTACTACACACTTTGAAGAACAAAGGTAGGAACTCTTCTTTATACCTTAAGTAGAGGGTTTTTCTTCTTCTTCTTGAGGAGATTAGGCAAGCTTCCATACTCTTGTGCCCAAGCAATGTAAAAGAACAAGCTTGAATGGCCTAGAGTGAGAGCTTTTGCCAAACATACCTCCAAGTTGAGGGTTTTAGTTATGTTGCTAGCTTCATGTTACTTTATAGTTCATTTTATCATGTTTAACTCTTGTTGGGAGGAAGTTGAAGGATGGATAGTATTATGAGCACGATCTTGAAGATCTTATGTGATTAGTATGCTTATTTGGAGTTCTATGTGCTTACTATGCTTTCTTGGAAAACTATGTGATTATTGTGCCTTTTTACAATAACATGGCATTCTTATGTTTTATTTGGATTATTATGTGAGTTCTATGCTTTATATGAAGTAGTATGAGACCATGATTCTTTAAGTGAGCTAGTAGGGGAATATCCTATGTTGTCTTGAAAGTAATTGTGAAGAAAGCTCCATATATCTATTTATTATACTTTATTGTATAGTTTTATGCCTACTTTGATGATTATAGAAATATATATATATATATATATACATCTATGTACGTATATATATAGATAAATATTTAAAGTATTGTTATCTATTCATTTAGCTAGTTCATATTATATTAGGTATATAACTATATATATATATATAGTTATGTATGTATATATATATGTCTACTTATTATAGACTAATTATATACTTAGTAATACTTAGTAAGACTACTTTAATCTATATATATATATATATATGGTACGTATAAGTATATATATAATTACATTCATTTTATTAGTTATATATATATGTAGATAATTTCAATCATCTTATATCTATATCACACTTTATATAGTTTATATATTTTTCTATCATCTTTATATATAAACTTATCTATATCACATTTTATATATTTTATATATTTATATTAGTTATCTTTTAATCTATATATATATTTAAGTATATTTATACTAGTTATATTTTAGTCTTTATATTTATATATTTATACTAGTTATGTTTATATATTTATATTTATATTTTATCTATTTACATATTTTGCTACTATCTACTTACATATGCTTAATAAGCAAACATAAAGCTTTCATTTATAAGTGTGGAGCTTACTTTGCTAAACTGTGATTATGTGCATATGTGAACAAATTGCAATTGTGTGAATGGGCCCATATGTGCTGGAATGGTCTGGGGGGTGTTCCACCGGGACATACTATTGAGTAGCCGGGAGAGTTCACCACCCTTCCATCTCCTAATCCCCCCCCTTGGGTAGACGGAGGGATCTACTCAAGAGAGAGGGTCGTAGAACAATACTAAGGCGTATGCCCGGGATACGACCATTGGAGGATAAGGCTGGCGGGAGAAATGTGCTGGTTGTTATTTCGGCCTGGGTAGTTATAAGGGTCACTGTCAGGTGACGAAAGGTAGAAAGTGTGAAATTATATATGTGCTATGTGTAACTAATGTGCACTTGACACCCGAGCACCTTATGTGTATAAAGAAGTGTTTCTACTCAACGTATGTTGATTCCATGTTATATTATATTTTAGATGCTTCCGAAGATAGCTTTTATGATGGTGAGGAGGAGGAACCTTTTGAAGCATTTTATTAGGAAGAAGGATGTAGGATTTTCCGCTGCGTACCTGTTTTGGGTTTTTGCTTTTGCTATGTATCAATAGTAAACTAGCAAGTCGAGACTCTCTTTTGTTGATGTACCCTTATGTAATGTACCTTATACGTTGTAATTAAAAATGTATGCATGTATGTAGCCAATAATGATAGTATTAATCTAATAATAGCCATAATAATAATAATAATAATAAAGGGATTTCAGGGTCGTCATAGGTGGTATCAGAGCTTGGGTTTACGCCTAAGCTATGTTGGGTAAGGATCCTCGGCGTAAGATTTTGGAATTGAAAGGAGATAGGCTTGATCCGAATAGGTTAAGTAGGAATGAATTTCCTTGAGATGTGTTTGACATGCAGGGTGGCGGGTGTGGCTGGGCGGCCGACCAGTGCATACTTTGCTCCCCTGAATGGCAAATACTTGACTAATTTGAGTATAAGGCGAATGTTTTTGGGTAATAGTTGTAACTACTTGTGAAATTATGTGACTTAAGTTCGACGTGTGTAAAAATCTACCTCTTGAACCTATAGGAACCAACTCGAGAGTCACCACGAGAGTATGTGAAGTTGCTAAAACCTCTAGTGCATCTAATGGATTTTATATAAGGTTGAATTATATGTTTGCGAAAACGTATCTTTTGGTAAAAAAAAAAAAAAAAAAAAAAAAATTAGTACTGAGATAAGGACCTTGAGAATTGGGGGAGGTAGAGGCTATGTACTTTGTTGAACTTAAGAAAAGAAAGATTTGGAAGCTTGTGGAGGTCGTGGGCATTTTGCATTGAATTGCCCTCAGTCCCAAACCAGTGCCAACCCCGAATACTGGAAAGAATACAAAGGGCAATGGGAAGCAAGTGGAGAAGCCACGAGTTCAAGGGAAGGTCTTTGCTATGAACCAGGCTGAGGTCTAGAATTCGGCGGTCGTGGAAGGTACGCTTCTCATCGACCGTTATTTTGCTAAAGTGTTAATGGATCCTGGTTCTACGCATTTCATATATATCGACTAGTTTCTTTACTAGTTTACAAGTTCAACCTGAGGCCTTACCTTACGAATTAGAAATCACAACACCCCTTGGAACTAAATGGAAGACGGACTTAGTTTATCGAGATTGTGCACTAGAAATTGGTGGTCAAAAGATGACTGCTGACCTAGTATTACTACCCATTCATGACTTTGATGTTATTTTGGGTATGGATTGGCTAGCCACACACTACGCTCAAGTAGATTGTCATCACAAAGTTGTGCGGCTCTGTTTTCCGAATCAACCTATCATTGAAATCGTAGGGAACAAAACCACACCCTCGATACCTATTATCTCTTCTCTACAAGCCAATCAACTGCTACGGAAGGGCAATTATGCGTTCCTAGCCCATATCATGAATAAGTCGGAAGATAAGAAGATGCTTGATGATGGTGCCCATAGTAAATGAGTACCCCGATGTTTTCCCTGATGATTTGAAGGACTTACCTCCACATCGGGAGATTGAGTTTGTAATCGAGTTGTTACCTGGAACAGCTCCGATCTCTAAAACTCTTATTAGGATGGACCCGCTGATGAGTTAAATAGCTTAAGACCCAACTACAAGGAATTTACTCAATAAAGGGTTTATTCCGACCGAGCACATTCACCATGGGGAAGCTCACGGTACGTATTTGTCAAGAAGAAAAGATGGAACTTGGAAGGTTATGCAATCGCTATCGTTTTCCGCCGTAACCAACGTTAACCATCAAGCATAAGTACCCTCTACCGAACATTGATGAGCTATTTGATCAGCTTCAAGGAGCTTCAGGTCTTATTCAAAACTGGATTTGAAAACCGGATATCATCAAGTACGAATTCGGAGAGAAGATATCCCTAAGACCGCCCCTTAATACTCGGTACGGTCACTACGAGTTTGTGGTGGCCATTCGGTTGTAACGATGCCCCGGCAACGTTCAGGAGTTGATGAACCAGGATATTCCGACCATACCTAGACCAATTTGTAGTTGTCTTTATAGATGACCATACTGGTCTACTCTGAGTCGGAAGAAGAGCACGAAAGCGCACTGAGGAAGTACTTCAGACGCTGAGGGAAGAGAAATTGTATGCCAAATTCAGCAAGTGTGAATTCTGGCTGACACAGGTGGCCTTTTTAGGACACATAGTGTCGAAGGATGGGATTGCAGTTGATCCAGGAAAGTGAAAGCCATAGTGGAATGGAAGCAACCAATGACTGTCACGGAGGTGCGAAGTTTTCTGGGTTTGGCTGGGTATTATCGGAGATTTATCAAGGATTTCTCAAGATTGCTCGCCCCTTAACCAGACTAACGCAAGCCAAAGTGCGGTTCATTTGGGATAACCATTGTGAAACTAGCTTTCAAGAATTGAAGGATCGATTGGTCACCGCCCCTGTATTAACTCTGCCACAGGGGAATGAAGGGTTTGTAGTCTACACAGATGCGTCCAAAGAAGGACTAGGCTGTGTACTTATGCAGAATAAAAGGGTAGTAGCTTATGCTTCGAGAAATTAAAACCTTATGAAGAAAACTACCCAACGCATGATCTAGAGCTGGCAGCCATTGTCTTTGCTCTTAAGAAGTGGAGACATTACCTTTTGGTACTTCGTTTGAAGTATTTACTGACCACAAAGTCTCAAGTATTTATTCTCTCAAAAAGAGTTGAATATGAGACAACGAAGATGGTTAGAATTGCTAGCTGATTTTAATTGCGACATTCTATACCATCCGGGTAAAGCGAATGTCGTAGCTGATGCTTTAAGTAGGAAGGCTAGCCTAGCCTGCTTAATGACACGAGAATGGAAATTGTTAGAAGACATCACAAGTTGGAAACCTAAAGAACGGGATTGGAGTTGTGTTTTCACAACTACATGCTCAGCCCGTGATACTTCAGCGAATTAAAGAAGCACAAGAAATGGACGACGAACTCCGAAGGGTTAAAGAGAGGGTTAACCTCGGCCAAGAAAAGGAGTTCGCATTGCCAAACGATGGAATTTTGAGATTTCGAAATCGAATATGTGTTCCAAACAGTGAGCAACTGAAAAAGGGAGATATTAGAGGAATGCCATACACCAAGTACACAATACATCCAGGGACAAACAAGATGTATCAAGATGTGAGACGACCAGTATGGTGGCCCCAAAATGAAAAGGCAGATAGCAGAGTTTGTGGCAAAGTGCTTAACTTGTCAACAAGTTAAAGCAATCCACCAGAAGCCCTTTGGGTTATTGCAACCTCTTCCAATCCCTGAGTGGAAATGGGAACACATTACGATGGATTTCGTTATGGGACTACCACGAACACAGAGAGGTCACGATTTGCAGTATGGGTGGTCGTGGACAGACTCACAAAAAGCGCCCATTTATTGCATTTGCTAAGACCTATTCACTAGATAAGATGGCAGAAATCTATAAAAATGAGATTGTTCGCTTACACGGTGTCCCAGTAAGTATAGTATCTGACCGAGACCCTCGGTTTGTCTCAAATTTTGGCAAGGATTGCAGAAGGCTTTGGAGACTAAGTTGAATTTTAGTACGTTATCACCCACAACACAGTGGACAGACTGAAAGAGTATCCAGATTCTTGAGACATGCTTAGAGCGTGTACTCCTTTAGATTTTGGGTGGGAATTGGGATCGACACTTGCCCCTCACAGAGTTCGCCTATAACAACAGTTACCAAGCCACGATAGCATGGCCCCGTTTGAGGCTCTTTATGGAAGAAAGTGTAGATCCCCAGTTTGTTGGAGTGGAGTGGGTGAAAGTAAGCTAATAGGCCCAGATTTGATTCGTGAGACAACAGAAACGATCAAGATGATAAAGAAAAGGATGGAGACAGCACAAAGTCGTCAGAAGAGTTATGCTGACCGACGACGAAAAAACTTGGAGTTCGAAGTAGGGACTTCGTATTCTTAAAAGTCTCGCCAAGAAAAGGTGTTTTGAGGTTTGGGAGAAAGGGCAAGCTTAACCCACGCTATATTGGACCTTTTGAGATACTAGCGAGAGTGGGGAAAGTTGCCTACTGATTAGTCCTTACCCCCAACTTTGGCAGAAGTACATAACGTATTTCATGTGTCTATGCTTAAGAAATACCATCCTGATCCCTCTCATGTTGTCGACCATGAGTCCCTCGACATTAGTCCAGACTTGACCTATGTCGAAGAGCCAGTGAGGATCTAGACTTCCAAGAACACACCTTGAGAAACAAAACCATAAAATTAGTTCGTGTTCTATGGAAGGATCATGGGATTGAAGAGAGTACGTGGGAACGACTGGAAGAGATGCAAGAGAAATACCCACAGTTGTTCGATTAGGCTTCGACTCAATTCGAGGACGAAATTTTCTAAGGAGGGGAGGATGTAACGACCCGGTAAATCCTTATTTACCTATTTTATATTATAAATTTATAGGATTATTTTGTGAGTTATTGATTTCTAGAGATTATTTTTTCAAATATGATTTTATTTTGTGAACTAGTGAGCATTTTACTACCTAAATATTTATAAAATATTATAAATTCCAAATATTTTTTTAAACTTTTATGCATTTGATCCTTCTAAACTTCCAGAAATTTTTAATAGATTATTTTCAACTTTTACCTATTTTTCCAAGCATTTTAGTAATTTTCGGAAAACATTGTATTTAAGTTATTAATTTGAAATCTAATTTTTAAAATGCTTAATTATTATCCAAAAATTAAAATAATAATACAAATAAATATTCTAGGTTTTATTTGACTTAAAAAATTAATTTTCGAATTTTACAATTTTATTTCTATTTTGGGCAATTTTCGAAAAAATGGGCAAAACAAGGGGTATTTTGGTCTTTTCACCTCTCCAACCCAAATTTCGTTTTTTCCTGAGAAATAAGCAATAAAATACTTAATAAATAAGAGTTTCAGATTATATAGGTTTTTGTTTGATTTTAGTTGATTTTATTTTATATTTTATCAAAATATCTTTACTAATACATACTCTTGAACCTCATATACATAAATAACTATATATTAGTGGTGATGTACATGGCTACATATACACACACACACATACCCACATACATATACATGGTATTTAGTAAGAATAGGTGTAAGCATATATAGCCATGTATAATGTATGGAATAGGTATTTAGTTGAATTTAATAATTGGATATTTGTGTCTAATACATGGAAGATAATTACACAAGACCATATATACCAAAATCCTCATTTTTCAGCCATTTTTCAGCCCAAAACCGTGTGCACTCTCTCTTGCTTACAACTCTCTTTCATTTTTTCCTCCAAAACTTCACTTCTCCAAATTACTACACACTTTGAAGAACAAAGGTAGGAACTCTTCTTTATACCTTAAGTAGAGGGTTTCTTCTTCTTCTGAGGAGATTAGGCAAGCTTCCATACTCTTGTGCCCAAGCAATGTAAAAGAACAAGCTGAATGGCCTAGAGTGAGAGCTTTTGCCAAACATACCTCCAAGTTGAGGGTTTTAGTTATGTTGCTAGCTTCATGTTACTTATAGTTCATTTTATCATGTTTAACTCTTGTTGGGAGGAAGTTGAAGGATGGATAGTATTATGAGCATGATCTTGAAGATCTTATGTGATTAGTATGCTTATTGGAGTTCTATGTGCTTACTATGCTTTCTTGGAAACTATGTGATTATTGTGCCTTTTTACAATAACATGGCATTCTTATGTTTTATTTGGATATTATGTGAGTTCATGCTTTATATGAAGTAGTATGAGACCATGATTCTTTAATTGAGCTAGTAGGGGAATATCCTATGTTGTCTTGAAAGTAATTGTGAAGAAAGCTCCATATATCTATTTATTATACTTTATGTATAGTTTTATGCCTACTTTGATGATTATAGAAATATATATATATATATATATATGTACGTATATATATAGATAAATATTTAAAGTATTGTATCTATTCATAGCTAGTTCATATTATATTAGGTATATAACTATATATATATATAGGTATGTACGTATAATAATGTCTACTATTATTATATATAGACTAATTATATACTTAGTAATACTTAGTAAGACTACTTTAATCTATATATATATATATATATGGTACGTATAAGTATATATATAATTACATTCATTTTATTAGTTTATTATATATGTAGATATTTCAATCATCTTATATCTATATCACACTTTATATAGTTTATATATTTTTCTATCATCTTATATATATAAACTTATCTATATCACATTTTATATATTTTATATATTTATATTAGTTATCTTTTATCTATATATATATTTAAGTATATTTATATAGTTATATTTTAGTCTTTATATATATATTTATACTAGTTATGTTTATATATTTATATTTATATTTATCTATTTACATATTTTGCTACTATCTATTTACATATGCTTAATAAGCAAACATAAAGCTTTCATTTATAAGTGTGGAGCTTACTTTGCTAAACTGTGATTATGTGCATATGTGAACAAATTGCAATTGTGTGAATGGGCCCATATGTGCTGGAATGGTCTGGGGGGTGTTCCACCGGGACATACTATGAGTAGCCGGGAGAGTTCACCACCCTTCCATCTCCTAATCCCCCCCTTGGGTAGACGGAGGGATCTACTCAAGAGAGAGGGTCGTAGAACAATACTAAGGCGTGCCCGGGATACGACCATTGGAGGATAAGGCTGGCGGGAGAAATGTGCGGGTTGTTATTTCGGCCCGGGTAGTTATAAGGGTCACTGTCAGGTGAGGAAAGGTAGAAAGTGTGAAATTATATATGTGCTATGTGTAACTAATGTGCACTTGACACCCGAGCACCTTATGTGTATAAGAAGTGTTTCTACTCAACGTATGTGATTCCATGTTATATTATATTTTAGATGCTTCCGAAGATAGCTTTTATGATGGTGAGGAGGAGAACCTTTGAAGCATTATTAGGAAGAAGGATGTAGGATTTTCCGCTGCGTACCTGTTTTGGGTTTTGCTTTTGCTATGTATCAATAGTAAACTAGCAAGTCGAGACTCTCTTTTGTTGATGTACCCTTATGTAATGTACCTTATACGTTGTAATTAAAAATGTATGATGTATGTAAGCCAATAATGATGTAATCTAATAATAGCCATAAAATAATAATAATAAATAAAGGATTTCGGGGTCGTCATTAGCACCCTTCTGTTAGGTTCTTCCCATATGTTTGAGGACATCGACGATCGCACTAAGTACAAATTTGAAATTCACACATCAAATGTAACTTAACAATACGCAATGGGGCAGAGTAAAAAGATGTTCAAACATGAATAATATCAATATCACTATGTCGATACAAGAAGTAGCGCAAAAAAAAAGAGTAACATCAAAATACCAACTAGTGTCATCATTAGCAAAACTACGGATTATAAGCAAGACAAAGTGAACCGAAGAAATTTAATAAAACAACTGGAGGATGGCAACATCCTATGCACACCCATTTATTCTAATTCTGAGGCAATGACAGAAAGAAATGAGGGGAAGTCCAAAAGACTTAGTGAGGCCACATATAGATAGATATAATATATTGACTGAAAATGAGACTCAAAATAGTTAAATCATAATAAAAGTGCACGTAGTGTGAAATTTAACTTGATAATATAACTGAAAATGAGTATATAACAGTGAGCCCGAGACAGAGTCTCCCACCTTATGACTACCCAAAACAGATAAATCATAACAGAACCCTTATCTCCCTTGTAGAGAAGCCACTGACACTAAACAAGAGAGAGAGTATCACGCGTCCGGCAATACACCCCATCTCTACTACAGTCATCCTCCGGCTGTACGTAGAATTGGTTTCACGGAAGGTTAATAAAAGGTTCCATCGACGGTCGTTCCGTCGATAAATTCCTCTTATAAGTACCGGGCCCAAACTTTCCAAGGGTGTCCAACCCAAGGGTAGACGGAATATAACAGAACAGGATATGGTCACAACTTGTCAACAAAGTAATAACTTGTGGTACACCTAGGATACATAGAAATATAATTAAAATATGATATCCCAAAGTGTCAAAACTCATTTCGCGACAGATACAAATGGCAATATCAGAGAATGCAATATTTCGAAAATACTTGTCTTATTATGTATAGGACAACATTTTCCCAAAAGATTGATAGCATAAATTCAAATAAGTAGGCTATACGAATATATTTGAATCATATAGTTCAAAAACCCAGAAGAAAGGAATTGACGAAGAACTCACCTTAGGAGTTTATCAGTTATAGATTTGTTTTGGATATATCAACTTGACTTCCTCCTAAAATTTACAGTTAATAGCCTATAGTTAGGATACTACTTAGTAATCTTTGTTTAAAGAATAAACCTAACTACTTATATTCTTGAACTAACAC